>SJYQ01092954.1:410118-468244 GCA_006410935.1 Redunca redunca | reverse complement strand
AAGGCTTTGGCATAGTCAATAAAGCAGAAATAGATATTTTTCTGGAACTCTCTTGCTTTTTCCATGATCCAGCAGATGTTGGCAATTTGATCTCTGGTTCCTCTGCCTTTTCGAAAACTAGCTTGAACATCAGGGAGTTCATGGTTCATGTACTGATGAAGTCTGGCTTTCGAGCATTACTTTACTAGCATGTGAGATGAGTGCAATTGTGCGGTAGTTTGAGCATTCTTTTACATTGCCTTTCTTTGGAATTGGAATGAAAACTGACCTTTTCCAGTCCTGTGGCCACTGCTGAGTTTTCCAAATTTTCTGGCATATTGAGTGCAGCACTTTCACAGCATCATCTTTCAGGATTTGAAATAGCTCAACTGGAATTCCATCACCTCCACTAGCTTTGTTCGTAGTGATGCTTTCTAAGGCCCACTTGACTTCACATTCCAAGATGTCTGGCTCTAGATTAGTGATCACATCATCATGATTATCTGGGTCGTGAAGATCTTTTTTGTACAGTTCTTCTGTGTATTATTGCCACCTCTTCTTAATATCTTCTGCTTCTGTTAGGTCCATACCATTTCTATCCTTTATCGAGCCCATCTTTGCATGAAATGTTCCCTTGGTATCTCTCATTTTCTTGAAGATATCTCTAGTCTTTCTCATTCTGTTCTTTTCCTCTATTTCTTTGCATTGATTGCTGAAGAAGGCTTTCTTATCTCTTCTTGCTAATCTTTGGAACTCTGAATTCAGATGCTTATATTTTTCCTTTTCTCCTTTGCTTTTCGCTTTTCTTCTTTTCACAGTTATTAGTAAGGCCTCCCCAGACAGCCATTTTGCTTTTTTGCATTTCTTTTCCATGGGGATGGTCTTGATCCCTGTCTCCTGTACAATGTCACGAACCTCATTCCATAGTTCATCAGGCACTCTATCTATCAGATCTAGACCCTTAAATCTATTTCTCACTTCCACTGTATAATTATAAGGGATTTGATTTAGGCACCCCACTCCAGTACTCTTGCCTGGAAAATCCCATGGACAGAGGAGCCTGGTAGGCTGTGGTCCATGGGGTCACAAAGAGTTGGACACGACTGGGCAACTTCCCTTTCACTTTTCACTTTCATGCATTGGAGAAGGAAATGGCAACCCACTCCAGTGTTCTTGCCTGGAGAATCCCAGGGACGGGGGAGCCTGGTGGGCTGCCATCTATGGGGTCACACTGAGTTGGACACAACTGAAGTGACTTAACAGCAGCAGCAGCATACCTGAATGGTCTAGCGGTTTTCCCTACTTTCTTCAATTTAAGTCTGAATTTGGTAATAAGGAGTTCATGATCTGAGCCACAGTCAGCTCCCAGTCTTGTTTTTGTTCTCAGCTGTAGACTTGGGGAAGAACTGTGGTAGTGGAGTGAGTGAGTGTGAGTGTGTGTGTGAGAGAGTGTATGTGTGTGAGTGTGGGTGCGATGCAGGAGGGAGTCTGTGGGGAGGGATGAGGGTGGAAAGACAAATTGTGCTCTGCCACAGCTCCTGCATCCTATCTGTTCTGCCTCCTTCCCTCCTTCCCTGGACCGTACCCACTGTCTTCGCTCTAGCATGGCCTTACACGGCTCTTGACACTGGGGCAGCCATCACCACCGGAGAGGCCTGGAACAGAAGCGAAGATCTGTCCTTGACCATCCGAGTTAGAACTGAGTGTATGGCCACAGAGAAATCACGTGAGCCATGGAGGTAAAGGCAGAGTCCACTAATCAAGAGCCAGTTCATCCGGAGGTCGGATGTAATACGTGCTAAACTGGGTTGCATGGAGGAGTGATCACCATCGCTAGCCCAGAGAATGGACACGAAAGCTTGGATTTGAGTCCTGGTTCCTTGGGTAGGACACCTAATTACTCTGTGCTCAATTTCCTCATTTGCATAATAGGGATAAAAATTAAATCTCCTTTGTAGGATTGTGATGAGGTTAAAAGAGCTTATTTATGGATAGTACCTCTCACAGTGCTAGGCACATTATACGTGTCCACTTTGTGTTGGGTACTATTATTATTATCACCTTATGGGGCTGCTATCTAAAGGAATTTCCTAAAGACAAATGATTACATGTTTCCACATGCATCTCCCTGCCATATAGATCGTGCTTTGTTCCTATAAAGCTAATTACGATTCCCTCATTTACTCAAACACTGGCGTCTCTTTTATGCGAGCTGATGTTCCACTGAGGATGCTGACACTGTGGGTAGGTCTGTGAGTGGAGCAGACGCAGTCCCCGCCCACAAGGACTTCACCTTCAGCACATGGGCTCCTCCAGCCTCGCTGCCTGTGCAGTATGGCCTCAAAGGCTCGTCCACCCCTCCTGCATCTGGGAAACTCCCACTTGGGAAATGCATTACCATCTTGGAAGACTTCCCTAACTCCTGTCACACAGGACCAGACAACGAATCTTTTCCTATAAAACACTGTGCATACCGCTATCTGTTGCTTCTGTTCAGTCGCTCAGTTGTGCCCCAATTTTTGCCACCCCATGGATGCATGCCAGGCTTCCCTGTCCTTCTCCATCTCCTGGAGTTTGCTGAAACTCATGTCCATTGAGTTGGTGATGCCATCCAACCATCTCATCCTCTGTCGTCCCCTTCTCCTCCTGCCTTCAATCTTTCCCAGCATCAGGGTCTTTTCCAATGAGTCAGTTCTTCGCTTCAGGTGGCCAAAATATTGGAGTTTCAGCTTCACCATCAGTCCTTCCAATGAATATTCAGGGTTTATTTCCTTTAGGATGGACTGGTTTGATTGTCGTGCTGTCCAAGGGACTCTCAAGAGTCTTCTCCAGCACCACAGTTCAAAAGCACCAGTTCTTTGGTGCTCACCCTTCTTTATGGTCCAACTCTCATATTTAAACATGACTACTGGAAAAGCCATAGCTTTGATAGACAAGACCTTTGTCAGCAAAGTAATATCTTTGCTTTTTAATATGCTGTCTAGGTTGGTCAGAGTTTTTCTTCCAAGGAGCAAGCATCTTTTAATTTTATAGCTGCAGTCACCATCTGCAGAGATTTTGGAGTCCCCCCAAAATCACTGTTTCCATTGTTTCCCCATCTATTTGCCATGAAGTGATAGGACTGGATGCCAGGATCTTAGTTTTCTGAATGTTGAGTTTTAAGCCAACTTTTTCATTCTCCTCTTTCACCTTCATCAAGAGGTTCTTTAGTTCCTCTTTGCTCTCTGCCATAAAGGTGTGGTCCACATTTCTGAGGTTATTGATATTTCTCCTGGCAATCTTGATTCCAGCTTGTACTTCATTCAGCCCAGCATTTCACATGATGTACAGAGAAGTTAAATAAGCAGGGTGACAATATACAGCCTTGACGTACTCCTTTCCCAATTTGGAACCAGTCCACTGTTCCATGTCTGGTTCTAACTGTTGCTTCTTGACTTGAATACAGGTTTCTCAGGAGGCAAGTATGGTGGTCTGGTATTCTCATCTCTTAAAGAATTTTCCACAGTTTCTTGTGATCCCCACAGTCAAAGGCTTTGGCATAGTCAATAACGCAGAAGTAGATGTTTTTCTAGCATTCTCTTGCTTTTTCAATGATCCAGTGGATGTTGGCAATTTGATCTCTGGTTCCTCTGCTTTTTCTAAATCCAGGTTGAACATCTGGAAGTTCTCAGTTCATATATTGTTGAGGCCTAGCTTGGAGAATTTTGAGCATTACTTTGCTAGTGTGTGAGATGAGTGCAACTGTGGGGTAGTTTGAGCATTCTTTGGTATTGCCTTTCTTTGGTACTGGAATGAAAACTGACCTTTTAGTCCTGTGGCCACTGCTGAGTTTTCCAAATTTGCTGGCATATTGAGTGCAGCACTTTCACAACACTATCTTTTAGGATTGGAAATAGCTCAACTGGAATTCCATCATCTCCCCTGTCTTTGTTTGTAGTGATGCTTCCTAAGGCCCACTTGACTTCGCACACCAAGATGTCTGGCTCTGGGTGAGTGATCACACCATCATGGCTATCTGGGTTATTAAAATCTTTTTGTAGAGTTCTGTGTATTTTTGCCACCTCTTCTTAATATGTTCTGCTACTGTTAGGTCTATATCATTTCTGTCCTTTATTGTGCCCATCTTTGCATGAAATGTTTCCTTGGTATTTCTAATTTTCTTGAAAAGATCTCTAATCTTTCCCATTCTAAAACAGAGTGTATGTTATTCATCTTTGTAACCTTGGCAATGGCTGGACTTACAGCAGGTACTTAGATGTTGGAAACCAACACCATTTACTATAATTTATAGGCTTATATGGAGAAGGCAATGGCACCCCACTTCAGTACTCTTGCCTGGAAAATCCCATGGATGGAGGAGCCTGGTAGGCTGTGGTCCATGGGGTCGCTAAGAGTAGGACACGACTGAGAGACTTCACTTTCACTTTTCACTTTCATGCATTGGAGAAGGAAATGGCAACTCACTCCAGGGTTCTTGCCTGGAGGATCCCAGGGACGGGGGAGCCTGGTGGGCTGCCGTCTATGGGGTCGCACAGAGTCGGACACGACTGAAGCAACTTAGCAGCAGCAGCAGCACAGGCTTATATAGGGGCTTCCCTGGTGGTTCAGAGGTTAAAGCGTCTGCCTGCAATGTGGGAGACCCAGGTTCGATCCCTGGGTTGACAAGATCCCCTGGAGAAGGAAATGGCAACCCACTCCAGTATTCTTGCCTGGAGAATCCCATGGAGGAAAGAGCCTGGTGGGCTATAGTCCATGGGGTCCCAAAGAGTCGGACACGACTAAGAATCAGACACTACTAAGCTACTTCACTTTCACATAGGCTTAGGTATTTATCTCCCTCTTTGTGCTTCTTGGGGTCAAAAGACCTTATCTTACTCATTTCTGTAGCCCTTCTGTCCAGCAACAAGGGTGCTCAATAAATAATTATGAAATGAAGGAATATATGAACAAATGCATCTGTCTTTCACTTAGAAAATCTTAAAATCAGAGTGACTAAGAAAACCACAAATCTAAGAGACACATGTTCCCCAAAGTTCATTGCAACACTATTTAAAATAGCCAGGACATGGGAGCAACCTAAATGTCCACCAACACATGGATGGATAAAGAAGATGTGGTACATGTATACAATGGAATATCACTCAGCAATGAAAAGGAATGAAACTGGATTATTTGTAGTGATGTGGATGAACCTAGAGTCTGTCATACACAGTGAAGTGACTCAGAAAGAAAAAACTAATATCGTATATTAATGCATATATATAGAATCTAGAAAGATGGTATTGATGAACCTATTTTCAGGGCAGGAATACAGACGCAGATATAGAGAAAAGACATGTGGACACAGGGTGGGGCAAATTAGAAGATTAGGACGGACATATACACACTATCATGTGTAACATAGATAGCCAGTGGGAGCACTTATAGCACAGGGAGCTCGCTCAGTGCTCTGTGATGACCTGGAGGCGCGGGATGAGGCGGGAGAGGGAAGCGCAAGAGGCAGGTATGTAGCTGATTCTTGCTGTCATACAGCAGAGAGCAACACAACATTGCAAAGGAATTATACTCCAGTTTAAAAATTGTCAAGTGAAGGAATGTATTAACAAATGCATCTTTTCATCTAGAAAAGCTTAAAATCAGAGTCTGAGGTAAACTAGTCAAAATCAGAGAAAACACTGTCAAGAATATTTTCTAAGAAATTTGGTTGCACTCTCAAGTATGCACAGTTAATTTCGACCCAACTGGTAACCTGTTTCTAAGTTCAGCTGTCATTAATGAATAAGCAGGATTCATCCAGGATAGCAGAAATGCTTGGTTTTCAAAGGTCTGTGTTTACAAACATCAATGCGTTCTCCATATTAAGCTAAACGAGCAGGTCCCAGGCAAGGCTCCCCAGGCACATGCGCTCTAACTGCCAGCGAGCTGCACGCATCAGGGATGCCCCTGCAGTGTCTGTACTCTGGCAGCACCATCTACACTGGCCTCCCTTATCTGTGTTTTTAAAAAAGATGAGCAGACAGAGCGGAAAGTCACTAGGTTAAATATCTCTCCACCGCAAATTCGTTTTTCAAAGTCAGGTCAAAATGCATTTCAGCTCTGAGTGAATGGAAGTTAATTGAGTTTATAGAGACAAAGTGAGTAGATATAGAGTCTCTTTTCATGACTTTTAGTTCAGGGAAGGAAGAAAGGGAGACAGAGGCAGCCACTTGGTCACTAACACTGAACAAGGGTCTATTTATCATGGGCTTCCCTGGTGGCTCAGACAGTAAGGAATCTGCCTGCAATTCAGGAGACCCAGGCTCAATCCCTGGGTTGGGAAGATCCCCTGGAGAAGCGAATGGCTACCCACTCCAGTACTCTTCTCTGGAGAATTCCATGGACAGAGGAGTCTGGAGGGCTACAGTCCATGGGGTTACAAAGAGTCAGACATGACTGAGCGAGTAACATTTTCAGTTTTTTTTGTTTTCACTTATTGTGGAGTCTGGCACTGTCTGGAGTGCCAGAGATAAAGTGATGTAGAAGGCAGCTGGTACTCTGCCATCTTGGAGTTCACATGCTTAGCGGACGCAGGAAAAGCAATCCCCCAAACCAGTATGTAAGCAAGATCAGTTCAGGCAGGGAGAAGGGCACTACAGAAGAGGTCAGCGGAGTGGGTGGGGGCAGTGATAAGGGAGCCGCGTGGGTCAGAGCAGGGAGGGCAGGGTTCCCTGAGAAGATGATCTGAAGGATGCCCTGAGATCTGGATAACGGATGAGCAGAGGGCAGCTTGCCGGGCATCTGGAAGAATGAGATTTCAAGCGGAAGAAGCACCTGGAGCAACGTCCCTGAGACAGAGACCACGCTTAGTGTGTCTGAGGCAGAGGAAGGGGGCTTCCGGGGCTGGAGAGCTGTAAGTGTGGAGGGATGACGAGGTTGGGGAGGAAGTCAGGGTGAGCTCAGATACAGTGTCTTGCCCCAAAAGAGGAGTCTGGATTTTATGCCTCTAACAAGAAGCCGTTGGAGGATTTGAAACAGAGGAGTGGCATGTAAGGTCATTCTGGCTACTGTGAGTGGGGGAGGCTGCTGAGGGGGACAATGGGGAGAGGGGGATCAGGTGGGAGGCCGTCTCATTGACCAGGTGAGGACCAAGATGGCCTGGACTCGGGCTGAGGCGGTGGGAGCTGGAGAGAAGCGGCCGCTTTAGGGGCAGCTTCCCAGGCCGAGTGGACAGGGTCTTGCTGACGGACGGCGTGCGGTCAGAGAAACCGTGGCAGAGCAGTGACCTCGACTGCACTGTCCTTACCAAAGACCTTGAGGTGGATGGACGCGTCCTGCTCGCCCGCCTTGTTCTCGGCAATGCAGACGTACTCGGCCTCATCGCTCTTGTCCACCCTCCTGATGGTCAACTCGGAGCTGTCGTCGCTGAACAGGTACTTCTCGTCCGCCTCATTCTCTATCTGCTCCCCGTCCCTGCCGGGCACAGAAGCGGGAAGGACCGTGATTTGGATGACAGAGCTAAGAGGTTGATTTTTAGTTTGTTTTTATAAAATGCAGACTGAACGCATGTGGAAGACTGAACCTGCACAGAAAGTTAGGACGTTCAATTGTATTTCTTTCTGTGTGATTCCTTTAACCAAATCTCCGATTCTGCCTAAGGGCTGCAAATGGCATCCTCCGAAACTCCAAAGAAGGTCTCTGATTCGGCCCCACAAACTGAAAACGGAGGAATCCAATGCACACACAAGGCCAGTGGACCTTACTGGGAGAGTCCACTCTGCCCTCGGAGCTGACGGCTCCCAGCTTCCCACCCCGTTCCCTTGAAACCCCAACACAGAGTAGGCCCTGCCAGCTCTCCTCCTCCACTGGCTGGAGAGAAAGGTCAAGCCGGTTTCTTACTTTGTCCAGCTCATGGTGGGCTCTGGGAAGCCTTCGGCGTTGCACACGAGGGTGACGGACTGGCCGAGGTTGGCGGTGGCATTCACTATGCTCTGTCTGGCCTGGACAGTGGGTGGCACTGAAAGAAAGAAGGGCTGTCAGCGGGGGCTGGGAAAACTTGAATGGACTCGGTGGCCTGGAGGAGAGGCACTTTTGGGGGACCTCAAGTCAGAGGCTCGGGGGTCTTGGGTAACTGCCGAGCTTTAGTGTAAGGGGTCTAAATGCAGGCATGCACTAAACAATTACTGTAAACGGGATAAATATTTCACTCACAAGCATGCAGTAGTGTTTCCCAACAGTACTTAGTACTGTTATATGTATAACAACATATAATAATAGTGCTTTTCAATAATACAGATTTAGAAGCTATATTAATGTTTTCCTTATTTTAAAGTGGTATTCAGTTTATAGTAGCTATTTATCATTATATGTTTTCTCAATCAATGCATACCCATCTGAACAACTACCATGATTGGCAGAACTTTAAAGGGGGGCTCTTGATACCGGAAATAGTTGAACATTTTGGTTCCCAGTGATTAAATGGTTAATACCAAAGTGAAATGCCCTAGGTCACCAAAGAGTGCTATTTCTCTTGGATCGTCCTAAACAACTTTGTGCACAAACTGGTTTTTACCAAAGGAATGAGAGAGAGAGAGTTTGGCAAAAAATACATATCAATATCCAAACCAATTCAACCATGATTTACTTATTTTCTTAATACTGACATTATAATTTCCTCTCAACATCTTGTAAATGTCAGATCGATTCCATGGGTGTGTTTATTTGACACTGCAAATTAAGATTAATAAGCCCACGGATGGACTATGATTCTGACTATTCTAAGGCCTGAATTGATGATAAAATTTTCTCTGAACACTGAACCAGGGGACGGACTACAACGTTACGGTAACATCAAGGACAGTGAAGGATAAGGAAGAATTTATTAGGAAGCATGGGGCAAATTTCTGGTGTTGTGAGATAAAGAAGGACATTCCAGAATTGCACTGGAAGTCCCTGTAGTTGAGGGAGACTGAAAAGGTGAGTGTCTTTACAAACAGATAAACAAGGCAGAGGATGGGGGTCCGCTGGGGGAAGGGGTGGACGCGGCTGACCTGGATGAGCCAAGGCGGGAGCCGTGGAGGGAGCGGAAGGCCGGGTCTCCTTACCATTCACGATGACCTGAATGTCCTTGAAATTGATCTCCCCGCGAGCCAGGATCCTGCCCTCACAGCGGTAAGTGCCCTCATCTGTTTTCTTGATGCCCCGGATCTGGAGGTAGTTGTTGGCCAGGACTACGAATCGGACTAGAAAAGACAGGAGGCAGGCTTGTGCCAGGATCAAAGGACGGGAGCCTGCAGGCAGGGCCCTGAGCCTTGCCTTCTGCCTACCTTCAGTCTCACGGGGGCCGGTGGAGGGCTGGGAGTGGGGAGGGCCTTTAAGCTGAAATAAGAGCATATGTCCCGGGCTCTGACACTGAGCCAAGAGCAGAAGTCTGCTGGGAATCTGTATTTTTCTTTGGAGAGAAAGTCAAGTGCCCGAATAGACAAGCTATAGTCGTGCGACCGCTAACCTGGAAACGGCATGCGGTTCTGGGGTACTGGAGTCTGAGTTTGGGGTAGGAGCCTCCGTAGCTGGCGGAGGTGGAAACGCTAAGGGGCTCGGCGGGCCAGGGGAAGGGGCGGCTGCCCGGTCTCACCATCTTTTTTCAGGATGACATCTCGGCCTTTGTGCTTCCAGATGATGGTTGGGGGGAGGGAGCTGACCACATCACAAACGATCACGGCATCTTCTCCCTCCCTGAACTCCTGTGGGGTTGGCGCGTTCTTGAACATGAGCTTCTCTGAAAGAGGGGCCAGAGGAGAGTGAGGGAAAACAGTGGTTCTCCCACAAAAATCCCTTTTCGCTGGTGCCTTACCACTTGGATTCGAGTCCATATATGCAGCGGTACCCAACAGGGTCCACCCATCACTTGGCCAAACATGGAGGCAAAGCAGATGGCCCAAGAAGAGGAATATGTTCAGCCATGCTTGGCAACTGATTCCTATTCAGAGTGCTAAATTTATCACACTCTGTGCAGAAAGGGGTCTACAGAGGGAGAGGTGTGTCCTTACCATGTGGATGGAGCTAATGGGACACAACTCACAGGTAGACTGAACCGGTAGGACATCCACCCTACAATGAATAGTAGCAGCCATCAGTCCTTTCTCTGTCCCCTAGTCTGTCTGACACCCCAACCCGAGCCTATCTATGGCAGAGAGAATTTTGAAGACTAGAACAGGAAAGGCAGGCTTATGGCAATAAATACTGTGGCAATCAATACTGTTCCATTAGCGGTCACCCACCATTACCTTGGCCAACAGGACAGACGCATGATAACAAGATAATGAGATGCCACCTTTAGACTGGTTTCAGTGGCGATGGGAACCACCTGCTCTGAGCGGCACAGTGTTCAGATAATAACCCCTCCCACTCCACTGAGCCTTTGTACTCTACTGCCAGCAGGAAGGAGTGAAATAAGAGGGGTAAACTGAGGTGTAAAACAATCAGCCAACACTTGGGGAAGGGCGAGGGGAACACACACCCTCTGGGAATGGTGTAACATGAAATTTAGAGAGTTGAGGCCAGGGCGAGGTAGCTGTGACCAGCACAGACACAGCTGTGAGTCTGGAGTTGGCCAAGGATCCTTTAGAACCACACTGGATGGAAGAGAGGATATATGTATACACATGGCTGATTCTGTACAGCAGAAACCAATACAACAGTGTAAAGCAGCTATACGCCAATAAAAAATAAATTAAAAAAATACAAATCCCGATATAACCTACATATGTGTTAAAAAGGCATCGAAATATAACAAGTTTTTAGAAAACATACTGATAAAATATTTTTAAATTTTCCTTTAGTTTCATTTATTTATTCTTGGCTGCACTGGGTCTTTGTTGCTGCGGGGGCTACACTCTCATTGCGGTGTATGGGCTTCTCATCATGGTGGCTGCTTTTGCTGCAGAAGACTCATATGAAAAGACCCTGATGCTGGGTGAGATTGAGGGCAGGAGCAGAAGGGGATGACAGAGGATGAGATGGTTGGATGGCATCACCAACTTGATGGACATGAGTTTGGGTGGGCTCTGGGAGTTGGTGTTGGCCAGGGAAGGGTGGCGTGCTGCAGCTCATGGGGTCGCAGAGTCAGACACAACTGAGCGACTGAACTGAATGGGTTTTCGAGCGTGCAGGCTTTAGCAGCTGCGGCTCACAGGCTAAGCTGCAGCATGTGGCATCTTCCCCTACCAGGGAATGAACCCCCATCCCCCTGCACTGGCAGGTAGATTCTTAACCACTGGACCACTGTGGAACTCCCTGATAAAAATCTTATTTGTATAGAGTGTGTGCGTGTGTGCTAAGTCACTTCAGTCGTGTCTGACTCTCTGTGACTCTATGGACTGTAGCCTGCTAGGCTCCTCTGTCCATGGGATTCTCTAGGCAAGAATACTGGAGTGGGTTGCCATGCCAGGGAATCTTCCTGATCCAGGAATCAGACCCAAGTCTCTTACATCTCCTGCGCTGGCAGGCAGATTCCTTACCACTAGCACCACATGGAAAATGTTTGTTTAGAGTACCTCATGAAATAATATATTTAGTTTGAAACCAGTAGGCCCCCCCACCAAAAAAACCACCAAAAACAAGCAAAAGAACCCACATTGGAGCTCTTATCTTGATGCAGAAAAGACCTAGAGAAAAGTAGAAAAGCGGTCAAGCCCTCTATTCCACCCCACTCTCTGCTACCCATGTTGTCTTTCCAGCCAAAGGAGAGGTCAGGGAACACAGAAGGAGAAGGAAGGGGGTCTTACGGAAGATCTTCACGTTGACCGTGGCCTCTGACTCGGTGCCATCCTCCGCAGTGACCACGCACTTGTAGATGCCGGCATCATCTATGTTGGCATTATAGATGGTGAGGGTGGAAGAGGAGTCATCGTTCCATACCACCGAGATCCGCTGCTGGTTTGGGGTGAGCTTCTCTCCGTTGGGGGAGAACCAGGAGATGTCTTTATCTTTGGCATCTCCGGCCACTAAAGAGGGAGAGATAATTTTCAAACCGCTGATGCTGAAAAGACAAAGACGCCTCCAGGAAACAGTAGGTAGTTGATAAGAGCTACTGAGGAAGAGCTCTACTGAGGTGGGAGGTGTGCGTGCGACCACTCATGTTGGTCACTTCTGCATTTACTTGCTATGTATTAGTATTTGGAAAGAACTCAACAAACATTGGTGCTGATATTTCTCAGAGTGGGCCAATCCCTAGTGAGGGAAGAGAGATTTGTTGAGGACCTACTGTGTGCAGGCACTGAACTAGTAGCTTATAGCCTCGCAGAATGGGGGGCAAAGGGAGTTCGTATCCAGGATCTGAGCTCAAGCGCTAGTTGGTTAATCAGCTCATCAGCTTGTTTTCAAGGGCTTGGATGATGTCTCCTATATAGAAGATGAGATACCGGCTAGTCTCTGAGTATAAATTCCAACGACTTTTGCTCCACCATCTGCCTGCACAAACTGGCGTTTCAGCACTCCCCCTGGCCTCAGACAGGAAAACACATCTGCTGAAATGCTTCAAAGAAGGTAGCCAGCATCGCCCATCATCCCTTCCCCAGGCAGCTCAGAGGCTAGGATGCTGCTGCTGCTGAGCTGGCCAGACACTGAGCCGTAACAAGGGCTCTGGGATCCTGGGTGGTTCTTGCACAGAGTCCTCTCTGCCCAGTGCCCTTCCCCCGCCCGCACCCCCACCCTGCCGCCCGGCACAGATGCTTAGTGTAGAAAAGGAGCAGCCTTCCTTTCAGGGCCCATCATGTTTTCAACAAATATCGCTCTTTGCAAGATGCGCTGTGGGCTCCATGGCTGTGTCTCCGGCTCATTTCAATGGCTGTAATGAGGCAAAGCTGGAGGGAAGACATCCAGCGGCCACGAGCCGCCTCATCCTGTGCAAATCGTGACAGCATTTCAAACCCCTCCCTTCGGAAAGCAGCATGCTGGATGTCAGCTTACACCTAGCTCAGCTCTTTCCTGGTCCTTTCATGTTTCAAATCCCAGGCATGTCACAGAGACTCCAGAACCTCACAGGAAGCCTTTCCTCCGCAGGACATTTCCTGATAATTAGCTGAGCTGTGGAAATGGGGCAAGTTTTCTAAACAAAAGACAAGGACACCAGGTTCAACAAATTCTGAGCTCTGGTGCAGGCAATGGGATAGAATATTGGAATTGACTGGAGAGCTGGGAAACCCAGGACACCTGTCCTCACCACAAAAGAGATGCTGGCACTCAGCTTTCTTTCAGGTACATTTTAGGACTTCTTGTATTTTCCTTCTCTGGGAGATTCTAATAATCTAGACACTGACCCACTGAAGCATTCGTTCTGAAGCAGCCCTGCTCTCCAGTGTCATTCACGGAACTCTGGAGGCACCCAGAGCAGGGTCTGGGGGCTGTGCTGACTTTCCCAAGGAAATCCCTTGATCTCCTCCATCACCAGGTGGATGTCCACAGGGCACATTTCACTGTACTGGAGCAAACTTGGTTTGGGGAAGGGAGACAGTCTGAGCACTTCCCTGGCTCTCAGGTCACCCTATGACCCTGTTACAGAGTGAACTGAGATTCCAGGCACACCATCAGCCCAGCAGACGCAGCTGTGACCTCTGCCCTGCAGGGTGAGTTTCCTGAGACGCAGGGTGATGGGGGTACTTGCCTTGGCACAGGAAGAATTTAGACTCTCCCACGCTGATTTCCCCTTGGCTGGGAACAATATCCACTTGCAGAGAAACTGAAAAAGACAAAAAGTCCAGTTTAAACGTGCGTTTGCAGTTTTGAGACAGAAACCAGAGCTTTCATTAAAAAATGGAGTCTCCTTGCACACTTCCAGAAAGAGCGAAGAGAGGAGGCTGTTTGGGTTTGAGAACGTATCATCACAGTTCCTCACGCCAAAGCCAGGAATGGACACAATCCAGGTCATTTCACGTGCAACTGCTGTCTTCTATCAGATGGTGCAGGCCGCCCCGGAGACCTGGAGTAAACTCTGCCCTAAATGTTCCTGACCCCTTGAGAAGACTTAGGGTCCTGCTTCCAAACAGCAGCACTTCGTTCATGGAAATAGCCCAGCCTGTTCCACGTGGACCATCAACCTGAAGGGCCCCCACAGCTGTGTTCAGAGGGAAGCCTGCTGTTCACAACCCTGCACAGGGCTTCCTGCTACTTCCCCACACCGTAGAGCCTAATCACCACAAAGGATTCGACGTGAAGATCCAACCTGGTTTTGGGGGAGGGGATGCCAAACAAATGCTCACCTACTTCACGACTATAGGACCAATCCATCACCCCGATCAGCCAGTCACTCTTCTGCAATGCTGGAGTCTCTGCCCTGTGGTCCCCCTGTATCCCTTGGCTACTACACTACACTCGATTTGAATACCCTTAGGCTCTATCCGGCTTCCCAGGTGGTGCTAGTGGTAAAGAGCCTGCCTGCCAGTGCAGGAGACATAAGAGATGTGGGTTCAATTTCTGGGTCAGGAAGATGCCCCTGGAGGAGGGCATGAAACCCACTCCAGTATTCTTGCCTGGAGACTCCCATGGGAAGAGGAGCCTGGAGGGCTGTAGTCCACAGGGTTGCAAAGAGGTGGACACGACTGAAGCAACTTAGCCATGCACGCACGCATGCTCTATCAGTCCACTCCACCCATTAAGACAAAACACATCGCATCAGATCTCACGGATTCCTGTATTCACCCGGTTCGTCAGTTATCTGCTTAAGTCAGATAACCATTGCCCATGAAAATGTATTCTTAGGGTAGGAGAAGTGCTATTACTCATTGGGATCCAACTTCTTTCTGCCTTTCCTCCTTTAGGGAAAGTAATCAGCAAGCTAAAGGCTAATGGACATTCGGTTGAATGCATGAAGCGCCTGCAAGCCAGTATGAAGGAGGGGCCTGGACAAAACAGAGCGAGTAATATCGACTCAGCAAGCCCTTCCTTTTAACAGCCATTTTCTCTGCACAGTAGAGCAGAGGGAATACTCGTTGCCATGGTGACGGACTTGCAGGCAGAGCCGTTGTGGGTCTCAGTCTGTGCTCATTTGATGAAGCAACCACGGTTGTACTCAGTGAAACACAGGGCTCAAAGGGCCTGCTTGGGGCGGGCAAGGGAGCGTGGGGCAACATATCTACCAGGGGCACAGCCTTCCTTGCCATCCTATGGACAAAGGAGCCCACGGAAAAACCCAGCAGAGGCTGCAGGGAAAGGGATGGTTTGGTGGGAATGGAACGGAATGGGGAGGGGTGAGAAATCAGGAACTGGCTGGGCGAGGATGCTGAGGGCGCCACTCTGAGAATATGAAGCAGGAGTCCAGAGGCTTCCAAATGCCAGCTCAGAAGAAATATGATAGGAATGGAGGGGCCGCCTGTCTCTCAGCAGTCGGTTTGCTTCCGATTACTTGTGTGAGACCCAGGACGGAATTCTTCCTGAGAGCAATGAAAGGTCTTCCCCCTACCTTTCCTGAATTTCGTCCGCAGTGTGCAGCACCCACCACAGTGGATTATTATTTTTTATTTTTAAAAATTAATTTATTTATTTTAATTGGAGGCTAATTACTTTACAATATTGTAGTGGTTTTTGCCATACATCGACATGAATCAGCCATGGGTGTGCATGTGTCCCCCATCCTGAACCCCCCTCCCACCTCCCTCTCCATCCCATCCCTCAGGGTCATCCCACTGCACCAGCCCTGAGCACCCTGTCTCATGCATCGAACCTGGACTAGTGATCTGTTTCACGCGACAGTGGATTATAACGTGGGGGCCACAGCACCGGGGTGGGGGGGCAGGTGTGCCTGGTGGTGGCTGCTTTCTTCCATCACTCTCCTCTGGACGGATTCTGAATGGACCTGAGCAGGAGGGGTCCCAACCATCACCATGTCCCACCTCCTCATTTTCTGGTCAGAAAAGAGTGGTAGGGACTTCCCTGGTGGTCCAGTGGTTAAGAATCTGCGTTGCAATGCAAGGGATATGGGTTTGATCCCTGGCTGGGGAACTAAGATCCTATATGTGTTGGACCAACTAAGCCCTCAGGCCACAGCTAGAGACCCTGAGTGCCACAATGAAAGACTGTGCGTGCTGCAACTAAGACTCAACGTAGTCAAACAAATAAATATTAAAAAAAAAAAAAACAACTAATTTTTTTTTAATTAAAAAAATAAAAGAGAGGTAAAGTGACTTCCTAAGGTCATGTCTAGTGAGGGCCAGCGTGGCCACAGAGTCCAGGCCACCTGGCTCCCAGGTAAGTGTTCTTTCCATTACATAATGCTGTCTCTGCCAGTAGAAGATAAAGAATCGGATACACATCCCTTAACAGACGAGACCAAGTCCACAGTTTATTGGGGGAGCACAGGGCCCTATAGGAGAGGGCTATAATCCAGTGCCACCCATCTTAAGGCCACCTGGACTTTTTTAATCCCTATCTGTGGCTCATACTCTACAGAACAACAGGCCTACGAAGCCCAGAAGCTGAGCCTCGGCCACCCGTTGCTGAAGTTATGGTCCTTTCTGGAGTTTACTGGGGCATTCTTTGGAGAATTAGAGGCATATTTCTAGCTTGGAAAGTGCACTGGCCCATATGCTATGTATTAGCAGCCAGCTTCAACATATGGATCCTGTTACTCTCACAGAGCCCTTATTGCTTTGAGAAGGATTTTCTTATCCCAAGTGAAAGAGCAGCCTTCATTTTTTTCAGCTCTTTTCAAACAGAACATGACTCTCAAGGGGTAGGAGAACACGGCAAGGCTGAAGAGTTTCCATCCTCGAATATGGCCAGTATCTATCTCTGGGCCATGGACAGAAATGAGAAATGAGCATTACCAAGGAATTCCCAGCTCCCCCAGATCCCAGCCACACATTTATCATCACAGACATTTTTTAAAGAAGAGATATCCATTCAGACGCCTGCCCTTTTGCACACATGGAGAAGACAGTGATTTCTCCTTCTAGACACCAGTCAAAGCCAGGCCAGAGGAAGCCCAGACTCTCTGGAAACTCAACGCTTGGATGTTTTCCACTGGAGTACAATGGCTGATTATTCTTCCCCGAATGCAAAACCATGAATTATTAGGTTTAATAACGGTGAGTGGAAATCCTGCTCCAAGTCCCAAACTCCTTCCCTCCAGTTCTTGTGGCCTTTTCTTTTCTTAAGGTATTCATCTTCTCACTGTTTCAAATAAAAATTCCTGTCTTGACTTTCACCTTTCTCCAGTTGCAAATATAACTGTAATTTCCTCACCAGGCCTCACTCAGACCCTTTAGAGGAACTCTGAAAATATTTCTCCCAGAAAAAGTATCTCATTTTTTGCTTTGCAGAAACATTCTCTGCAGAAACATGGTGCGTTGTCTAGTCATCTTAGATGCATCCAAAGATACACGCTTATAAACACAGGTGGCTCGCTGGCTGGGACCCTGGGGTAGGTTGTCAATGTCCTTCCATTAGGGAAGACGGTATGGAGATTCCTCAAGAAGTTAGGAATAAAACTACCATATAACCCAACAACCCCACTATTAGGCATATACCCCAAGGAAACCATAATTGAAAAAGACACATGTACCCATCACAGCATATCTACACTAGTTAGGACGTGGGAACAACCCCGATGTTCATCAACAGATGAATGGACAAGGAAGCTGTGGTACATATATATACAATGGAATATTACTCCGCTATAAAAAGGAACACATTTGAGTCAGTTCTAATGAAGTAGATGGACCTAGAGCCTATTGCACAGGGTGAAGTGAGTCACAGAGAGAAAACAAGTAATAACACACACACATGGGATTGAGAAAGATGGTATGATGAACCTCTCTGCCGGGCGGCACTGGAGATGCACCCAGAGACCAGGCCTCCGGACATGGCAGTGGGGGAGGGAGAGGGTGGGCGAACGGGGAGAGCCGCCTGCAAACACGCACACGAGCGCACGTGGGACAGACAGCCAGCGAGGATTTGCCTACGACCCCACGACTCTGGGAACTCAACCCGGGGATTTGCGACAACCCGGAGGGGTGGGGTAGGGTGGGAGGGAGTTCCAAGAGGGAGCGGACATAGGCATACCTATGGCGAATTCACGTTGACGTATGGCAGAAACCGACACACTATTGTAAAGCAATTATCTTTCAATTAAAGCAAATATACTGAAAGAAAAAAAAAAAAGAATCCATCCCCGCCCCTCCCAAGGCCTCAGGAAGCTGGTTCAAACTTTCTGGTTTACAAAACACACTTTGTTATTTCCCCTGAGACTCCTGACAGTTCTGAGATATAAAAAGGCCGATAGGATTGTCCTCATTCTACAAAAGAGAGAATCAAAGCTGAGAGAAATGAAATAACCTGCCCAGGGCAACTCAGCTAGTAAGTAGTAAAGTCAAGATTAAAAGTTATCTAATTTCAAGACTCCAGCCTTTCTCCCTACACTTCACAGCTATCATTAATCTTTTGTTGGCTTCCTAATGGCCTCATTATTATTATTACCTATTCAGTTACCATTTGCTCTTTCTAAATTATGGGCTAGAAAAAATCAGCAAGTTGTTGTCACCATGTCTACTCTGGTTAATTATAACTGGCCTCTCTGTTCAGAGAGAACCACAGCACTGCGTGTGTGGGCTCGGTCGCTAAGTTGCGATCAACTCCTTGCTACCCCATGGACTGTAGCCTGCCAGGTTTCTCTGTCCATGTGATTCTCCAGGCAAGAATACTGGAGTGGGTTGCTATTTCCTACTCCAGGGGAATCTTCCCAACACAGGGATCAAACCTATGCCTCTTGTGTTTCCTGCATTGGCAGGTGGATTCTTTACCACTGTGCCACCTGGGAAACCCAACTATAGCATTAAAATTCCCCTTTTCACAGATGGGGAAGTGGAGGCTCAGAGCCCTACGTAATGGTAATGATGGATCAAGATTCAAACCCAGGCCAAATGACATCCAAAGCCCCAGCCATTTCTCCCACCCTGTTCTATCCCTTGCGAACAGACAGAAAAAGCCTCTCTTGAGAATGGAATGAGTTCCTTCTCCACATCTCATTTAGAAAATAAAATAACCCTGTGAGAGATGCATATGTTTTAAAATGTGTTTTCTACCTAAATGTCTTTTAAAAATGGATGTCTTGTTCTGAAAGATATGACAACTTGTTTAGCACACAGCCTCAGGTTGAAAGAGGAGTTCTGTGATTTTCAAACTCCCTCGCAGAAGCAAGCTTTGAGGCCTTAGTTGCTAAAGAAAAGGGAACTGAAATTTCAGTTCTAAAATGTGCTCAGGCACTTATCAGAAGAGGTGGGATCTTCTAAACAAAACAACAGGAAAAAAAAATTCTGATTTCAAAACGGAGTCCGTAGATTTCACCTGAGTTATTAGCAACTTCTTGCACCAGTTTAATTTTATTGTTCTTTTCAGAATCTTACATGCTTGAGGAAGTAGGAGCTGAAAGCAGTGAGCGAGCCCAGGTCTCTCCCATGACTGGACAACAGTACTTTCTTGTTAAGTGATTATAAGGCATTGGCTCCTGAGAAAGACAAACTGCAGAGTTGCGGCAGGCCAGAGACCAAGGTAGGCACACCTAAGGAGCATGCCCTGATCATCAATCAAGAGCTGGGTGAATGACGGAGGATGAATTTGATTAGTGACTGTGCATCAGACAAAGAGATCTTCAGAACCTGTTTAATAAAGGCTAAGGATTTTTTTTTAAAAGGCATCAAAGTCTAGTTCTACATTTGTTTTGTCAGCTATTGTTCTAGAAATGAGTCTTAAATAGCACTGTACTTAACCACTAAAGGAGACTTACTTTTTTACTTTTCAAACTATGCTAAAGTGTCTTTCATTTGATGGGCCTGTGGGAAATTCAGATGTCAGAATAGGAGTGTAATAACTAAGGTATCCCCAATGTGCCTAGACAGCCTGCCTCATGGTCGGCAAAGTACACGAGGAGAGATAAGAGGGTGACTTCACGAATAAATCAAAGAAACTCAACAAACACAAAACCAAGACTAACACAGTGATCCTGCAGAGTGGGGAATGCCGTGGACTCTGGGCCAACCCTCAGCGCTTAGCAGTATAAGCCTAGCCAAGTTATTCAACCTCTTGGAGCCTGTTTCCTTATCCGTTAAATGGGGACTAACAGAACCCTTATCAGAGGGCTGTTGGAAAGATAAAATGAATTAATACATGTGGAATAGTCTCTGGCACCTAATACACATTTAATATTTGTTGGGTATTATTAATAAGCCTCTATCAATAACCCTTTCCAAGAAAATTATTTTGATTACTATTTTTGCAAAAAGTTATGTTTACCTTTATGGTTTTAGATAAAGTAACCTTCCGAATGAGCCATGTGGTGGTCAGGTGAACTGATTCCATGCTCTACATTACTTTAAGATATTTATTTTGCCTGTCAGAACTTCACTGGTATAAAAGATGACTGAACCCAATCAAAGCCAGAAAACCAATAATGTAGGCACATTAGCCAAGTCACTTCACCTCAGTTTTCTCATCTGTAAAATAGGGATGATGATACAATTGAATTTGTGTTGTCAGACTGTCATGAGAATTAAACAGTCAGGAGAGAGTTGTGGTTAGGAAGTCAGGATATGGAGTCAGAGAGGCTGGGGTCCACATTCCAACTCTAATCCTGAATTCTCAGGAGAATCTCAGAACCTGTTCTCCATATTTATAAATGGCCATAACAACTTGGTTGATCTCATGGGGATGTTGAGATGATTTAGAAAGGTATGTAAAGTTCCAAACACAAGGTCAGGCTATGTTGTTTGTGTTTTAAACGATAGTACATATATGACAGTACTTTGGCATCACACACACATATACATTCACACACACCCCCTAAACAAAACACCCTATCATGTTGGTAATGAGAATGGGATAGCAGGAAGCTCTTGCAGACTACTGCATTCAACTGTCCAAAGTCTATTAAGGGATGTGTGTGTGTCTGTGTGTGTGAGATTCATCCAGCTGCAGCCAGTGAGGGCTGTTCTTCATCGTCGCGGGGGTGCTTCCCGTTTCAGTGGCCTCTCTCGCTGGGGAGCACAGGCTCTAGGTGTGTGGGCTTCAGCGGTGGCAGCTTATGGGCTCTGCAGCGCTGGCTCAGTACTTGTGGCGCAAGGGCTTAGCTGCTTCGCAGCACGTGGGATCTTCTCGAACCAGGGATCGAACTGGTGTCCCTAGCATTGCAAGGCAGATTCTTAACCACTGGACCACCAGGGAAGCGCCTGTATTTTTATCTACGTGTATGTATGATACATACAAGATCCACGAGATAAGACAGTGTGTGTGTGTATGAATAGAATAATTCAACTTGTCAGATTGCTGTTGCTGGAGGAAGCAGCTGGACATAGGTAAGTTTATCTCATTTGGGGAGAGAAAAACAAATCAACAATTTAAGGATGACAAAGGACTCGCATGTCACATCCTTGACACGTAAGTCTCACAATTCTGGCTGGAGCTCCTGTTGACAGCAGCTGAGTAGAAGAAAACGAGGTAGACTGTTTTACTTTCAAACACCCACACAAGAGTTATATGTCAGTTTAAAGGAACTATAAAACACACATTCTTACACATTTTGGCTTCTGGTTCTGTATACTGGGCTTCCCTGGTGGCTCAGAGGGTAAAGCGTCTGCCTACACTGTGGGAGATCAGAGTTCGATCCCTGGGTTGGGAAGATCCCCTGGAGAAGGAAATGGCAACCCACTCTAGTACTCTTGCCTGGAAAATCCCATGGATGGAGAAGCCTGGTAGGCTACAGTCCATGGGGTCTCAAAGAGTCGGACACGACTCAGCAACACCACTTTCACTTTCTGTATACCGGCATCATAATGGCAGGCCATATTCTGATTGCACTAGAAGCATCCTCGCTGTCTAAAGTGGGTTCACAGCAGCAACGAAAATCATCCAGGAGTCATACTCAGGGCTGCCAGTCCTAGTTAGGGTCCCATCCAGGTAAACACTGAGAATTCTATGTAATTTCCATTTACATCAAAACACCCAGAAATAATATGGATGTGAGAGTTGGACTGTGAAGAAGGCTGAGCCCTGAAGAATTGATGCTTTTGAACTGTGGTGATGGAGAACACTCTTGCGAGTCCCTTGGACTGCAAGGAGATCCAACCAGTCCATTCTAAAAGAGATCAGCCCTGGGTGTTGGTGTTCTTTGGAAGGAATGATGCGAAGAGCTAACTCACTGGAAAAGACTCTGATGCTGGGAGGGATTGGGGGCAGGAGGAGAAGGGGACGACAGAGGATGAGATGGCTGGATGGCATCATGGACTCGATGGACGTGAGTCTGAGNTAATCTATCCTATGAAATTCTAGTAGCCAAACAACAGAAACCAACTCTATTTCTTAGCAAAATAAATTATGAGAGTTACTGGGAACCAGGAATAACTGGGTCCTGGCTCTGTTCCATGGGGCTGGCTTCAACTCAGAACACAGGGCCAAGGTAGATAAGGGCTTCAGCTTTCTTGCCCTCCAAAGTTCCCTGGGTCAAATCAGCATTCCACTGGGTCTGATTGGATGGTTTTGTTTTATAGAACTAAGTCAGTGGTTTCAAACCATGGTTGTTACCCCTATGAACTACCTAGAAACTAGAAAGCTTGATTCATATCACATCACATGGTGTCCTCATGCTCTGGTTAAAGGGCAAGAAGATCTATGCGTTGGTTTAATCTGCTCGGAAGTGATAGATTCATGCTACTTCCCAGGCTGGCACTCCATAGCCAACCTCTACCTCCAAGAAAGTACACAATTCCTACCGGGAGCATTCTGGAGCATCTAACAGGAGCCAGAAGAAACGACTCAAAGGGATATTAATCAGGAGCACAACCCAAAGAAATTCCACACCATACCTGCGATCAGACACAGCAAAGAAGCCAGCCAAACCCTGATGAAAGGAGTTTTGTTGGTTTGCTTGTTTAACAGGGGATCATAAAGGAAGGAGATACACTGGAAAAGTTACTTCATTTTTTCCCCAAAGTAGCAAAAAGCCAGAAGTAGCCCCAGAGAGCCTCAAAAGGGCTCGATTCCAGGCCAGGAGTGAAATATTTGCCAGGTGGGCATTAATACTGTCTCCTCCAGTCCACAAGAGGGGAGGCACATATATTTCACAGTCCCCACCCTGGGAAGCACCTGCCACGTGAGGGCAGGAGTGTGTGCCGAGAGGTGGAAAATGTGGACAAGCTATACCTGACTTCTGTCTTCTACTCCACTGAATTAATTCATGGCCAGGGTTGTAGAACCATTTAGTAACAGAGAGGGTTCGAGCTGGGGGGACCTGGCATATACTCTCCAACCCCTTCATTTTATAGATGGAAAACAGGGGCAGAAGTCTAGGGTCCCTACAGCCAAGCTCAGGAGCCACGGGGTTGTGCTCACGTACTGACTGCTGACCTGACGCCTCTTCTGGTCTCTGTGTCTCACCTGCTTTGTGTCCTCAGCAGCTCTTTCACCAACTGTTTTCCCTTGCTTGGTTTGCCCTGGTCTCACCCTTGTCCCTAAAGGGCGAGAGTCATCACGTAGGACTTCCCTGGTGGTCCAATGGTTAAGAATCCACCTGCAGGGGACACAGGTTCCAGCCCTGGTCTGGGAAGATCCCACATGCCTCAGGGCACCTAAGCCCGTGGGTCATTACTAGTCAGCCCATGCACCCCAGAGCCCATGCTCTGAAACAAGAGAAGCAACTGCAATGAGAAGCCCTCAAACCACAGCTAGAGAGTAGCCCCTGTTGCCCGCAGCTAGAGAAAGCCCGCACACAGTAACGGAGACCCACAGCAGCCAAAAATAAAAATAAGTTTTAAAAGAGTCTATCCCTTGGAGTTCTGTGCTTGTGCTCAATTGTGTCTGACCCTGCAATCTCATGGATTGTAGGCTGCCAGACTTCTCTGTCCATGGAATTTTCCAGGCAAGAATACTGGAGTGGGTTACCATCTTCTACTCCAGGGAAGCTTCCTGACCCAGGGATTGAACCCATGATTCCTGCATCTCCTGCACTGGCAGGCAGATTCTTCACCACTGTGCCCCCTGGGAAGTCCCAGAGACTGGCCTTATTAAGTGCAGCTAGGAAAGCTGGACAAACAGCTGGTGGCCTACCTGTCCTGCCCGAAGCTCATTAAAATATCTAGTGTTGCCAACACCAGCCCACTTTTTAACCGAAGCTCCAGTTCTCTGCTTCCTTTCCAGACAATCTTTCCTGCCATTTCCCTTTTTCGGGCAGGCTGACTTCAGGCCAGCACCTTGCCTGAAGTTGAACTACTCACTCCTTGCCCTGAAACATAGGGCAAGGACACAATTAGATGCTTGGAACTCTGCTAAGCTTCTCTAGATAAACAACATAAAATCTATAACATAACAACATAAAAAGGCCAGTGACCCAGGCCTTCTTGGTAAATTGCTGCATGTGATCTGATAGCTTCCAGGATGCCCCTGACAATGCTTCCTTAGGTCTGCTCTTTCAAAAACTTGCCTTGATAAAATGACTCATCCAACTTCTCTTCTTCCGGCTATAAAAAGGCGGATGGTCTCTCTCTCTCTCCCCCAACAGCTTTTGCCAACATGGCAAGAAGTTGGAATTATATCTCCCAATATTTGTCCAGCTGTTGTTTGCAGATGTTATATTCTTTACACTGAGAAAATAGAAATTTAGAGAATGCTAGCCTGCAACTTCATCCTAAGAATTTCAAATCCTGTCCATGTCTTTCAAAAATGTCCTTATGTGATCATAGCTTTAAGCACATCTGGGCTATTGAAGATACAAAGGCTTACAATCTCCCGAACAACCAGTGCAAAAAACTGTTAAATTTAGTTTCTGTCAAGTGAAAATTTCACATTCTCAAACCAAGATATATAGTTTATATAGACAGTGATTATTTTGAGCCAGTCCCTGTTCAGAGCACTTCAATGAGTTCATGTAATCCTCCTAACAACCCCATGAGATAGGTACTTGGTGTTATTATCCTACTGGACAGATGAAGTAGGTTATTATCCTACTGGACAGATGAAGAAACTTAAGGACTGAAGGATTAACTGATAGCCCAAGGTCACAAAGCTAGTAAGAGGCAGAGCTGGGAGGGGAAGCCCAGGCAGATAAAGCGCCATGGCCCTTGGTCTTCAGTATGTGTTACGTAAAGTCGGCTTTAATGAAAGTCAACTTTCGTGAGAAAGGTTGTGCTGGATGAACTGGGAGACAACGTGCAAGTTGAAAAACACTATTTCCTTGGGGAAATACTGATTCTGAACATGGGCTCAGAGGCTGCTGGAATTTGGAGCCCACTGGGCCACAGTCCTCTCCCTGCTGCAGCCCTGCCTTCCCTACCCTGAAGCCTTCTAGCCCCCTCCTGGCCAGCAATGGTCCTGGCATCCATGCCAACAGGGAGCCACCAGAGCTCACCTGCAACTTGGGATCAGGAAGAGGCTGTGAGCTGGACATTCCATCTACGGGTCACTCCTGATTCCTCCAATTTGGATTCAGGGTAAGCCATATCATCCCTTATTAAGATGTGAGTATTAAAATTATTCTTTGCTGATATTTAAGTTGTGCCTGGCTCTTTGCTCCTCGGTAGGGTGTGCATCTGAGTTGGATTATTCATGTAACTTCTCAGCCAGTATTCTCTCAAAGCACTCACTCTCCTTAAGAGGTCATCTGTAGAGTATCATGGTAAAGAGATTCCTAGTAGAGGTAATACTCTTGTCAAGGGGTCGAGAGTCCATTCCCCATTCTCTTGGCCAGAGTCACCCCTCACCAGACAGTGCCTGACTTGTTGATGAACATGATTAATATGTTGATTAACATGTCCACATTACACAGGATAGAAGAAAATTCAACTATTAAAATAATAATAATTTAACAAATAATATATCCACTATTCTGGGATAGCTTTAAAATTAGGTAACAAATAAGAAAGCTATCATTTGGCCCTACTACCAATTAGGGTAGGAGTTGAAATGCTATATCCATTACTGTGGCTTATTAAGAATTCAGACGTGAGCACAGCCCCAGCCCAGGGTCGGGTGGCAGAGGAAAGGGACCCTGGTGGTTCAGAGGGTAAAGTGTCAGCCTGCAATATGGGAGGCCTGGGTTCCATCCCTGGGTGGGGAAGATCCCCTGGAGAAGGAAATGGCAACCCACCCCAGTACTCTTGCCTGGAAAACCCCATGGATGGAGAAGCCTGGTGGGCTACAGTCCATGGGGCCGCAAAGAGTCGGACACGACTGAGCGACTTCACTTTCAAGAACTCAGACGTGAGCATAGCCCCAGCCCAGGTGGGGTGGCAGAGAGAAGGCATGGTGGCAGAAGGTGGCTGTGCGGTGGTCCTGAAGCATCTGAGGTACATCCTGGCTCTGAGTGTGTGGTACTGCTTCTGCCAACCTTACGATCCATCCATCCATACAATTATCCAGAACATGACTTTCTAACTCTCAGTTAAAAGTCCTTTGGCTACATCTGTGGCCTCCTTCTGTCTTCACACTGTGATTTCAGGGACCCAAAAGAGCCCCTTGGGGCTCTCCAGTCCCAGGCTGGGGACTGATAACGTCATTTTCATTCTTGGTGTTTCTATCTTATGATGTGTGTGCCTAGTAATAGCAAGCAACTCCATGATGCTATCAGTTTTTTCAACTTAAAATGAATGAAAGACGTAGACAGAGTTCATTTGGGAGGGCTAGGAAAACATGGTCTGTCAAGTAGGAGTTGGGAGGTTGTTAGGGAAATGTTCAGTCTTGTTCAGGCTTCAGAGGTAGGGGAGCACACACCTGCCTGCAAGCACACCAGCAAGTCACGTGGCGCTTCAGAGGAGAAAGGGAGCAGGTCTTGGAATCTCTTAAGCCCCTGAGGGCCTGGCCAGCCCTGCTTCCCCCTCCCCACCAGGGTCTAAGGAGTCTTATGACTCACAAGGTGAAACAAACAGCTTGTAAAAGTTAAAGGAAAACCAGAGCTGCATTTTTGCGTGCAAACTAATGACATCAATTGTGGTCTGGGTTTATAAGCAGAAGCCCCCAAATTGCATTTTGAAGTCTCACCCAGGGGACAGACTACAGCCCAGGACCCGACTCTCAGCTGAGACTCCAGATTGCTGTTAATGTGGGATTTCTCAGGGCTATTCTGGAGAAGGAAATGGCAACCCACTCCAGTACCCTTGCCTGGAGAATCCCATGGACAGAGGAGCCTGGCGGGCTACAGTCCATGGGATCGCAAAGTGTTGGACGGGACTTCACTTTCACTTTCAGGGCTATTCACGTGTGGATGTAGGTGTCGGCTCAATCTGGTGATATATACTGATACATACGCTTTACTTCTCTCTGTTGTTTCTATTTCCTTTCTTTTAATGACTGTATATTGAAATTAAGAAAATGATCTTCTATAAAAAACTGAAACTGTTTACTTGTGTGTAACAAGTGGTTTCTTTTGTTAACGGATCCTTTGAATCTAAAATGAAAATAAAACATTCGGCAACATATAAATTGTGGAGAAAAAACAACCAAATGCACAAGGCTCCCACTCATCTTGGTAGCTGAGACCATCCACGTGTATTAATTATGTTCCTTCTTTGCCCAAAATAATGCTACAACTCTGAAGAACTGCCAATAAGTCGTAAACATTAAATATGGAATGAAATCCTTATGATACCCTTTATGGACTTTTGTTTGGGTTTTGTTTTTGTAGTACGGTTTTATTTAAGCAAGCATCACTAAGGTCTTTCATTATTCACTTAGACTCCTTCTCTCCTCTAATCCAAACCCAACTGTCCTTGACAAACTCGCTTTGCTTTATCTGATAGGCAGGAGAGTCTTTGAATCTGTGTCTGAGAAATCAAAGACAGAAAGATTAAAGAGAATCCCCCCATGGCACCATGTCGTAATGGCCTTTGATGCTCAAGGACTAAAATAAGTGGGATCCCAAGGAGACAATTCAAAGGTCAGAGGCAGATATGACGCTCATCCATGAGAAACAAACAGAAGCCAAACTCGTCTGATGGGGGCAGAATCTTTTTGGAAGGATTTCACAAAGGCAATGCTTCTTAACTTCCCCTTCAAGGTGACAAACTCTAGTTCTATGAGCAACTTTAAAATCAAATAATTAAACCCTTGTTCCTGGATCCTTAGCTCAAAAGAAGGAAAAACTTGTCAGGAGACAAATTCTCTTTAGGGAAGGTTCATGGAAAAATTCCTCTTAACTTCAGGAGACCAAACCCCTTTCCTGGCAATAGGAGTTTAGTGTCCACTGTGATCCTGCCTGGTGGCTCCAGCACCAAGTCTAACATGGGACAGAGGGTATCACACACACACACACACACACACACACACACACACGCTCACTCACTCACTTGCTCCTTCCTCACCTTTTCTTCTTGGACAGCAAATTCCTCTTGGGAACTAACTTCTGAACTTTGAAGATGATGTCAAGTCACAGAGACCAGGCAAAACTGGATGCCTTAAAAAGAACTCAGGGCACTAACCACTGAATTTTCCTTCTTTAAAAACAGAGTCTGCTTCATCAGTGGCTAAACTTGGGAATGCAAGCACTCATTTCTGTTCCAAACGGGACTGAGAGCATCAACACTGAGAAGCCCTGGACCAGCGGCGATCTCAACATACTTAAGTGAGTGGAGTTCACACGTGGTGATGCTGTTTCGTATTGCATGTAACTTTCGGTTTCCCCACCAGAAACTCCCCAAACAAACCCCACCCTGAGAGCTGCAACAGTGCACACAGTCAAGGCTGCCACTGCGGCTGCCTTAGAAGCAGCAGCGCATCTGTCTGCCACCAGGATGACTACGTCGTCCTGGGGGTAACTCAGCCACCTCTGCATCGAGGATTGGGACAGAATGGGCTGCTCACTGCATGTGGGCTGAGATCTCCCCAACAGGCCTGTCTTTGGTCACGTGGAATCCCTGCCTTTTTTCCCCCTTCAGTCACCTCTCTCCCATCCCAGCCCACCCCAATTCTCAAGGCTGGCCTTCTGCATACTTCCTAAGACAGACAGACAGACACAAGTCCTACACACCCAGCAACAAACTAGGCCAAAAAGCAAAAGCACTGATACATATAGGTATCCAGTCCCACGCTTGCATTATACCTTACTTTGCAACAAGGCAGCTGCCTTTATTTCTGTAAACAAGTCATAGCTGTCAGCATCACTATTTGGCCTTTAAGATGCCAGTATCTTATAGAAAGCCATTAACTGGGAACAACCTGACAACCAAGTCTCCTAAAGGGTCACAACTGCCAGAATAAATGGCTAGTAAAAAAAGCTCGAAATTCCATCAGCAGCCCCTAAACTCCCTGGGGGGCAAGGAATCCGTTTCTGAATTTCATCCTGCTCTCTGGAGGATAAGCGATTACTTCCTTTCTTTTCTGTTATGGAGTCTACACATAGATTTACATTTTTTGAAGCATTTCTCACTCAGTCTGTTCAGACAAGATGACACATTTTGAATAGCCTTTAACATATGACCAAAACACACACACACCCCCTCCCCAAGACCCCCAGTCTGCACAATGTCAGTCTCAAAAGCCACTGAACTGTGAGTTATCTGCCTGCTTCTTGGGTAAGAAGAGGTGATGAAAACACCAAGGCTTTCCCCCAAACCTCTAGGTGGCTTATGAAGCTGAAAACAAAAAGACAAACAAAACCCATCACGTTGAAGACTTCCTTCCCTTTCTGTACCCTCTCTGTACCACGTTCCTTTTTGCCGAACCCTTGCAGCAAGGCTACTGAGTGACCAAAATGGGCTCAAAGCCTTGAGTTGGCCTTTGTCTTGGACCAAGACTCTTGTAACATCGCAGGGGAGAATGACCCAGAGACCAAGAACTGAAATCAAGGGGACTGGATGCAGCTTCCCCACAGCCAAATCTGCTGGAGTCTGACTTATTCCTGCCTCTTAGCAACAGGCCTTGCTGTACAGTGCAGAGATGGAAAACTCCGTTAGAGACCAGGCACCAGAGCCACAAAGCTGAGAACAGGCCAAGGAAGAGAGCTGAGAGCTGAGGTCGTGAAGGAAAGCGCCTTCAGGGAGAGAAGAGGGGGAACCGCCTGGGCGACATGCGAGTGTCGCGTGACTAGGGCCTCGAGAGCGCCTTGGGAAGCAGCACCCGGCAGGCCGATTCTGCCGTCTTCCCATGGCCTCCCAGAAGCCACCAGCTGTGACGTCAGCTTCACGCCCATGCCGAGGGTGAGCAGCCTCATCCCTCCTGCTGCACATGGTGGATTTGGAGGCCACACTGGGATCTCCCAGGAGACCTGTCTACGGGCACAGAGGGCTGGCTCAGACCAGACTGCATGGAGCATGTCATGTCTCCTTATACTCTTCAGAAAGGGACCCTGCTGGATTCTGTTCTTCCAAGGGAAAATCAACCAGGATGACGGGAGGGCTGAGACAGCACTCCCCTGGTCTTTATTGTCAAAATCTTGCCCCTTCAGAATGGGAGAAAATAATGAAGCAACTGACAAACAGCTAATCTCAAAAATATACAAGCAACTCCTGTAGCTCAATCCCAGAAAAATAAATGACCCAATCAAAAAATGGGCCAAAGAACTAAATAGACATTTCTCCAAAGAAGACATACAGAAGGCTAACAAACACATGAAAAGATGCTCAATATCACTCATTATCAGAGAAATGCAAATCAAAACCACAATGAGGTACCATTTCACGCCAGTCAGAATGGCTGCGATCCAAAAGTCTACAAGCAATAAATGCTGGAGAGGGTGTGGAGAAAAGGGAACCCTCCTACACTGTTGGTGGGAATGCAAACTAGTACAGCCACTATGGAGAACAATGCAGAGATTCCTTAAAAAACTGGAAATAGAACTGCCTTATGACCCAGCAATCCCACTGCTGGGCATACACACCAAGGAAACCAGAACTGAAAGAGACACGTGTACCCCAATGTTCATTGCAGCACTGTTTATAATAGCCAGGACATGGAAGCAACCTGGATGTCCATCAGCAGACGAATGGATAAGAAAGCTGTGGTACATATACACAATGGAGTATTACTCAGCCATTAAAAAGAATACATCTGAATCAGTTCTAATGAGGTGGATGAAACTAGAGCCGATTATACAGGGTGAAGTAAGCCAGAAAGAAAAACACCAATACAGTATACTAACGCATATATATGGAATTTAGAAACATGGTAAGGATAACCCTGTATGAGAGACAGCAAAAGAGACACAGATGTATAGAACAGCCTTTTGGACTCTGTGGGAGAGGGAGAGGGTGGGATGATTTGGGAGAATGGCATTGAAACATGTATAATATCATATAAGAAACGAATCGCCAGTCCAGGTTCAATGCAGGATACAGGATGCTTGGGGCTGGTGCACTGGGACGACCCAGAGGGATGGTACGGGGAGGGAAGAGGGAGGAGGGTTCAGGATGGGGAACATGTTTATACCTGTGGCGGATTCATGTTGATGTATGGCAAAACCAATACAATATTGTAAAGTAATTAACCTCCAATTAAAATAAATAAATTTATATTAAAAAAAAAATCTTGCCCCAGGATCCTCTGAGGTCAGGGAAGCCAGAACAGAATTGGATCTGGAAGTAAAGGGGTGTGGTCATCAGTCCCTCCTCCCTGTCTCCATGGCGATGAACTTGACCCCCACCATAACACCACTGTCTTATAAGGCAATGCAGTAGCGTCTGTTTCAATGACCGAACTCCATTAAGGACTGAGCCTCTGCATCCTCAGTGCTCAGCGCACTGTACACCTTAAAAGATATGCTGAATTAACTGAATATCCTTTCTGATTATTCTTTTCTGAGGTTCACAGGAATGTAATGGTTCTGATGCATGGGATGCAAGAGTCCAGGCCCCAGAACAGTAGTATCAGGTCACGTGCTTAAGAATGACCTGGATGGCTTGTGAAAGTCACAGTTCCTTGCTGATTCAGTCCCTCTGCAGTGGAGCCCTGTGATGCTAATGTGAAAATACGCCTCAGATAATTTTGATATGTAGCCAAGTGAAGACTCTCTGGCCTACTCACTAATCTCCCTGGTGTAACTGATGAATTGCAAACAACATCAAACCCATCCAAACCCTTCAAGGCCCTTCCCCAAAGGTTATTATCTTTTTAATTGTACGACTTTATGTATTTCTGACGGAGCCGGGTCTTCCCTGCTGCGTGGGTTTTTCTCACTGTGTGGCTTCTCTTGTTGTGGAACACGGGCTTGTGGGCTTCAGTGGTTGCTGCATGTGGCTCAGTACTTGGGGCTCCCAGGCTCTGGAGCTCAGGCTAAGTAGTTGCAGTGCACGGGCTTGGCTGCTCCATGGCACGTGGAATCTTTCCGGACCAGGGATCGAGCCCACGTCTTCTGCATCGCCAGGTGGATTCTGTACCACTGAGCCACCAGGGAAGCCCCCTGCCCAAAGTTTTGGTGTTCACAACCACTATGTTGCCCTAATACATGTTTATTTATCACATTAAGCAATGAGACACAGCTCTGTAGAAACTCCTATTTCATGCGCTTCTTCTCAAATTCGTCACATTAGCTCTTTAGAAAGTATAACCCTGAACTCAAAACCAATATAATAAACATCACATTTTTCTAAAAGTAGATAGGCCCTCCAATCAAAATGGATATAACAATAAAGGACAGCAAGTTACAACTGGGCATCACTGGCCTTGACCCAGAGCGTGGCACTCTCGGGTTCGCCCAGCCCAGGACGACAACCTGCCGTTACAAATGGAAGGTTGCCGTCACTGTCAGTGGTCAGTTGAGCAGCCTTGCTCTTGCTTTGCTAAGCTGGTCAGCCTGAAGTGTTTCCTGCATAAGCCACATGAATGTGCTGGCCACTAAGTGGCTGTAGGTGAGACATCTATTCATGAATCTCAGGGCAGATTCCTGTGAACTGTAAGAGGAAAGGGAGATAACGGGAGGCATGAGACATCAGACACCATCTTCCTAAAAGGAGACTTCTGGGCTCTGAAATAAAAACAGCCTTTAGAAATTCTGAAATTAGCTCTAAATCATAAAAGAAGACGAAGTCCTCCTATAGTATCCTCAAAAGGTCAGTTAAAAAGGAGACTCAAACCTACCCAGTAGTCTTTCAGCCTAGAAAACATTCCGGTCCATGGTATTAAGAACTACCTGCCCCCTGCCTTTATTCTCTGATATTGATGGATTTCAAACCTCTACAGGAACATTTACACAGGCCTCTCAATCCCCTGTGGAACCTGATAGAAGAAAACTTCCAATTGTTTCAAACAATTCCTAGCTGAATTCGTCTTGCTTTCAAAAGTTGCAAAGTCCCAAGGACAAATCTACCTCTTAGATGTAAAAGATGATGATTTATTCTTAATGTCCCTATGCTTGCTCATTGATTTTCCCCCCTCCATACAATACAGGTGTCTCCTGAAAAGAAAAAGACACTTGGTGCTCCACGAACTCTTCCCCAAACGTGGAAATTTGTAACCACTGCACAAATGCAGATGCCTCTCCACCCAACTTACAGATCTTTCTGCCCATTCGATGTGGATCTCTACGGCTCACACACTCCCTACAAACATATTCCCACATGCAGGAAATACAGAAGAAAATGTTCCCTGTAAACCCTTTTGTTTCTGCTATTTTGAGCTATCAGGAGAAATTCAATCTACCCACAAGAATTTGTCACCACTGCTCACTCTCCCGAGGACCCTGAGAGACCCAGAGGGAGACCCCAGGTGCCACATGGGGACTCATTTACCTTCCAAGTGGCCACTGAACATGAGCAGAGGCAGGCCCCCAATGCTCAGCCTCTGGCTGGTTAAATAATCCGTAGCTGAAAGCTTCCTGGTCTTAAAATCAGAAACTGATAATAATATTTAAGAGATGACTCAAAGTGGAAGAAAAAAGGGGAATTAAAGAATCACACCAAACAGCCAGACTGTAAGCTACCTAGAGTGACATCGGGGCTTTTCTGCAATTTCAAAGTGTCTTGTACTTAGTTTTATACCCAGCAGGTTCCAGCAAATGCTCTCCACCACCTAACAGCAACCTTCCTTTCATTTACCTTTTATCTCCCAAGGTGAAGATTGTTTCTTAAACGACTTGGTTAAAAAATGTATTTTAAAAATGCTTTCAGGGTAAATGCCTGGGTCAGTCCCTAAGAGTGAGGCCATGAGGTCTGGCAGAAGGAGAATCCCTGTGCCCCTTACTGCCCACCCCAGAAGGAGATCCGGACTCTGGTTCTAATTGCCTCCTTTGTGCAATGGCACGGGGGCCCCTGCTATAAGGTTAGGATAAACCACAGAGGGTGGCAATGTGGGGAAGCAGGTGAAAAGGACGCAGAAAAGCAGGGTTTGTGTCTAACCCTGGCCCTAAAACACCCCCAGAACTTGAGGCAAGTCATTTTATTTTGCCAGGTCTTGGTTCCTTCATTTGGAAAAAGAAGGGGTGGGACTAACCGATTTTTAAGTTTCGTTCTATCCTATGGTTGTATGACTGAGGCCAAGGTGGCAGTTCACCAGGGGCATCCCCATCTTCCTGCCAAGGTTGGCTTGTCCCAGTCCTGCCAGGTGGAGAGGGGGGCTTGAACCTGTAGGCACAGGCCCACCTGTCACCTGAGCCAACCCTCACTGATCCTGGCAGTTCATCAGAAGCCCCAGCCCCTCCAGGGTGGCCAGCACTGCCTCCTGAAGCCCGGGGTCCTGGAGTACAGAGGAAGTGCTGCCCTGAACTCAGGTCCCAGTCAATCAGACCACGGGAATGCTGCCACCCACTGAGCCTGGAACGTCTTCCTCCGCTCACTACACTCCTGCTACCTCTATTCCAGTCCCCGTCATGCCTGGCTCCTCTCTTTGGTGAGGCAGAGATGGAGGTCTTCTCTGCACCATGCAGTGGAGGGGCACACAAGCAGAACGATCCATGAAGCGCCTGGTACACGGAGTAGATATCCAACGTCGTCCTTCCTGATAACCACGTGTGTGCTGGTTACTCAGTCGTGTCTGACTTTGTGACCCCATGGAATATAGCCCACCAGGCTCCTCTGACCGTGGAATTCTCCAGGCAATACTGGGGTGGGGAGCCATTCCCTTCTCCAGGGGATCTTCCTGATCCAGGGATTGAACTCAGGTCTCCTGCATTGCAGGCAGAATCTTTACCATCTGAGCCACCAATGCAAGGCAGAGAAAGCAAGTGTCTGGTAGCTATTAATTACATCATGAGAGCCCAGAAAAGCAGCCTCGGGGCAGCCTGGTGGGTGAGCAAGCCCACTTCCCGCCCCCTTGCAGGACGACGCTGACAAGAGGGAGTTTGACAAGTGGAGCCTGGCCCTTCTCCAGTGCATTCCCAGTCATCCTTGGACGCGTCACCATCTGGTAGGAGAGTGCGTTGGAGACAGAAAACAAGGCGGACCACTCTTTTATCAAGACGTTTACTCCCCATGGGGTACAGTAAAAAAGCTTGATGTTTCTTTAAGTGATAAGCTATCCCTGTGGACTTAAGGGAAGAGATATGCATAACTCTGAGGACAGTAGGCTGTATTTTGCCAACTAACATCATGACCACAAAGGCTCTAAAACCAAGGAGCTAGAAAGAAATTGCTGTTTCCATTTGTCTTTTTTTCCCCTTCTTCTCGGGTTTATGCAGTAGCAAGCTACTTAGACATGAGGGTGTACCCCCAGGGCCTATTTCACGAAATACCTTCTGAAGGTAAAGTGGCCAAGCAATTTCCTTCCAAGAATGTTTAAACTCTGGAGGCTAGTATGTCAAATGGAGTGGAGTCCCTTGGTCTAAACCCAGGTGGCTGTCCATCAATGCAGTGAAATCAGAGGAGAATCAGAGAGGCTGGACCAGTCAAGCATCACCGGGAATCTGGTTGCTTCTCAGGTCCAGTCCTGCTTCTGGTGAGGAGGGGGAAGTCCAGTTGGCCCAGAACCACATGAAACACACTTCCTTAAGGAAAATCTGGCCATATCATTGTAGGCTTGTGTGTGTGCGCTCAGTTATGTCCGGCTCTTTGCGACTCTTTGCACTGTAGCCTGCCAGGCTCCTATGTCCATGGAATTTTTCAAGCAAGGACACTGGAGTGGGTTGCCATTTCCTCCCCTAGGGGATCTTCCCCACCCAGGTGGTCAAACGCATGTCTCTTGAGTCTCCTGCATTGCAGGCAGATTCTTTACCACTGAGCCACTGGGAAGCCCCATTGCAAGTTTATTCACACTCAAAGCAGATACTTGGGTGTCAGAACCTGCACCTCCCAAAGCCAGACCATATAAGGCCCACCAAGCAGAGTTCAGGGCACCCTGCTGACTTGGGCAGCAGGAGAGTGGGCAGCTTGGAAGCAGGAGACTGACAGTGTCCGAGAGGCAGCCTGGGGATCTGCCCACAACACACTTGCTCACACCAGATCTCACAAATGCCTCCAAGCAGATTCTCCGGGCCTAGGAGGAACTCATCCTACACTTGCACTTTTCACTTTCTTGCACTGGAGAAGGAAATGGCAACCCACTCCAGTGTTCTTGCCTGGAGAATCCCAGGGACGGGGGAGCCTGGTGGGCTGCCGTCTCTGGGGTCACACAGAGTCAGACACAACTGAAGCGACTTAGCAGCAGCAGCAGCAGCAGGAGGAGGAACTCATTCTAGTAGGAACTTGTCTTTAGAGTATTAGTGAAACGGAGAAAATGACAGAGGCCCCAGCAGAAGAATCGGGATACTCCAGATCAGGGATCTTCTATCAAGTAATAAAGAGAAAGAGCCCTATGAATGAGGTTCCCTGTCTGGGCACAGCACTCACTTCAGCAACCAAGTGTTTCATCAGCCCAACTGTGATGTCTGGGTGAGACATCATCTCTGGCCAGATGATGAAGCTCTGTCCTTGCACACTCACTGATGGAGTGACTGAAACTTACATCCATTCTTATTCACTTTACAGATGTGAAGACTGAGACCCCAGGAGGTTAAGTGGGCTTCCCCACATTACGCAGCTAATAGTAATAGATGGGGGGCAGAAGCTGGGGGTGGAGAGCTTGGATTTGAAAACTCAGGACTGTTCTGCTCCCAAGTCCACTTCTTCTGTCTTATACCATGACGCCTACAATGATGTGGTAGGGTTTCCAATGGGAGACTGTTTTCTTCTCCTTTTTCTAAGTACAGGTCGGTGCTGTTTGTTCTTGGGGTAGAGAGAACAATGACAATGCTACAGGAAAGTCCATCTCTGCCAGTACACTCACACATCATACCCACGCTTTCCTTAAGGGTGCTCTGCCCAGGGCTAGGTGCCTAGACATTAAACTTTTTGAAAGATCATTATTCCAGAGAATGCTCTGCGAGTCTTTTAGTACTAAATCTCACGCTAAGGAAAAACTCCACCCTGTAGCCTTTATCTTTAGAGGTTTATTTTCTTCCTTTAGCTAATACTTCTCAACAGAGGAATCCTGGGGATAACCAAATGTCTCCATCAGATACACTTTCTCCTGCCTTCCAATTCCAAAGTTCCTATTTTGAAAACAGAATTTAAAAAAAAGTTTATTTATTTATGGCCGTGCGGGTTTTTTCTCTGCTTGCAGAGAGCAGAGGCCATTCTCCTGCTGGCGGTGCGCGGGCTTCTCACTGCAGTGGTTCTCTTGCTGTGGGGCACGAGCTCTAGGCACGAGGGCTTCAGTGACTGTGGTTCCGAGGCTCTAGAGCACAGGCTCAATATCTGGGGTGCAATGGGCTCAATCGCTCTGCAGCATGTGGAACCCTCTTGGACCAGGGATCGAACCACGTCTCCTGTGTTGGCAGGTAGATTCTTTACCACTGAGCCACCAGGGCGTGTGTGCATGCTAACTTGCTTCTGTTGTGTCTGACTCTTTGCGACACTATAAAGGTAGCCCGCCAGGCTCCTCTGTCCATTGGATTCTCCAGGCAAGAATACTGGACTGGGTTGCCTTGTCCTCCTCCAGGGGATCTTCCCGACCCAGGGATCAAACCCACATCTCCTGCAGCTCCTGGGTTGCAGGCGGATCCTTTACCACTGAGACACCAGGGAAGCCCTCAAAACCCGAAGCCCTCAACATGCTCATTTTACTGCATCACCATATTTCTTATCTGCAGGATGAGCCTGGAAGCCTCTTCAGGACAAGGATAGGGTCTCCTTGTCCTCGTCATCCTCCAGGTGCTCTCGCACCTGTCGCAGCAGGTGTTCAGCACCAGTCAGGTGAACTGAGAAGCATGGAGAAAACCTGGCACAGCGCCTGCCACAGCTGGTGTTCCGCACACGCGGGAGTGAGAGCCGGTGTTCCACACACGCGGGAGTGAGAGCTGAGGCAGGTGCTGCTGCAGCTCCGTGCTGCCCGGGTCTCTGGGGTCCTGTTCTGCACGCTGATCCCGGACAAGTCACAGACTCCAGTTCCCGGGTTTCTCCTTTTAAAGATCTTCTTTCAAAAGATCACAGCGATTAAGTATGAACATTCTTTGAACTGAGAATACTAATGAGTTGGATTCTTCCCGAACTCCTTTCTCCTATTTCCCAAGATACTACTTGAAGACCCACTGTCACAAAAACCATGTGCCTCCATACTTAAAGAGACACAACTTAAAATCAAAGGAAGTCTCAGCATTTCATGCTAAGGAGGTTTGGTTTCAGACACCCTCATATGTCTTGAAATTTCCATGTGGTTGGTTGGAAGCTCTTTCTAAAATCTAATTGGTGACTGTCTACACTCTATATCACATGCCCCCGAGGAACAGGAGAGAAGAAATGACCTCAGAGTTGATAGAAAAGCCACAGAAAGACTGTCTGGCAGACAGAGCAAGATGCCTAAATCATATACCTGCTCTCCTGCCGCTACACCACTGAGTCCCACACAATAGACCTTTGGAAGCAGTCAGCTTGTCAGCATCATGCCTTGCACAGTGGGTGAGCTGAGGCAAAGATAGTTTTCCAGGCTATTTGGCTATCAACAGACACCAAATTGCTTAGCTGAGCAGACCTGATTTCCTTCAACTTGCTGCAAAATTCTTAAACAAACTTTGAAAATGGAAATATGTTCTCATTTGACTTCACAGCTAAATGGTGGCGAATGGTTTACCTGGGAATCAAGTTGGGGGGTACCCACATAAACATATTCTCTCACAGAACATAAAATGAGGCTCTAAAGCCATTAAAAATGGGTGAAAGTCAAAGTGTTAGTCGCTCGGTTTTGTCCGACTCTTTGAGACCCCGTGGACTGTAGCCCATCAAGCTCCTCTGTCCATGGAATTTTCCAGGCGAAAATACTGGAGTGGGTTGCCATTCCCTTCTCCAGGGGATCTTCCCAACCCAGGGATGGAAACTGGATCTCCTGCACTGCAGGACTCTTTACTGTCTGAGTCACCAGAGAAGGCTGCCCCCTCCACCAAACCACTCTCCAAAAATGCGTAATTATGCATAATTTTAAAATACACGGTAGGCTTTCATCACACTTGTCTCTTGCCCAGTGGCACGCGGGTATATGGCTCTTAGTGGTGTGGATGCTGCTCAGCCACTTCAGTCGTGTCTGACTCTTTGCCACCCCATGGATTATAACCCTCCAGGCTCCTCAGTCCACGGGATTCTCCAGGCAAGAATGCTGGAGTGGGTTGCCATGCCCTCCTCCTCCTCCAGAGGATCTTCCTGACCCAGGGATCAAACTTGTGTCTCTTAAGTCTCCCGCATTAGCAGGTGGGGCCTGGCAGGCTACAGTCCACGGGGTCCCAAAGAGTTGGACAGGACTCAAGTGACTTCAATTACTTACTTCTTTACCACTAACGCCACCTGGGAAGTCCTCCTGGTGGTAGGGAAGTCCTCTAATTTGTAGCACTTGTTAATTTCTGTGGTGTAAATACTCCTACCAAGAAATTTCCCACTACCAGCGTGATGTTTCTGAATATAACTCTGGAAAAGATACTCACAATCAGCGCTTGCAATCTGGTGGAACAGCTCCAGCATACACTACTGTCCTGCCTACGGTTCAAGCCCTAACTCTGGGCTACACGAGGGGGTCGCCAAGAGCCTGCTTTTTCTGGCCAGGCATGAGCAGCAGGAGAGGGAGTTGATGAAAACTGGGCGAATGCACGTCAGCTCTCCAAAGGTCAGCCATCCTGGAACGGTGCGATCCACCACCATCTCCCATGCCGTCATCACGCTCTGGGCTTTAATCCGAGCTCTCACTTTTCAGAAAGCCAGCAAACATTTTCTGTCCTGGGATCACCCTGAGGGCTCTGGAAGAAATTAGCCTTCTTTCTTTTTTACTAAGCTCTCTCTCCTGATCCCAGCAGGCAGGCTGGCTTTGGTTACCATGTATCTGCTCAAGCCCAGGCCTGTCAGGAATTTGCAGAAAAGCAGAGTGTTAAGTTTGCTAATTAGCCTCCAGGATGAAGAAGTTTCGTCAGAGGCCCGTGGAGATAAGGCACTGCTAGCCTGGATGCAGTTACATTTCCAGGTAGTCGGATTATTCCCCCAGATTTCATCATCCTGCTGATGAAACACACACTGAAACTCCAAATCCTTTCTAAGGACAAGAGGCTGGGTCTGGGACTGGGAGATGAGCCCCGAAGCCCGGTTTCATTCTGAATTTGCCGGCATGCCAGCGGAGCCTGATGGTTTCCAGTCCATAGGGTCACACGGAGTTGGACACGGCTGAAGTGACTTAGCACGCACAGCATGCGCACACTTGGAGCATGAAAGCTGTCCTATCCTAAGGTGTTTTATTCCTCCTATATGCCTCCTCTCCGGGGCTTCCCTGATGGCTCAGCAGGAAAGAATCTGCAATGCAGGAGATAGAGTTTGATGCCTGGTTTGGGAAGATACCCTGCAGGAGGAAATGCCAACCCACCCCAGTATGCTTGACTGGGAAATCTCATGGGCGGAGAAGCCTGGTGGGCTCTGGTTCATGGGGTCGCAAAGAATCGGACACGACTTAGCAACTAAACAAAAGTAACATGCCTTCTCTCCACTGGGCTCCTTTTTCTGTCTCCCTGACTCTCCTCTGCTCTCAGGCTCTCCTTCTGTGACTTCTTCATTTTTTTCCTTCTAAGATGGAGGCATAGAAAAGGTGGGATGAAGAAGAAAGGACATTTGTGACGTGAACATGGTGTGTGCACATATTTCATCTGCACGGTCTATCTCATGTTTGTTTCTTGGACTTTAAATCCCACACAGTCTTTAAGAAACTGCTTTTTAGAGATTCACTCTCCATTTATAGTCTCTTTTCTAAAATAGCATTCCTCCCACTCACTCCCCTCTAGTGCATTTTTCTTTCACTTTTGTTGCAGGCATCCCTTTAGACGGAGTGAGGGGAGGGTCCAAGGGAGGAAGAATCTGAAGGTGACAAGCCAGAGAGACAGGGATCAAAGAGAGGAAGGGGAAATGGAGAGAAGGACATGGCAGGCTCAAGTTGGCCGCCCTGCCCTCGGGCTGCAGTCAGTTCTGAGCTTGCCCCAAGGAATCAGCCTAACCCACCTCCCCCTACCCTGGACACCTTCCCTTCTTTGCCCACCACGGTGTCTGATCTTCATTCCACCTGCTGCCTTCAGGGTTGTGTTCCCTTACAAACTATAAGAAAAACGTGAGGCTCCTTCTCCCAGATGATTTTAAGCAGTGGCAATCCTAGGATAAGGTATTCTGTGTTCTTTCCTGGTGAAATTTCAGACCATGGAAGGTGGAGCTGAGAAAGAGAGAGGCCTCAAGAGCTGATGCCCTTGAAGCCACCCGACGTGGGCAGCAGCTTACACCAGGTCTACTCAGCCTGTGAGTGTGAAAAACATCCGCAGTGCAAACATTCTGATCCAAGATGTTTAAACACGCAATCTGTGTGGTCAGGACAACATATCCCAGGATATGCTGAAGATAACATAACCTGTGATCCTGCAGTGATCTCGACCACACTGTCAGACAAGAATGTGTATTCAGAAGTTTAGAAAAGACACAGCGGGACTCTATGTTCCAATCTCCCAAAGCCAAGTTTATCATTCCTGGTGAACTGACGTGAGATATCACTTTCACACCCTTCCACACACTAAATTTTCACTGGGGATGCAACCCTCATAAGAGGCTGATGGACAAGCTTTCCTCAACAGGCTGGGAAGTAAATGGTTTTTTCTTTTTTTTTTTTAATGGAACAGTGGAAACATTTGGAAAGCATTTAGTATATCTGCCTTTAGGAATTTGTTAAGCTAAAGTTGGCCCCATCTCAGTGACCACAGAGAAAAACCACATAAGTTAAACATACAAGAAACAAACAATGGGGTGATTTCAGATGTCTCATATCTCAAGCTGAAGCTCAGGAAAAAAATTAATCTTAGGAAAAACTCATAACACCCCCCTTGAAAATCAAGGAGAGTTTTGTGCTCCTCTTTCCTAGACCAGCGGGTATTCTCAGGGGTGGGATGGGGATGCGACCTCTGGATAGACCTGATGTTTTTTCAAGATGTCAGAGAATTGGATGGTGGTTGAACAGGACTTCATCGACTCTTCTGTAAAATACAACAGTCAGTTGTGGAAGAAACAGCTCTGATGAGCTGCAGAAAACAGCATCCTTGCTGACCTTGGGCTACTTCCTTGTACTCGCTCTTCAAAGCAGAATATAAAAATCAAAGCAGAATCTAATTTTGAGTAACATGAGGAATGTTCACCACACACCTTTGCTTCTAAAAGGCTATGCAACACCCTTCCTTAACCTATAAGCCTCTCAAATACCAGCCCTGTATTCGATCTCTGCACCCTTGGGACGAGTTCTCTTCTTGGCACGTAGCTGGGCTACACACAGTTGATGGAGGGACTTGAATGAACCCACTGTGATCTCTGGATTCCCACTCTGTGTTCTGACCATTAGAGTCTGATGATTAAATCCTGTTCTATTAAGACATGTTGTCATGTTTTATCAGAAACATCAGCATCTGGTGGCTGTTAACCATCCACCCCATTCTTATCACCCTCTTCTTTTAACTCATTCATGTCCTCTTCTACCTGCTCACCAACTTCTGCACTGCCTCCAGTTTACTTAAATAGCATGTCTCATTTTCATTCTTCTTGCTTCTTCCTTCTTTCCTGTATTTCTATATATGCATATTTGCATACAGGCACAGTGGCAACCCACTCCAGTGTTCTTGCCTGGGAAATCCCATGGACAGAGCAGCCTGGGAGGCTGCAGTCATGGGGTTGCAAAGAGCTGGACACGAGTGAGCAGCATACACTACACTTCTTCACAAATGTGTTGGGTTTTAAGTACAGGGACATAAATACATGTACAGATATATAAGGAGAATGGCTGATTTTTTTTTTACAATGGTAAATAACATGAAAAACATAAAAGTAAAGGTATTCTATTACTTCTCCATACAATGACAAAGATTCAGCCTTTTCAGCACCACAACTGCCTTACCAGCAAGACTCTAGTCCTGTACCCTGGGGGTATATAAATAGGTTAATTCTCTAGAAGGTTAGGCCCGGCCTCGGTCTAAAACCAAAATACACGTGTTGCATTTTGAAATATATCACCCCTCTTATTGAGGAGTGGGGCCAATGTGCCAAACTCCTAAATCAAAAGAGCCTTCTACAAGGTGAACAAAATGGTGAATAAATCAGTGACATACACAGGGAGCAGTGGGGCAAAGTTTCCCAACTGTGGGTGATGTACACAATTCAGGCGCATTCCGAATTGTTACAAAATGCATGACTTGTGTTCTGTGCCTTGCCACCTTCATTCAAACAGTACACCCAGCCTCCATCTCCTGGGCCAGGGGTTATTGTGGGGCTGTCATTCACGAATCAGCACAACTGGTAAACTCTATTAAGCCTCCATCAACTCCTTGTGTTGCATTAGGGACCTCAGTCAACCTTTTGACAACAACTGTAAAATGTCTCCAGATGGTTAACATAGCCCATCAAAGTTAGTATTCAAAGGCTTCAGTCAATCTAAGGAACACAGATCTCCCACAAAGGCATGGCATCACACAGCAACCTCAGTTGCCAAGACACTGATGGATACTTTTATTTTGCAGAAGCCCTAAGAAGGAAGACTTCTGGGGCCTGACCAATGTGCAAACACCACACACACAGACTCCTCCGGTAGATGCAAAAACTTTACTCCCTGAGAATGGAGCCAGAGTTGTTGGTGGGCTTGGAGGGAGAGCAACTGTGAACCTTACATTTGTATTCCACTTGTACACTTTGATGGAATCCATGCAGAGGATTTCCTGCCAGGATTCCCTTATTCTAATCTACCTTCCAGAATGCACCCTTGTCTTCACCATCATTTCTTTACCTTATTTCTATGTCTTTACCTTAGTGAAAATATGAAGGGCACCTGGCATCTCTATGCCACATGCAAGTGGAAAAAGAAAATACTAAGCCGACTGTGAACATTTTCATATTTCCAAATGTGCAGTATCTTTAAAATCTGTGTTGGCCAAGGGTGCTTAGAAGAGCCATGTAGGGTCTGCTCCAGGCCTCTGGGAGGAGGACCAGACGGGACGCAGCATGAGCTGGGGGGACCAAGGGGCAGGATGTCTGGTTCCTGGCCACCAGAGCCCCCTATTCCAGGAGTCACAGCCCTACCTGTTGACTACATTTACTGAAACAAATCACTACCGCAGATGTTTCTTTCTTTTTTATTTTCACTAAACCCTCACAAATTTATTTTCAGATGCAAAGAAGCTTCCTGTACAACCTTTGCATAAATATTACTAAATGTAATTGAGGTTGCTTAGAAATGCCTAGTATTTGATGGGGAAATGGAATCTTAGCTCTGAAAGAGAATTCTCAGTAAGATCTCAGTGTGTCTCAGTGTGTGCAAGACAGCAAGCAGTGGAGAAGCATGGTGCGGGCTATGAGTCTGCAGAACCACCGGAGGGAAACTCAGCGCACCCCGTTAGGGTCTTCTCTGTTCCTCTGGTTATGTTAAAAGGATAGGACTGCCAGGAAATCCTTCAAAGGGGATGTATATATATCCCCTTTCTAGTCTCCTAGATCAAAGCGGACCACAATACGAACTCCATTGTCTAGTTAAAGGCATTATTCTGCTGCACGGGACACAGCATTTAGACTAACACACTGACAAAGGTAACATACCACAGAGATTTTTTTTTTTAATATTAAGTACATTCACTGGGGGTAAAGGATGATCTGGGGAAAGTGGTCTCTGACACTGAGCTGGCCAGAGGCAACAACAATCTAAGTTCAGAGAAGTTCAGAGAATCTAAGAAGAGACTGATCTTCTTCACCCACTGCACCATTTCTACTCGTAACCCCCAGTAACCCAGCATCCAAGACCAATGCCTTGGTGCTGACAGCCAGGTCTGGTGGGTTCTTCTCAGGGGCATCTCACATCTTATTTTCTCCAAGTCCAGAAATGAAAGGCACTGGGGCTCTGAAAGTGGAATCCAAGAACATAGCTTTGAGCTAGGAAAAAATGAACATGGGTGAAGACTTTGTGCCCTGTCCTCAGGCCCCGACCCCCATGTGGGGCTTCCCTGGTGGCTCAGATAACAAAGAATCTGCCTGCAACGCAAGAGACCTGGTTTCGATCCTTGGGTCAGGAAGATCCCCTTGAGAAGGGAATGGCTGGCTATCCACTCCAGTGTTCTTGCCTGGAGAATCCCAAGGAAAGAGGAGCCTGACAAGCTATAGTCCATGGGGTCGCAGCAAGTCAGACATGACTGAAAGATTAACATTTTCACTCCCTGTTGCTCCTATAGCTTTTTCCAACGTATCACGCTGCCCCTAAAATGTATATGTTTCAAGTAATGAGCTAACGTTGGTCATGAATATCCCATCTGCATAACGAAGGGCTGGCTCCCAAGCCTGAAAAATGTATCTGGACAAAGTGCTGCCATTGAAACAGTGGAGACCCCGCCCACAGCAGCTTCCCATCCACATCCTTGGTCCAGCCCACCACAGTAGGGGGCGAGGGGTGTGCAGTGGAGCGGGGAGGAGCGATTTGCACCAAGAGGTCCCTTCTTATTGTACTACCAGGGCTGAGGTCCAGGGAAGCAATTCAAATGAGACCCCACGTTTATGGAGATTCTTAACATATCTATAAATATTCAAATCAGGGCTAGATCTTGGCAGAATTTTTCTAATTAAAATTTCATTCAAATTAAATCAGCCACATTTTGACAGACACGGGAGACAAAAAGCTTTGTGGTTTCGTGAGCGATTTTTTTTCCCCAACTAATCAAAAACATGGCTAATGTAATAAGAACAAGGAAAGGACTCTGTCTGCGTGATGGTGGTTATGCATGAGCAACCAAAGGGATCTTGCAACAAGAAGCCACTGCTCCTGTAAGGGCAGATCATTTAAAAATGGCCTACTACCTAAGAATCCGAAACTGAAGGCAGGAGTTGCCACGAGCAGTACTTTTAAAAAGCAAACCTTGACAACATCATGGGAAAACTATTAGACATCATTTGCATCTCAGTTCGATCCCAGATTAAGCCTTCAAAACACAGCTGCCAGGCTGAAATTTGCAAATACAGAGACAAATTCCCTTTTTATAACAGTCAGACTTGTAAAAGGCAAACATAATAGACAATGCAGCACTTAGAACACTTCCAGCTAAGAAGGAAAAAAAAAATCCATTCTGAGATCCAAGGCAAAATACCTACTTTTCTTGGTAAAACAGCTTTATTCATTTCCACTTCCTTCACCGAACACAATTTAAACTCCACATAATTTTTGCTATCAACCCCTCTCCCACAGACTGTAACAGCTAAAATGCCAGTCTGTCTCCAACATAATTAAACAAAATGTGCAATCTTCTAAAATCTGTGAATAAACAATATAAGGCAAAATAAAAGACCAAGACAAAAGAACATACCGAGATCAATCCTCAAGCTGTAATATCCTGACACCCTGCCAAGAGGTACTTACAGGATCCAGTGTGGCATGGAAAATAATAATTCCAGAACACAGTGAGGACAAGGTTGTTTTTGTTGGGGGTGCTGTGGGGGAGTACAGGTGAGCACACTGATTTGGGATGAAGAGGAGATGAGCTGTATGCAGTCTGTGAGACAAAACAGCTTCAGTGGCAACTTCTGGAAGCTGCCAGAGGGTTTGTGAAGACAGCTGCGCAGAAGTTCCAGCCGCCCAGCCTGGACTGAAGGGGTCGACTAGACCAGGGACCTACCAGGAGAGGTGGGATATATCTGTGTGCTGGCTCTGCCAAAATGAAGTATCACACACTGGCTTAAACAACAGAAATCCTGAAGTTCTGAAGCCTGGCAGTACAAGACAGGTGTCGGCAGGGCCCGGCTCCCCTGATGAGCGAGGGGAGGGTCTGCCACAGGCAGGGAGGGTCGGTCATGGCAGTTCCTCGGCTGAGGCAGCATCACTGTGGTCTTTACATGTGTGCACTCTCCCTGTGTGTATGTCTGCCTCCAAGTTTCCCCTTTTCGTAGGGACGTCAGTCACATTGTACTCGGGGTCCATCGCATTCCAGTACCACCTCACTTTTTAGTGAACTAATTACACCTGTTTCTGAATAAGGTCAGGAGGTACTGGGGGTTAGGGCTCCAACTTATGAATTTCGGGAGGATGTAGTTCAATTCCTAATGTGTACGGAGGAGATGGATTACCTAATCGGACAGTGAGTGATCAGTAACTCCAATTCACTGTGATCCCTGGGAGGGCAATCAGGTATCCTTTTCTGTGACGCGTCTGAAGCCACGAGCCTTCCCAAGTTCCCCTTTGGGAAACCGTGTTTCCCAAACATGGGATGGGATGACTGAGCACGGCCTCAGCAGCTAGAGTGACTTGGGTTCAAATTCTGGCTCTGTCACTTAAGAGCAGGGTGCTTTGGGACAAGCTGTTTAACCACTCTCTTTCCTCTTCCATAAAACGGAGATGACATCTACCTAACAGGCTTGTAGTAGGGGCTGCAGGAAGAAACACAAATAAGGCAAGCGCCCCATCTCCTAACACAGAGGGCAACCACCATTCATTAATTTACCTCCCCCATCCCTGCCCTGCTTCTCTCTGAAACTCTGTATCTGACAATCAAGTCCCTCTATTCTACTTTTAATTACACTACTGAAAAAATTTAAACACAAATACGATGTAACACTGACATCAGCTCAGATAACTTGGCCCTTATTTACAGCATAAATAATTATTTTAATGCAATTAGCTTTTAGCAGTGCGAGAAAACAAGCATAATGATTTTTTTCACCCATGAGAACCCTGATTCATGACTTCCACTGTCTAGCCAATGTAATATAAATAAAAAGTGCCTCCTTTTTGCCCTTCGTTTTCTTAGTCCATCTCTTTTATGAGCAAATAGGCCAGGGAGAAATGAAAAGAAAACTCAAAGAAGCAACCTAGAGATGAAAAGGCAGAATGAAGCAAAGCAAAACAAACAAGAACAAAAATCACCCTGTCCTCCCCCTACCTACGGCCTTCCCCTCCCTACTGCATCCCCCAACTAATTCTTCAAAATGATTCTTAACAATATTTTGATTCTCTAACATCTGGCCAGTGCATTTCTTAAATTCTAACCCTTTAAGTTTTAATAAGTATTAGACATTGAGTATAAGACATCACTTGCAAAAACATCCTCCATGGAACAGACATGTATTATATCTGGAAAATAAACAGCTCAGTAACAAAAACCAAACAACCTTATCAAAAAACGGGCAGAAGATCTATGAAGACATTTCTCCCCCGAAGACATACAGATGGCCAAAGGGCACATGAAAACATGCTCAGCGCTGCTAATTGTTGGAGAAATGCAAATCATCAGTACACTGAGGTATCACCCCCACACCAGTCAGAAGGACCATCATCAAAACGTCTACAAATAATAAATGCTGGAGAGGGTGTGGAAAAAAAGGAATCCTACACAGTTGGTGGGAATGCAAACTGGTACAGCCACAGTGGAGAACAGTATGAATATTTTTCATAAAACTAAAACCAGAACTACCATATGATCCTGCAATCCCACTCCTGGGCATATATCTGGAGAGAACCGTAATTTGAAACGATACATGCATCCCAGTGTCCACAACAGCACTACTCACAACAGCCAAGACATGGACTGAATGAAACAATGCCAGTTTCAGTAACGTGGATGGACCTAGCGATGAGCCTACTAACGAAGTAGGTCAGACAAAGACTGCATGATATCACTTATATGTGGAATCTAAAAATATGATACAAATGGACATTTTTACAAAATAGAAACAGACTCACAGGCAGAGAGAACAAATTTATGATTACCAAGGGGAGAGGGGAAGAGGGCTACATTAGGAGTCTGGGATTAAAACACACACTCCTACATATAAGATAGATAACCAACAAGGATCTATTGTATAACACAGGAAACTATACTCAATATCTTGTAATAACCTCTAGTAGAAGAGAATGCTTAAAAAGGAATATATATAATCAATTATACATATATATATAATTGAATCACTTTGCTGTATGCCTGAAACTAATACAACATTGTAAATTGACTATATTTCAATAAATTTTTTTAAAAAAACATTCATTACAATTCAGGGGTTTAAGAGAGTCCTAGATGAATAGTAAGAAGGACATAATCTGTCCTGTCTCCCTTTCAATTTTCTGTGTTTTGCTCACTCGCTGACCCACATGCAGTACATATTCTGCCACAGAAAACCAGGGAGGATGAGTGTGGCCAAAGGACAGTGATCTTATTTTAAGAGTGGACAGAATTTTAATCGGGCTTCCCAGGTGGTGCGAGTGGTAAAGAATTCGCCTGCCAATGCAGGCAATTTAAGAGACCCAGGTTCAATCCCTGAGTCAGGAGTATCTCTGCTGCTGCTAAGTCGCTTCAGTCGTGTCCGACTCTGTGCGACCCCATAGACGGCAGCCCACCAGGTTCCCCCATCCCTGGGATTCTCCAGGCAAGAACACTGGTGTGGGTATCTCTAGGGGTACGAAACAGTATTCTTGCCTGGGAAATCCCACAGACAGAGGAGCCAGGCGGGCTACAATCCATGGGGCTGCAAAAGAGTCAGACAGAACCGAGTGTCTGAGCAGAATTTTAATAGTGGGGAGAAAGAGAGGTGAAGGAATACACATACACATGAAGACACGTTAGCCCATTCTTCTTGGAAAAAAGAGTCAATCGGCAAAACAATCAAATCAAGCCGGGTTGTGACAATATTTGCCATTCTCCTCTGAAACAGCAACGTGAAATGATTGGGAACAATGTCTGTCAGGGAATGACAGAGCCTATGGAAAAATCAGGAAAGTTATGACAAATGAAAATACATATCCTCTGTTCTCCTGTGTGATATAAAACTCAATACCTTTGTGAGGAGCTGCCATGGGGACAGAAGAAGGCAAATTCTAGGTTTTTCTAATGTGTAGTCAATCTGTACTACTGATTTCACACAAGTAGAAGTCCAGCCCTAATCGTTCTGCCAATAAAGGCAAGTTGCAATGATCTGCTAGCGTCCTAACCTACGTCTGTCTAAATGCCCATTAAATCATGTAAACAATTGTCCTCAGTTTCTGTTTTTGACATATGATTAGTATCAACTAGGTCAGTCTCATCCTAAGTTTCCCAAGCTGGTTGTTATCTCTGGAAATCAATCTGGAAATGGGAAGAAGACAAAAAGAGAGAGAGGGGGTAATCTTTGCTTTCCTCTTTAATAGGCACACAAGAACATTTACATTCTGCCTCCAAGTTCATGCAATAAAGGTCTCTTTAGTAGCCCATAATAACCCTATTAAAAAGCTTATGCTTAATCACACAGTTAACATTTTCATATGGAATTGGTTTCCTGGTTCCCCCCGCCACACCCCCACCCATCTGGATTCCCAGCTCTCACCTCACACAAGCTAAACATTTCCCATTGATTAAAATCACTGTTAGTGCAACTTTACTATCAGCCATGGTTAAACAGAATTAGCTCAGCATTTCAACAAAAGAAACTGGATCAAATTGCTCTGCAATTTTGGGTAAGAAACAGGATTTCTTCCCACTGTGTACAGACTAAACCAGGAGCAGCAGGACGGATCTGAGAAGTTAATAACAGATCTCAAACAGAAGTGGGGGGAGAAGTACATTAATTACTAGGTAATGGATATCAAGAGCGCAACTAACTACAATTACACATGCTTCAGTGACGCAGGGTGTAAACCAAACTCGGAAGATGCTCGCTGTCCATTCTTTTTCCCCAAGGCATGTTGTGTCGGGGATGCACTGAATGGGCAGAGATGGGCTAGTTATGATCCCACTAGCAGGGACCCTGCCACAATTAGGGAGTCAGGGTCCGGGTGTCTCTCTGAAAAACAGATGTGAGCTGGAATTGCAAAGCTGTGTTTAGAAAAGCAGTAAAAGGGAACAAAGACCAAATACAAATAGAACCCTGACCACAAGACTTTGGTTCTCAGAATTCACACGGATGCCTTGTGTACGTAGCACTTCTGCACAAGGTAGCAGTTTGTTTCCAAAGAAAGTCCTGCAGATGCTTTGAATTAACTTGATTATCTAGCCTAACCTACAAGAAACCTTACTTGTCCGATTCAATTTTAAACACGATTCTGGATTCAATTCCATTTCCTTTTAGATATGGAAAAATGTGTCCTGTGAAATTCTGGCTTCATGGTCCAGTCACAATCTAAATTATCTATATCGTTTCAAAGAAGTTATATAAGAGGTGCCAAAGGATCGGATCCAACTTTTCAAAGGTGGAGGAAAAAAAGTACAATAACAACAGTACACACACACACACACACCCCTAGCTATTACACTGTATTATGAAATCATAGCAAACTGGTCACAATAGATCAGTTCTAGAAAAGTCTGCTGATAAACTTGACACAATGCCAAGAATTAAGACCCACTCGTTTTGGGCTCGAGTAGTGTGAATCCTGGGGCTTTCCAGGTGGCTGAATGGTAAAGAATCTTCCTGCCAATGAGGAGATGCAAGTTTGATCCTTGGGTAGAGAAGATCCCCTGAAGAAGGGCATGGCTGCCCACTCCAGTATTCTTGCCAGGGAGGTTCCAGGGACAGAGGAGCCTGGTGGGCTACAGTCCATGGTGTCGGCAGAGTCGGACACAACTTAGCAACTAAACAACAAGTGTGAACCCTGGGAAGAAACTGCCTCCCACATTGGGAGAGGATGCAGGCACCTGCCCTCCAGGCTGGAGGTGGACTCAGCTGCCTTCTCACCGCTCCCGCTCATACTCTCCTAGCTCCGCCCACCTCCCAGGGGCCTGGCTCCAGCTTCCAAGTTCAGATCTGAGGCTTTTGAGTAACCACTGAATGCAGAGTAAGGGTTTGATGAAAACACTCTCTTTTTCTTTTTTTACAAAGATAAAAAATCATTTTGTCTCTCTGAAATAATGGGATGCAGCTACCATGTCAGGTGGCAGCTGCCCTCACAAGTGTGTGGAAAGCAGTGTGAGCCTCTGTGTGGGACCAAAGTGGACCTGTGTCAGGGGGGTTGGGAGGCAGACCTGGAGAGTGGCTCCTCTCATTGCACCCCAGAGCGTGGGGGGCTCTATAACATTGCTCATAAACCATTCAGAAACATGGTGCTTTTTTTTCTCTCCAGGAATGTAAGTGAGGAAGCTCAGAAAGACACACACAAAGGACAATTCAGCTTCTCTACAAGCAAGGCAAGCCTAAGGCCAGTGAGCAACAGAGAAAGCGCAGGGTTCTAGCTTCTTTACACGGACAGGTCTGCATTCCTGACAGCCACTTGGGTGACAGAAGGATCAAGACTGTGTACTTAGCATGTCCTGTGTATTCAACAAAGTCATCAATACTGCAGCCCTCTTTACATGCAAGTCAAAATCCATTACATCTAATTCTAAAGAACCAGAAATCAAATTTGTGTTGACTGAACAAAGGAGGGAATGAGTGGGTAAATACTCTAAGATGCCATTTTTAAAATTTCAAATCCAATCTAATCCAGTTGATTTTGTGTAATACTAAAAAGTACTTAAAATGATTATATTTGTATTTCCTTTTTTGCTCTTGTTGGTTTTTTTGCCTGGATGGAGACAATATGTTGCAAAGTTCATATACAGTAAATAGAACAGAGACGACTGTATTTGCTGGAGGCGGAAATCCAGATTTTCATCTACAACACATTATGTCTTATGAATCTGAGGATTTGAAAGGCTCCTTCATTACCTAATCAAGTCATTATTTGTTATCATCATTGAGCAAAGTACAGGCCTAACAACAACCTCTGCCAATGATTTATAGTCGTCTATTTTGTCGTAACCTATCATATACCTCCAGAGGAGCCTGGCAGGCTATGGTCCATGAGGTTGCAAAGAGCTGGACACAACTGAGCAACTAACCACACATATCACATACCTCCTATCATACCACCCTGAAAACAAGTCCATGGACTGTAGCCCGCCAGGCTCCTCTGTCCATGAATTCTCCAGGCAAGAATACTGGAGTGGGTAGCCATTCCCTTTTCCAGTGGGCCTTCCTGACCCAGGGATCGGACCTACGTCCCTGCATTGCAGGCAGATTCTTTACCATCTGAGCCACCTGGGAAGTCCCAAACAATTTTTACTTTAGGTAAAATGCACCTGTTTTATTGGTGAGAAATAGAGATTCATAAAGGTTCAAATGACCCATCCAAGGCTGTACAAATTCCACTGATTGGTACTGCAGGCGGGCTGACAGAACATACTGTGTTGTGTGGCTTTTCAGGGTCCTTCTTCTGCAAATTCCTTTCACACATTCTGTATCTAGTAACCAAGCTGCAAGGCCCCAGAGGAGGCCAGGGCCATGGCAGGCATCCGGTTCCCAGCTCCCCCTCCTTCCTCCTGCTGCTGTCCTTTTGCTATTTTTCGGATCATTATCACCTCTCCCAGGGAGATGGCAGGGAATATGAAAAGGCGTGGAACGGAATCAGTCAATTTTGTTACTTTAGGAACAACAGAAGCAGGCAAAAAGCCAGTGAAGCTAATGGTGGTCTTCTCTAGACTGGAGCTGAGCTACCAGGAGGAATCCAGATGGCTGTGGAGTCCCCCAAGTGGGGCCAGACTGGGAGGCTGCCTTACTCATTCATTGTGGATGACAGGCTCGTAAGGATGTGGAAGAATATTTCAGATAGGTAAGTCAGCAGGTAGGAGTGGAAGGTACACAGATCCCAGCTCTGACCAGGTGTCTCAAAGGTTTAAACTTCATTCTCTGAAAAGTGGTTTTTAAAATTAACTCCAGTTCTGAAAAGTGGTGATTCTTAGTACTGATACTTCCCAGGCTCCACTGCATGTAAGCAAGCCAGTGACTAAATCAAAACGAGATAATGGAGTCCACTATGAGCCCAGAGACCACCTCTCAGATTCTGAATCTTAGTTCCAAGAGGGACCTTTGAAGTCATCTTTTTGAATAGGTGCTTCTGGAAGCTACTCTCTGTGTGTGTTAGTCTCTCAGTTGTGTCCAACTCTATGTGACGCCATAGACTCCCCAGCCCACCAGGCTCCTCTGTCCACGGGATTCTCCAGGCAAGAATACTGGAGTGGGTTGCCATGCCCTCCTGCAGGGTATCCTCCCGACCCAAGGATTGAACCCGGCTCTCCTGCACTGCAAAAGGACTCTTTACCATCTGAGCCACAAAGAAAGCTACTGGCCTTACGCATATCCACCCTAGGGGACAGAGGCAACTTTCTTGACTTTTCTTTCTGTTTTTAAAACAATGTGGTAGGATAAATGCTGCTTGCCATTCTAATTTTTATATATAATTTTGTTTATTTTCTTCAGACCACTGACTCAGGATTTCTTTTATTCCTTCTCTGTTTTTCTTCTCCTTTCCCTGTACCATGATGGTAAATTTAAAAGCAGCTTTTCTGTCTATGTTTAAAGGAAATACATAATCAAGTTATTGGTAGTTATTTTGTGAAAAATCATATGTATCAATTTGAGGAAGTAGAAAAGGAACAGTAAGACTAGTATTCCATTCCCACTTACTGGCTGACCAAAGATAAACCACAGACTACTGTAAGTTGTAAGGGGCACAAATGTCCTTCGTTGGATCCTAATAATCTTGAAAAGTGAAAGTGACTCAGTCGTGTCCAACTCTTTGCAACCCTGTGGACTATACAGTCCATGGAATTCTCCAGGTCAGAGTACTGGAGTGGGTAGCCTTTCCCTTCTCCAGGGAATCTTCCCAACCCAGGGATCAACCCAGGTCTCCCGCATTACAGGCAGATTCTTTACCAGCTGAGCCACAAGAGAAGCCCCAAAATACTGGAGTGGGTAGCCTATCCCTTCTCCAGGGGATCTTCCTGACCCAGGAATTGAAGCAGGGTCTCCTGCATTGCAGGTGAATTATTTACCAACTGAGCTATGAAGGAAGCCCTAATAATCTAATAACCTAATAATCTTCAGTTCAGTTCAGTTCAGTTGCTCAGTCGTGTCTGACTGTGACCCCATGAATCTCAGCACGCCAGGCCTCCCTGTCCATCACCAACTCCCAGAGTTCACTCAGACTCACGTCCATCGAGTCAGTGATGCCATGCAGCCATCTCATCCTCTGTCATCCACTTCTCCTCCTGCCCCCAATCCCACCCAGCATCAGAGTCTTTTCCAATGAGTCAACTCTTCACATGAGGTGGCCAAAGTACTGGAGTTTCAGCTTTAGCATCATTCCTTCCAAAGAAATCCCAGGGCTGATCTCCTTCAGAATGGACTGGTTGGATCTCCTTGCAGTCCAAGGGACTCTCAAGAGTCTTCTCCAACACCGCAGTTCAAAAGCATCAATTCTTCAGTGCTCAGTTTTCTTCACAGTCCAACTCTCGCATCCTTACATGACTACTGGAAAAACCATAGCCTTGACTAGACGGTTGTGGACAACTTTCAGAGCCGTTTGCCGTTTTGTTTCTGGTTTCTTCTTGCTCCACCTGCGCTACTTCCGTGGCATTTATCCTCATGAGAAAACCATTTTGGTCTTTTGCCCAACAAGTATCTGTTATCACCCACTGACTTCAGAAAATAAATAAGTAGGGACTTCCCTGGTGGTCCAGTGGCTAAGGCTCCATACACCCAGTGCAAGGGGCCCGAGTCTGATCACTGATGAGGGAACTAGATCCTGTGTGACACAACTAAGACCTGACACGGCCAAATAAATAAATTAAATTAATATTAAAAAGAAAATAAATAAGTAAATAAGCAAATAAATCAATAAATCAAAGCGAAACAAAACCATAAGTGCCCTCTACATTCCCAGACCTCCTCCGATCTGGCTGGATTTAATTTTTTTAGACCTGATTTTCCTATCTAAATACGCCTTGCCAACTAGTTTGCCAAACTCATTGTCACATCCAAATGTCATCTGCTTCCCCAGTAATGAGCTTGTGTTTATCCACTTATTTCCACATACCTCTCTGTCATTCTGATCTTCTTATTTCTAAGTCGCTCTGCTTTGTTGAAGGAAGGCCTCCAGTGATGCTCATGGGGGGCTGATAAGAGTAGGGTTATTTTATAGCTGTAACACTCTAGCGTCTGTCTTCCCCTCAGAGAAACTTCCATGGGAATCTTGGCCCTTGTCAGTGAGGAAGCAGTGGGTGCCCTCCTCCACCACTAATCACAGCAGAGGTGCCAACTGCAGACTGCAGTCCTGACACACCAGGGGCATCTGGTCTAAGGCAACACGTCTCCACCGGGGGAACTGCAGGTGCTTCATCAGCCTGGGGAGATGACCACCTACTCCACACCAAGATTCACTGTATCCCATGTCAGCCAGGTCTGGGATGATCCTGGGTGCACTGGGGGCACCCCAGGGCCCCATCCAGTGGCCACATGGACAGCCCTCCAGGTGTCTCCTCCCACAGCACTTCCCTATGGAAACACCTCTTAAGCTTTTGTTCACTTACTCTTTGTCTTCACCTGACCTTGCACTCAGGGATGCCAAGGTCAGTGAACTCCCACACAGCTTTGTACACCCAGCACTGGGCATGGTGCCTGGCACATTTACAGAGCCTGTGACTTTCGGGCAACTAAACCCTGCCATTTTCTTTCTTAGATCTTAGCCAGGTCGGAGCAAAACTTGCCCTTAACTCTATTTTGGATTTTCACTTCTTATCTAGCCTCTGGTTTACCACAAGAGGGATGCTCAGACTATGGCTCTCCCTCCTGGATATCAAGGGGCACTGCCCACCCATCTCTCTGGGTCAGGACTGGACGCACCCTTCCTCTGAGAACACCACCTCCCATAGAAGAAATGCCTTGTCTCTGACAAGTTACTTTCCATGGCGCTTTCAACAGCTTCCAAGAACAGAACCTCAGTCAAAAGTGCAACACCTTGTTCTCATGGGGGAAGAGAAAGGTCCCTGCTAGAGACAAAAGCAGTAAGTCTGTGTGCCAAGCTGCTGAGCCGACACTTAGGCAGAACAGCATTAGTGTTCTTTTTTTCCCCCCTCTCACTTTTCCAGCATTTTGCAGTATTTATTTTACAGTAAGGTAAAGATTCATCACAGACTAAGAAAATTACATCCCTGACTCCAATTGACAGGGATCTCTTCCACTTCTCTTCCGGGAGGCAATAAGACTTCCCTCTGAGCAGAAGCCCGCTGGGCAGGGTGTTAGTTTACAAGGGGAGCGTGCACAGAAGTTCTCCCAAAGCAGTGGCCCTCTACCCTGGCTGCACGTTAGAACTGCACGAAGCTTGGAAAACACTGATGCCCACGCCCTACCTCAGGCCACCTGAGTCCCAGCATTGCAGGGATGGTGAACACACTGTAACCACTCACGTTCCCAGGAGACATTCACAGGCAGCCCTGCCTAAACGTGTCCTTCCCAGAGAGCAAGGCAACGAACTGAATGTCCATCTCGAATCTACATGTGGACTGGGGCTCAAGTGGCCACTAGGGTGGCGTGTTGAATCATTAATGAGATTGAGTCTCCGTTGCCCCGGCCTCCTGTACTGCCTGCCAGAGAACATGGCCTGTGATTGCAACCACGAAGGAAGAACAAACAGGGAAGAATCCAAGCACATTTCTGGTGGAGACAAACATTTGGACGGTCCCGTGTTCATTTTCTCTTTCCCCATCACGTTATGGTCATTGCGACATAGCAACTCATCTTTATTTTGAAAAGCCATTAAAACAATTTTTTTGCCAGTATTATCTGTTCAAGGAGAGTGATGTCACGGGCTCGCTTTCTTTGTAATTTGGGGAAAAAATGGATTCTTCCATGTTCAGTCTCAGTTATTCATTCAGGATGGGCGCCAAGGAAGCGATCCTTGCAGATAACAGAAAGCCCCGGTCTCCTCTGCTGCAGCCCAGGCTCAAACTGAGCCTGAG
>SJYQ01092954.1:383212-409679 GCA_006410935.1 Redunca redunca | reverse complement strand
CACTGTTCTCCATAGTGGCTGTACTAGTTTGCATTCCCACCAACAGTGTAAGAGGCTTCCCTTTTCTCCACACCCTCTCCAGCATTTATTGCTTGTAGACTTTTGGATGGCAGCCATTCTGACTGGTGTGAAGTGGTACCTCATTGTGGTTTTGATTTGCATTTCTCTGATAATGAGTGATGTTGAGCATCTTTTCATGTGTTTGTTAGCCATCTGTATGTCTTCTTTGGAGAAATGTCTATTTAGTTCTTTGGCCCATTTTTTGATTGGGTCGTTAATTTTTCTGGGATTGAGCTGCAGGAGTTGCTTGTATACTTTTGAGACTACCTGTTTGTCGGTTGCTTCATTTGCTATTGTTCTCTTCCATTCCAAAGGCTGTCTTACATATTATAGGACTGATCAGTCTCAGGAATGAGCTGTCCAGGGTTGATAATGGAAGCATGATCAGGAAGCACAAACATTTTTGACCACACATTTGGCTGTAGGAACACATTCTAAACCTCTTTTATGATGCCTGGGGTCTCTTCTGGTGGCATAAGGTTCAGTGATGACAGTATGAAAAAAAAGGGGAATTCTGGCTCCAAAGCGTGATGTCCATCAACCCTCAACTCAAAAACACCATGTAGGGTTATGGGGAAAGAAAGAAACATTCTTAAATAAGGAATTAAACCATTTGAATTAAGATTTTAAAAACTGACAAAGAAATACCCTGTAGTACATAATTTTCATTTCGTACAAAAGCCATTGTCTACTGGGAAGCTGTTTTGATTCCCTGTCCTTTATTTCTCATCTGTAGCATAGATTCTCATTTTCTAAAACGGACTGTCTGTTTTGACCACCAACAAGTGTAATTCAACATTCTCGTTGCCAGCTGTCTTCTCTGAGAGACGAAAGCGAGAGCAGAGCACGCCTGGCAGATTACCCTGTATATTCCAGCCACGGAGCCCACACAAACGCATGCATAGGACACGGGAGTTGGGTATCTCAGTGGATAAGAACATACAGTTTAATCCAAAAGCCCTTTAAAGAGGGACTATCAGGAAAGCAGACAAGGCCCAGACAGAATTTATGGTTGATTTAACCTTGTAAAAATTTCCTAGGTCAGCACAGTCCAGTACGCTTCAGCGTACAATCTGCAGCGAATTCCTTCCAGAAACCGCACTATATAAGCAGAACCCTCCATGACCTTCTTTGTTTGGAGCTGGTACAGCCATCTGCAACTGCAAAAGCAATCATTTTAAGTGCTCAAGATGAACACCTAGGGCAACCACTAGCCCCATCACACAAGCAGCTTCCAACAAAAAATAATGCTGTGTGCCAAGTGGGGTTGAGGGTTTGCAATAGCTGCTGTTGGCAGAAAATAAAACCAGTTCAGGGAAAGAAAGGCCCCGGAGTTTCTCTTCATTGAAGATCAATAACACCAGTTGTGTCTGATTCTTTCATAACTCCTGCAAAACTACAGTTCCAAGTTCACTCCCCTCCTGCAAGATTTGGGATATTATCCGGGTGCCAGGAAAATTAGACTACATAAAAGGAGGCCTGGGACTTCATGTCTTGCAGTTGGAACAGTTTCATGGAAACTGGGGCAGTTGGTAACCTGGAGTGAGCCATAGCTAAAGGGGAGGTACAATCTCCTTGGAAGACCATCTAGCTCCACGACCACCTTCATAATGTCAACTCCAGTGTGGGAAGAGATTGTCCAAAGGCCACCACCCAAAGCTAGGTGTTCAAACGCTTCTCTGCAGCCGGCTCTGTCACCCCTCCCCATGTGTGGCCTCAAGAAGTGACAGAAATCACTGCAAACGAGTGCCTTCCCGCTGGCCACACCCTCTCCAGGGACCAGGCACTCACGGCTCTGTCTACATGGTATGAGCAGGTACAGGTGGGCACGTTTCAGGCACAGTGGCAAGAAGGGGCTACATGCAGTAGTGACTAAGAGAACTGGTTACTGTCAGGGGACATTCAAAAATATTTATAAAATCAGATTTAAAAAAGATTCAACTGGATTTTCTGTTTTAAAAAGCACTTACCAGAAATAACTCTCTCTAGAAAATATATGTTTTAAAGTGTTAGTCACTCAGTTGGGTCCAACTCTCTGTGGCCTCATGGACTGTAGCCTGCCAGGCTCCTCTGTCTATGGAATTCTCCAGACAAGAATACAGGAATGAGTAGCCTTTCCCTCTCCAGGGGATCTTCCTGACCAGGGATTGAACCTGGGTCTCCCGCATTGCAGGCAGATTTTTTACTGTCTGAGCCACCAGGGAAGCCCTATAAACGTTTATACAGACAGAAAAAATCTGAAAGAACAGTTAAATTCTTAACTGTAGGGGTGGGAGGTACAAACTACTGGCTGGAAGAAGGGCTCAAGGATATACTATATGGTATGGGGAAGGCTGTCAATATCTTGTAATAACTACACATGGAAAGTAACCTTTAAAATTGCATACAGTGAACAATTTTTAAAAGTCTTCATTGTAAAGGCTATACCACATATGTCTCTATTCTCTTCTCATCTAGTACATTTCACCCAGATGTGTGATAGATGCTCAAGGAAATGGTACAGGATAGGTGACTTGGAAACAGACAGTACTGTAAACATTTCTGCCACTGGATATTTGCTCAGTCATGTCTGACTCTTTGCGACTCCATGGACTGTAGCCTATCAGGCTCCTCCATCCATGGGATTTTCCAGGAAAGAGTGCTGGAGTGGATTGCCATTTCCTTCTCCAGGGGATCTTCCCGACCCAGGAATCGAACCTGTGTCTCCCGCATTGCAGGCAGACGCTTTACTGTCTGAGCCACCAGGAAGATCTTCCAATTATCTAGTATTGTTTGATTTGTAATTGATGCCTACACACAAAAGAAGTGAACTATTAAATTCTATGAACATTTATTTTAAAACATATATCAAATTTAAATACATTAAGTATAAATTTTAATTTATAATTCTAAAATGCAAGGTTCATGACCATTAAATTTGAGAAAACGTACTGTCAGTTTTTGAAAGTTATATTGTTCAGTTGGTAAGTTGTGTCTGAACCTTTGCGACCCTGAGGACTGCAGCATGCTAGGCTCCTCTGTCTTCTACTATGTCTTGAAGTTTGCTCAGATTTATGCCCATCGAGTCAGTGATGGTATCTAACCCTCTCAACCTCTGCTGCCTTCTTCTCCTTCTGTTACATTTTATAAATAAGCTATAACAAGCCATTGATTACATCAGAACCTTAATCTTATGAAGTTCCCATGGACATCTATATATAATTTACAAAGATGAAATAAATCACTCTATTCAATAGAGGCTTGTGCTCTAACTAAAAACAAAAAAAAAATCCCATCTAGCATTAAAAGAGATGCTGAATTTCAGTTTTCAAAGGGTAGCGCTGGTCTCTAGAGATAACTGCTGTTAGAAATTGCATATTATTATTTATTATAGAAAAAAAACATAGTCCAAATACAAGCTTGCTTAAATAAAGACATTAAGGTATTTACTGTTTTGGGCAATACTGCTTGTCCTAACAATTCAACTTGGTGAAAATGTGCCCCAAATAACCACAGTTAACCTAATCACTCACCCAGTGTTCACTGGACGACTAGGTGCTGTATACTGAACATCCACCTGGCACAGTGCACTCAGCCCTGAGAAGGCATGAGAAGTCTGCCATGTGGCTCTCGGAGGGCTTCATAACTTGGCAAGTAAACCCGTAACTTAGATCATTTTAAAAAGCAACCAAGACAAGGTAGCATGTGCATAGACTGCCTTATTATAGCAGGGATAAGGTGAGAGAAGAGGAAGACAAGAATGGAGGGACATGCACATCTTCCCATTCTGGGGGACAAAACAGGCAGGGGGGTGGGTACCTCCATTGTGTGCAGAAGTACGGCGGCTGCTTGAGAACAGACATTTGTGCAGCTGAGTTGTGAGCTCAACCAGACCCCTGCTCACATATCACCATTTGCATCTGAAACAACTACTGACACACAAACCAAGGTTACTCAGACTTGAGTACTGGAAGACATTTTCTCAAAAATGAATGAAGCAAACGCAGTTTCAAGGAAATTGTGGCCAATGATGAAATCCAAGATTTCAAGAGAAAATTAGCGTTTCAGAAACCTGCATCCACCAACGTGAGTATAACTGCTTTCAGTACTTAAAGACTGTTCTGATGAAATCCCGGAGATAGCCACACACACAGTTTTAAATATTACGTAAAAAATGTGTCGTATATGGAAGGTTCTACATAACTGAATGGGCCAATATTTTCTAAGTGACCAACAGATGTAAAAAATCATGCATGAGTAAATGATTCATCAAAGTGCAAGACAAAGCAAGAATTGTAATATAACCAAGTGCAAAAAGCTGATTAGTAGGCNNNNGCTGATTAGTAGGCTTTCAGAATTCATATTCATAACTAACTTTAAAAAGAAAGTTGCTACTTGTCAAGTTTTGGTATAGTGTTAAAAAACATCCACAACTGTCTTAAAAGTCTACTAAAATACTCCTCCCCACACATCTGGGTGAGGTTGGATTTTCTTTATATACTTCAATAGGAACAGTGTATTACAACAGATCGAATGCAGAACAGATATGAGAATCCAGCTGTCTTTTATTAAGATAGATATTAAACAGATATGCAAAAAAGTATAAAACAACACTGTTCTCAATTTTGTTTTTTATTACCATAAGTATTGATTGATACAGTAATATAAGTAAAAGAGCTTTGAGGAATGTAATAATTTTTAGGAGTGTCAAGGGGCCTGAGACCAAAAAGATTAACTTTCTAGCTGATCTAGAAGCAGACTTCCAAACCACATAGTGTCTGATTAGTAAGAGTATAAGGTACCAAAACAGACAAACAACAAGGACCTACTATATAGCACAGGCAACTATATTTAATATATTATAATAACCTATCATGGAAAAGAATCTGAAAAAATACATATATATTATATATATCTATATATAACTGAATAACTGCTATACATCTGAAATTGATACACTGTAAATCAACTATACTTCAATAATAATAATAAAGAATGCATAGGTAACTCCAAATACAACCAACATGGATACAAAACTATCATTTATTTGGTTTGATATGAAACTAAAACTTGGAACATTTTCAGTCTGGGTGTGGGCATCTGTTCAGCAATTGAGTATGAATTAACTAAATTTCAAATGTTTTAGATGCTCTAGACTTTGGAGCCCAGCATTGCTCTAAACAGGACCCAGTGGTATGAATTAAATTGTAGCACACTTGAGGTTTTTAAGCAGAATATGCAAGTGGGTCTTATTTTGTTTTCCAGATGAGAGAATCTTCTTTTTCCTTTACGTCTTCATTACTTCTCTCTAGGCTAACCTTGCTAATCTTGCAATGTCTCTTCCAAACTGAACCAATTTAAAGTGAAAAGGGACACAATTAAAATATTAATAATTATGCCAGGGACAAATCTTGAGTGTCCTTAACAAACAAGGACATATGGTCACCTGACTTCTCTCCAGCCCACCTCCCTCAAGTCTGACCGATGTACTTTCCTGCCACCCAGAGCATCCATCCCAAGCCGTTGACATGCTTCTCTCTTACCAGAGACGTGGAGGACCATCAGGCTCCATGCTTCTCCACCTCAATGCTGCCCCCTCTGCCCGCTCACTCCTGTCTCTCCCATCTCCCCTTGTTCTCAGAGGACGCAAGGAGAACAAGATAACAAATCAGGATGCAAGGCTCTGCTCTTCTCCGATCCCAGCTTAATCCAACAAGCAGTTCTTTGCTGGCATTCTCCCTCTCTCCTGTATTTTCCCCTTCCAATGAGCTACAAACATTGTAGTCTTTCCTTTACAGAAAGTCTCTCCCTAGACCTCAAGGCACTTTTTTTTTCTCTTTCCCTTCCAATGTCTTCATATTCTCCTGCTAATTTCATGACAAACCTCTCTTTCCAGGCACCTTTTCCCCAATGTCACCAGGCTAGCACAGCTTAAGAGCCAGGACTCAAACCCAGATCCATTGATGATACACCAGTGCTTGTCCAGTCCCCCTTCCGAATCCTCACTTGTGCCTGTACACGAGACACACGCCCAGAACTACACACCCAGCCCTGGCCTTTTTCTTAGCCCTAGAGTCAGACAAACAACTGTTTGCTTTAAATTTCTACCTCAAAGTCCACCTCTAACAAACTCAACTCGTTATCTTTCTCAAGGCTGCTCTTTAACTCTCCTTCTTAAAGATGCTGTCCCAGATGACCAAGGCAGAATCCTGGGAAACATCATCTCCATCATACCTGCTACACACACACACACACACACTCTCCCCCCCCCCCCAATAGCAATTACATACTGTCACCTCTCCCTAAACAGCTCTTCCATCCATCCGTTCCTTAAATCACTGTACCACTGTAGTTAGGCACTTAGAAATTTCACCTAGATACTGCAGTTGAGTTGACTTGGTTTCCTTGCGTCTGGCTTGACCCCTCAGCCCATTCCTCTATCATCATCTTTATACAGCACACACATGATGGTGCCACTGCCTTCCTTAACACTGGGTAACACTTCGATGCTTGCTGGCCCAGCTAATGAGATAATCAAGTAAAAGCTCCTGAAGTGGGATATAAAGACATTGAAAGGCTCACTCTACCCGAGTCCCTGTCCCTCCTCACCCATGTTCCCACCCGAGGCTGGCAGAGGGCCCGGTCCCCGCCCGCCCGCTGTGCTGCTTCACTCGCTGCGGCCCCTGCCCACGCTTCCTCTTCTGGAAGAAGCACCTGTCTTTACTGCTGTCATCTTCACGAACTCCTACATGTACTGCAAACTCCCTGTCCCCCAACGGAGTCCTCCCAGCCCCTTAAAACCTCCTTCCAAGCTTCCAGTGAACAGTGTGGCTTCTATACAGAACAGTCACACGATGCAGCAATCATTTCTTTACTTGCTTGTTCCCTCGCTACGTTGTAAGTTCTTCAAGGGAGGGACCAAATTTTACAAAAATTTTCTTATGCTCAATACCTGGAAGCAATAGGTGTCCAATAGAGTTTTGTTGGCTGAAAGAATAAATAGCTTATAAGTGTTCCGATAAGTGAACTCCAACCTCACAGGGGATAGGAGCAAAAGCAAGAGGAACTTGGTTAGGATGGTCCTGATCCTTTAAGAGCAAGACCACATAAAGCTGTTATTTGCCTGCCAGGATCAAGTATTCTAAAGGAAAACATGTTAGAAATACTCATTTTTTAGCATTACGCAAATATTTTTAGAACATATTACATTGACTTGTTTCATATAGATGATGGGGAAGAGGAGATGCCAAAGGGATGTGGAGCAGCTGTAGTTTCCATTTGCTCAAAAAAAAAAAGTAAACCATGATGCCAGAAGCAGAAATTCACAAATGCAGCATGGCAGAAATGCAGCCAGGCCACGCTGAGATTTCCACAGCCCTTAAACTTGGATTGTTTTCAAAGGCAAGGCCTGCCACCCCACACACAGGCTATGTCAAGGAGTGAGGCCTAAACTCTGACCCTGAAGCTCAGAGAGCAATTATGCTGTCTCTAGAGACACTGTGGGATGTCTTCCCAGAGCTCATTAAAGAAGATTCTTAAACTTTTGGCTGCTTCCGACCATGTCCTATCTTTCTCTTGCACGTGCGCTAAGTTGCTTCAGTGGTGTCCAGCTCTGCAGGCCTGTGGACTGTAGCCCACCAGGCTCCTCTGTCCATGGGGATTCTCCAGGCAAGAATACTGGAGTGGGTTGCCGTGCCCTCCTCCAGGGGATCTTTCTGACCAAGGGATGGAAGGCGCATCTCTCATGTCTCCTGCATTGGCAGGTGGGATCTTTACCACAAGCACCACCTGGGAAGCCCAACTTTCTCTTGAACCCAATTCCAGTCTTCACTCACATGATTCTGTTCTCATGCGTGCTCGTTACTGGAACAGAAGGCAGAATGTGGCAGGAGTGTTCTGTCCAAAGTTAGAGGTGATCAAAGACTTTCCAGGTTGTTCAGTGGTAAAGAATCCGCCCGCCAAGCAGGAGACTCAAGTTCGATCTTTGAGTCAGGAAGATTCCCTGGAGAAGGAAACGGCAACCCACTCTAATATTCTTTCCTGGGAAATCCCACGGAAGAGGAGCCTGGTGGGTTACAGTCCACGGGGTTGCAAAGAGTCAGATACAATTTAGCGACAAAACAACGGGAGGTGATTGAATACCCCCTGCGTCTCCTCCATCCCTCTCACCTCCCACTCCCTACATCTGCAGCCCTGATGAGGACTCTTGGGAGCCACAGTGGCCTCTCAGCACGCGTTTTCCATCCTTCCCAAGTCAGCTGCTGAGCCGTGTCGGGCTCTGAGCTGGTGGGCTTGTAGCATCTGGCTGCGCGCTCACTGGATCAGAACAGACGCAGGGGCCGATGACAGTGCTGAGTGAAACCGAAGGCAGAGAGCTGCTAGCATGGGCCTGGGTCTTCCAGCAGAACCCGGCTCCTTCATGAAGAGCCCTCCATGGAAGCTGATGACCGAGGGGAGGACAAGGATGACAGAAACAGATAGAGATGCCCTTGACCCATCATTTCAACTTTGTTCGGTTACTGGGCTGAGTGTGGGGTCTTCGAAAATGTGTCTCAGTCAGGTAATGCTGTGGCTTTTCCTATCCAATGCCAAGCTAACTTGTAAGTGAACAATTCACAGAATTTGTCAGGCGATGGAATGTCTCCTGACCACGTACAATTGACTAGTCACTTTCAGCCTTCCCAGCGGAGAGTACATCTTCACTTACAAGGACTGATTTCAGGATCATGAAGACCGTCAGTTCGACTTGGCTGTAATTTCTCTCGCTTGAGCTCCCAGGAGAACTGCCTGACTGACTCACAGTTTTTGCAAATTGACAAGGGGCCCTCAGTTTCAGTCTCTCTTTTGCAAGAATTTTTCTGGTAGGCCTCTATATTTCTTTTAATCTGATTTCAGCTGGTGTTTTCAGGCTCAGGCCATTCCACTTGTATTAATACATTTAGGGCTTGGGTCCTTGATTCAAGAGCCAACTGGAGGCTTTAAAAAGGTCATTTATTCTCAAGCTTGTCATCTCAGAGCACCCACGTGGCTCATGATGTCCCAGGGAGGAGGACCAGCACCCCACCTGGCTTTGCTCCTACTTCTAGAATTTTGTGCTCAATATCCTGTTGTCTTGTTGGTCATATCCTGCTATTATGTATCAGATCAGGATGTGATCCCTAAACCAGGCATCCAAGGCCTTTAAAACCTACTCACATCTCAACTGTTTAGACTTTTCTCCCCCAAAATGGGCATGCTCCAACTGCCAGCCTCATTCAACCTCAGGCCTACGTCTTCCATCATCCTTTCCTCCCCACACAGGTCTTTTCCTAGATTCCTGAATTCATTCTGCCCTGAATCCATTCAAATTTATCCCACATCCTTCTTTCACACAGTCTCCTTAGGCTCCTTTAGTTCAGAGATCTCTCTTTTTCTTGATGAGTAAAAAATTGTCAAAAAAAAAAAAAAGTAAAAACGGCCTGAAAATTTGGGAACAGAACATACTCCATCTTTAAGTTCTCTGATTGTCTTTTGTGTGTTAGTTGTGCCTCCTCAAATGAATGATAAATCCCTTAATGGCACAGAAAGAGTGGTATGATTTTTACCTATTCCCAACGTGGCTCAGAGGTTACAGGGTCTGCCTGCAATTGTGGGAGACCTGGGTTCGATCCCTGGGTCGGGAAGATCCCCTGGAGAAGGAAATGGCAAGCCACTCCAGTATTCTTGCCTGGAGAATCCCACGGACGGAGGAGCCTGGTGGGCTATAGTCCATGGGGTTGCAAAGAGTCAGACACGACTTCATTCACTTTCAATGCCTAGATTGGTGCTGGCATATGAAAGATGCTTAATAAAGACCTGCTCCATTGAATCTAACATAGCAACTTCGATCATAAGTGATCTTCTCAACAGGAAATACCAAGTGAGCAGACTGGTGTTATAGCTCACCACCTCCCAAGCGCTTCATTCATTTTCCGTATAGACAAGACCACACATGTAACCATTCATTTGTTACACCCAAATGGACTGATTTTAAATCAATGTTAAACTACTATGTGTAACTCATTCCATTTTCTCAAAAAGTACATTATATTTTTTGGTATCCTAATTCATAGTTTCATAACTCAAGATATATTCATTTAAACTGGACCTGTCTAAAGTAACAGTTAATTTTTAAAAATTATTTATTATTATTATTTTTGGTCGCACTGGGTTTTCACTGCTGCGCGAGGCGTTCTCTAGTCGTGGCGAGTGGGCACTGCTCTCTAGTTGTGGTGCCCAGGCTTTTCACTGCAGGGCCTTCTCCTGTTGCAGAACACAGTTCTAGGGCGTGCAGGCTCAGTAGTTGTGGTGCATGGGCTTAGCTGCTGCACGGAATGTTGAATCTTCCCCGACCAGGGATTGAACCTCTATCCCCTGCATTGGTAGGCGGATTCTTAACCAACTGGACCACCAGTGAAGTCCTTTACTTCCATATTTTTAAAAATTATTTTTTACCATAGCAAAGTTGACCCAAGCTTTACATAGTTTATTTATTTTTTTTTAATTTTTTGAAATTTTTATTTTAACTTTAGTTTACTTTATATTACTGTATTGGTTTTGCCAAACATTGACATGAATTCACCATGAGTGTACAAGCGTTCCCAAAACATGAATCCCTTCCCACCTCCCATCCCATACCATCTCTCTGGGTCCTCTCCTTGCACCAGTCCCAAGCATCCTGCATCCTGCATCGGATATTGACTGGCGACCTTATACATAGTTTATTTTAAACAAAGCAGACCTTATACTGTTTTTCCTTGCAGTACTAAAGTGGCTGAACCAGAGGTGTTCACTGTGCCTTACATTTCTCACTGCCCACTTTTAATCATTCCCAGCCTTTAAAATTCTGACTTTTATGCAAATACTCCCAAATATATGCTTCCCAACTTCACCTTTCTTCTGACAGTCAATTCCAGATCGTCTACCAGAATATCTTTTTCAAATAAAACACAATAAAAGAAGTCAGCAACTCTGTAATCCAAAATTCTATTTTCAAGGCTGTTTGAAATTTATAATTCATTTTCCATAGAAACGGCATTATAAATAGTAATTCAGTTAGTTCTCTGGCTGAGAAACAAAGCTTAGCTAATCCATCTGCAAGGAAAAGTAACAGAAAGCAATATGGTAACAATATGAGTAATTAAATTAAGCACTAAAAGGTGAATGTAAAAAGATAAGCTAATCTTGGTTGTTAATATTTAAAGAAAGTACTTTCACTTAGAGGACAGGGAGACTGAGATAGTAGAGAGTTAGAAGCTTCCCTGGTGGTTCAGATGGCAAAGAATTTGTCTGCAATGTGGGAGACCCAGGTTTGATCCCTGGGTCAGGAAGATCGCCTGGAGAAGGGAATGGCAGCCCACTCCAGTGTTCTTTCCTGCAGAAATCCATGGATAGAGGAGCCTGGTGGGCTACAGTCCATGGGATCGCAGAGTCGGACACGACTGAGTTACTGACATACACACAGAGGCCTGTTAGTTACAGCCACACAATACTGAAACCTGCCAGGTTTTAGACCTGTCTCCTCAATGTAGTCATCAGTCCTTCTGATTCTTCAGCTTACCTCTTGCATCTGTCTGTTCTCTTCCGTTCCTTCTGCCCCTGTCCTCAACCAGACATCCTCCTCCCTGACCTGGATTATTACAGTGGTTTCCCAGTTGGTTTCTCTGAGTGCAATTTCCTTTTTAAATTCATTTTGCATATGACACTCAGATTAATCCTTTTTGAACTGTCTTTCATGTGTCATTGTTCTGCTCAAAGGTATACCATTTACCCCTAGTGGGTCAGAATAGCACAGGCCTGGCCACACTTTCTGGGGTGATGTGTACCCTGGTACTGGAGGAGAACCCCCATACTGGCAGGACCCATGCAGGGTCCACTGGAGAATCTACTGCCATGCCAACTACTGCAGGCACCCAATGGCTTTCAGAATTCTTGATCAGGAGAGAGCACAGACTCCTCCCTTTACAAGTGTCTGAATAGTCTATCTACTCTAGTCAACTGGGACCAGAAAGTGTCCCAATCTGGTTACTACATCATTCTTTTAGAGGAGCTAGAATGCTGATGCTCTCAGCCAAAACTGGGAGGGTGGGGAGGTGAAATGGTCACCCATCAGGTTCTTTAAAATTTTTGGTCTCAGTTACCTGTGATCCTTCTTAGCAGACCCACTGGTACAACCTGATGGAGAACCACCACAGTAGTGAAAGAGCCTTGCACTGCTGCAAAACCCTTTCCCTGAGACTCTGCTGTGTCTTCATTTGTACAAAGGAGACAGTGATGCCCTCCACCCATAGCTTCTGTAAGGGCTGAGGGAGGTACCTGAAAGGACCTGTCCCCATATCCGATACTTACATACATACAAGTATGCATGAATTAAATAGGAGATAAGGAGATGTACAAAAGCTTGGGTCAGAGCCTCCGACTCTTGACCAACCTTGGCGAATGCTTTCACTTGGACAAGTGCCTACTTCTTCAATTTGGGGCTGGAATTCAAGCAGAATCTTGTCTGCTGTTTTACACACTCCATCCTGACTTGCTAAGAAAAACTATCTGGGGAAAGGAGAATTACTGGCTTACAATTCAGATCCAAGAAAATACTCAGGAATTAAGACAATAGCCAATCCAAGTGAGACACAGAGTCTGCTCCGGTTAATTAAAACAAAACAAAACAACCTCAAAACAAAAGCCCAACAAACCAACAGAAAACAACCAGGTCACCAAACTCTAGATCCGGTCAGCCAGGAGCACAGCTCTGCCTGTTGTCATGGCGACGCGGGCACTGCAATCCAGAGCCTCTGAGAGCAAAGACTGGCTGCAGGGAGCCACGCCCAGGGTGCTGTGGTCCCCAGCACAGGCTTCTTCTCTCAGATGCTGGCAAGGAAAGTGAAAGAGGGCTGGAAAGATGTTTGTTTGTTTCCATTCTCTGTGTGGTACTCACAGAAAAATGTATTTTAGGACTAAGCATTCTGAGGCATTATTACAGCTGTAGAAGATTTATCCATTTTCATAGCATTTTCATGCAGTAAATTCTAGCAGCAGCCCAGGTAGGTATTATATCATTTCCATTTTGAGGATGGAGCCTTAAAGTGGTGGCCAAGGGACAGGTCATTTACACCCTCTGGACTGTGGGTTTTTCCTTGGCATAATGTGGGTAATGTGACTTATCCTGACGACATAGAATTGTAAAGGAGAGAACTCTAAATAAATGTTAGAGAAATGTCACTCCTGGCCAGTGTCATTCCAATCCCCCACCCACCTCAATCTAATCTTAAGAAAAGATGACACCACACAGCATTAGGTGTTACTCAATAAAGAATGTGTCCTATATGTGTGATACCTATCTGTAGAGTTGTCCTGTTTCTAGCTCTTGGGGCTGTTTGGAAACAAAGACTGCCACTGCAATCTGCGTTTTTGAATCTTCCACTAGCAGAGCTATGCCACCTACTGTACCGAGAGGTGACCTCATTAGAGGAGGGGAACTATCAGTGCAAACTCAAAGCCTCCTAAACCCGCCGGCAGTTGGGCCTGTGCTTGGGAAAGGCGTCCCGCAGCTGCCACCGACAATGGGCTTCTGTACCCGACCCTTGCAAAAGCTTTCTTTCTTTCTTTTTTTTTGGAGGCCTTTGCTTCTCCCAAGAGCTAGCCAGTTTAGTTTTGTTTTTATCCTCAAGCAAGATGGCTGCTGATTGCAATGCGCTCAGAATAGCAGAAAGTAATTAAAAATTCATTTTAAAATCTATCGCACAGTTTAACATCTACATTAAGAACACTGCTGGGGTAAATAAGCTGGCATCATCTTCAGCAGGGCGAGACAAAAGAAGAATTCGGGCAGTCTGTGCACATGGTGTAGGGATACTAGATGCAATAAACTGTATTTCAGCTGGCTTTTGCACCGGTTTTGTAGGTCTTTTCCTGAAAACACAAGTGGGTCATGACAGAAGCAAGCATTTTCCAAGAGAATCTGGTAGCCATCTGATAGCCCAACCAGGGAGCCTGCTGACTGAGAGAATTCTTTAGGAAAATATAGCTCCTGTTTTCAATGAGCAGTTCTCTTTAGAGACAGACCTGTGACCACTAGTGTTGGGGAGTTGATGTCTTAATAAGCACTTATTTCTCTAATGATTCGGGTCCACGGTATACTGCATTGTGTTAGGAACATTTATGTGTTGATTATATATAATTTAAACCACCTTTTAGGTGCAGGCTGAGCTGCCAAAGTAGTAACAGAGGTGCGCCCGGATCCCAAGCTTTCCTCCACCTGCCAAGCCCTCACCATGCCATCTGCAGCCCCAGACCTCCCTGTGACCAGCAAATACTGCCGTCAACTTCATCCCTGTCCTGGCCCCAAATCTCAGTACCTTTTACAACTAGAAGCAAATTCCACTGGAAAACAAGACAGATATTCTCTGCAAGATAGTCCACATTCAAGACATTTTTCTGAAAGTTTTCTTTAAACTCTAGCAGAGAAAGCACCTCTGAGAACACAGTATTGGAAAGACATTAACTTGCACTTATTTTATCTGTATTTTCACCCATGAGCTATGTTTTCTGGGTCCAAACATCCCTTTATATCAATTTTGAAGCGTGGCAATAGGAATCTGATGATGAATATAATAAAACAGGTTCATTTAGCAATCGAATTACATTATTAACATTACCACAGTACCCATTTTATTTGAGAATTTATGTTCATTTTCAGAACTAACAACCCTTTCTGCTCACTGCATCTGAAGACAGTGAACATATTTTATGTTTAAGTAACTTGTCGTCCTCCAACCTAGGAAGTAAATACCAAATCAATTTACTCTCCTTCTATTTCCCCCAACACTGAAAGCAAATGTCAAGTGTTATAAAGCTCCCCAATGATGTCAATAATTTTATTAAAACTTGGAGATTTAATATCTCTTCTCATATTCTTGATAGAGGCATTGAAGTAGGTAGGGCTATAAAACTAATAACCTAATTTTCACTGCAAATATTTTCATTCACCTAGGGCAGAGTAAACCAAAGCCTTTATGGCATTGTTAAGCCAGATTATGAGCAATTTTGATTAAAACCAAAGATACTGACATTTTCCAGAAGGAAAAGGAGAGTCAGCAGAATCAAGGTCTTGGCCACTGCCTGTGTCCAGACGAATCCAGAAGCCGGGGTTGGAGAAACTGCCTCCAGAGGGTTGTGGGCCTAAATGATCAGGGATTCTTACCTCTTCCTGCCTGATTGTAAGGGGGTGCAGGTAGGAGGCTGGGGAGGGGCAGGGAGGAAATCTGTGCTCTTAGTCACACAAGGGTAACACCATTCTGACCTCAATTAACATACATATGAAGCAAAAAGAGAGACACTTCTTTAAAAAGGCGTGGAAAATATCAAAAGGTAACCTTTTTCCAATTGTAAAGCAATGAAGAAGACCGTGGCTAGACAGGTCATTAAAAAGGGGGAAAGAGCTAACAAGACGGAATAATGAGGTTTGCCTTTCTTACTATTATCAGTGTTGAAGCTGTCTTTATTAAGAGAGTTAAGAATATTTTCAAGTTTTCAAGATAAAAAATTGAGTGGAAGATTTGGATTATTTTTCTTGTAATTATTTCAGAAGCAGAAGCTACATCTCTTATCATCTGTTGTAAAATTGTAAGCGATGTGCTGAATGCTAGCATGGGCATGATTCCGGAATTTTATCAGGTTTTTCCCATTTGCAGTTTCTGTACATATGATCCAGCCCCGGTTCAAATATAAAGAATCATCACGTTTTATAACAAAGGGCTGTTTGTGGATTCTTTGTTCCTGTTATTACATGTTTACATTTAAAGATAAGGCAGCTGTTCTTGATATTCCTGGGGACAGTAAAATTGAAAGAGTTAATGAAAGGGTGTCAATCTTTGCCAGTAGAATATTCGTGGGGCTTGAATTATTTATTTTTTTGATAATTAATGAAGAGGAGGTATCTGCCTTTCGTAGACTATGAGTTGGATGAGGAAGTGCCGATACAGTTAAGATGATGGACATCATATAGCAAATCTTGTCTTCCTTAATCATGTACATTGGCTGGAGGATCTTCTACCCAGAAGGAAATTGGCCACAATCCTGCGAGACTACAATGTCTATGATCATTAACATTTCTCAGCACCTGTTATGCAGCAGACACTTTACAAATATGATTTCTCTTCATCCTTACTACTCTTTGACGGAAAAACTATTCCTGTTTTATGAAAAAGAATACGTAGCTTAAAAATTCTAAGAAACACATTAAAGACTGTTATATAGGACACATTCTGCCAACCTAGAAAATACAAATACTGAATCTTTATAATTAAAATTCAACACAACGTTGCCTTGAGTACTAACTGGGGTCAGCTCTTTTTCTGTTAGGCTGCCAAATTACTATGAATTAAGAGCTTTTAAGCAGTAACTGTATTAGTGGTTCTACCACTTTTTAAATATTTAAATCTTTTCCCAATTACAATAAAATTTATCTTATTGTACATGGACCCAGAATGAACTATTCTGATTAATAAAACAGTCTGGTTAATAAACTGTTAGGGGAAGACTACTAATCTTTAAGAAGCAGCAAAACTATATGCATTTAGGATTTTTTTTTTTTGGGCCACACTGTGAGGCATGTGGAATCTTAGTTCTCTGATTAGGGATCAAACCCCTGCAATGGGAGCATGAAGTCTTAACCACCGTACCATCACGGAAGTCCCAGTCATACGCATTTAGTATAAACTAAGCAGATACTTTGTTGATTCAGGAAGCATGTAGGATATGGTAATCCTGGAGGGTCATCATGACAAAGATCAGTTATAATTTCATAAGGAAAGCAGAACAAAAGAAGTTTCTAGCTGTCAGACTCTTAGATTTAAAGAACTAGAAGGCATCTCAGAGATCCTCCATCTAAGCCTTGTATTTACAGGTGAGGACTCGGAGACACAGACAGCTGGCAGCCGAAGTGACAGACCAAGGTCATTCAGGAGCCCAGTGGCAGCCACAGAGTGCCCAGAACACACGGCGACTAGTTTGGCCTTGCTCAGCTGATTCATTGAAGTCACAGTGACCCTACTTACGTCATCATCATTTATAATAAAACAAAAAAGGGAAGATGCTGTCACCTGCCTTCTGAATCTGTTAATTTCCAAGCAACCACAGATCTCTTTTTTGTTGTGTCCTCTGTGACTGCTATTTCCTTAACTTCCCCAGCACGATTAAGATTCCTGAAGTCACGCTGTAAACAGACACAGCAAGGAACATGCCCCTTCTCTGAACGGCTTCTGACTTTTCTCTCTTTTTTAATACAATTTTTATCGGAGTCGAAATGTAGAGAGGAGTTCTACCAAGCATTCAATTCCTGCCTTGCAATTTAACTTGCCAGGTTTAACTGGGGGATGATGAATCAATTATTTACTTAGCTGGCACCATTTTCCTGTCCCTTAAATCATGCTTAATTTCAATCTATTATAATCCATTCTCAGTGCTGAACCAAAACCCTTGATACGCTATCTGCTTACAAGATGGTTTCTCACATAGAGCATCAGAGTACTAAGTGTCTTGTGCGCATTTACAGATAACGGACTGTATCTGCCAAGATGTGGTGTGTGTGCACACTTTGGAGATTTCTATCTTTTACAACTTTAACATATCCGGCGCTATTTACTACCCAGTAAAAAACCACCGGAATGATCTAAATCAATAGTCTATTTAATCTAAAGTCATCATTCATGTAAAATGAGACTTCAATATTATTTCAAAAATCATCCAGATCTTTTATTCCAACTTCCTTCACAAAAGAAAGTCAAAACTCTAAAACTACTTGAGATATAAAAGCCAAATGCAACATATGAAACAATTAACTCCTAGTTTGGGGAAAAATATATATCGTACATATCGGAGGGATAATTGCACTGGGTGTTACATGATACTAGAGAATTCGTGTTAATTTTATGTGTGAAAATGGCATAGCAGTTATGTCAGAGCATAACCTTATTTTAGGGATAACATCCTTATTTTTAGGAGATGCAATAATGAAGTATTTTTGAGCAAAGTGTCACGATGCCTGCAACTCTTCAGATAGTTTGTATAAAAACACAGAGATGAAACATATGTGATAAAATAGTAATCTGAATTTAAGTAGTTGATATATAGGTATCCGTTGAACTATTTTTCCCATTTTCTTGAAAATTTATAATAAAATCTGAATTAAAATACCATTTTAGAGAAATAATTGAGAATTGCTTAGTTATATACACCCTACACGCCCTCCTCCCCATTCCCAACCCGACCACCACCAGGGGAACAGGGAACCACAGTCTGGGCAGGGGATGGGATGGTAACAGAAGACAGAGAAAATAGCTATTTCACAAAATGAGTCTCCAAACAGCAAAGATAAACACTGTGAAGAGAAGAAGAGGTCAAAGGTAGGTGAGGTTGCAATAAGAGGGCACCCACCTACTTTACACGTCTCTTTCCAGGCCCTGGAAGCCTCTACTTGGGTTATTCAAGGAGGATGTGTGTGCAACCATGGGCACACCTGTATTTAGCTTTTAGGCTTTGTGGCAAAGGGGAGAGGAAGGTGCTAGGTGCTAAATCACTTCAGTCGTGTCTGACGATTCGCGACCCTATGGACTGTAGCCCACCTGGCTTCTCTGTCCAGGGCATTCTCCAGGCAAGAATGCTGGAGTGGGTGGACAAGCCCTCCTTAGGGGAGTCTTCCCGCCCCAGGGTTCGAACCCATATCTCTTATGTCTCCTGCACTGCAGGTAGATTCTTTGCCACTAGTGCCACCTGGGAAGCCCTGAAGACATGCAAATGTCTCAATTTTCAAAAGGGAGTAAAGTGTTTGGTACTTAAGAGGAAACAGTGGTTTAAAACCATGCTTCATTTCTACATATATTGCATTATTATGTCGTTTACCTGAAACTAGTATGCTATAGGTCCATTACGTATCAATTAAAAACAAACAAACCCCAAATCGAATGCTTCTGTACCCTTTGAAGCTGGGCACCAAAAAGTGGTACTTATCATTAGCACGTGTGCTTCTAGAATCAAAGCACTCAACTCTTGGGTCTTATGAAAATCTTCTGGCCCAGATGGAAAAATTAGGGGCAGGCTGTCAATATAAATAGGCTTATTCATATCTAGTTAAAAAATGTCTCAAGAGGGCTGATGAACAGGTCAGTGTCAACCTACAGAGAGGTTTTCAGTGTTCCAGTAATTCACCTTGATCTTTTTTTTACTTCTACTTTCATATAAGACTGAAATGAATACCTACTCTAGGTGACTTACCAAAAACACTGATGAAAAACATTATGGAGACAACTGACAGCCCAGAGAGAGCACTAAAGGACGGTGAGAACACCTGTAGGCCTGTGAAACGATTCATTAGGGAATAAGAGGAGAAGGCGATGGCACCCCACTCCGGTACTCCTGCCTGGAAAATCCCATGGATGGAGGAGCCTGGAAGGCTGCAGTCCAAAGGTCGCTGAGGGTCGGGCACGACTGAGCGACTTCACTTTCACTTTTCACTTTCCTGCATTGGAGAAGGAAATGACGACCCACTCCAGTGTTCTTGCCTGGAGAATCCCAGGGACGGGGGAGCCTGGTGGGCTGCCGTCTATGGGGTCACACAGAGTCGGACACGACTTAAGTGACTTAGCAGCAACAGGGAATAAGAAGGCAGTTAGAGAGCAATTTCCGTCTATTCTTAAACTTTAAGAAACTTATGCTTTGCTAATATTCTAAATGCACTCAGTGACAGTGATATTGTCACCTGGTCTACAATGGACAGGGTGGCTTGTCAGGTAAGGTATGCAAGGAGTCCAAGGGTTTCTACAACAACAGATGACTGAAAACAGTCTCCTCTGTTTTCTTTCATTGTATAGTACCACACAGCTGCTTAGTTGAGCTTCATTAAGTGGATTTATGGATTATATTACCTAGTTTTAACGACACCAATCTACCCAAAATGGATACCTGGCTTAAAAAGAAAAGATTTCCACAAAGAAATTGGGGACTGACTATAATCTTAACAAAGAAAGCACAAGCGAACAACGAGAAAATGGCAGAGTTCATGCAGCACTAATTACAACAGCCAGGGCATGGATGCAACCGAGAACAGATGCCCACTGACAGAGGAAGGCATAAGGATGTGGGGCGTGTATCAGTGGAATACTATTGCTGTTCAGTCACTAAGTCATGTCTGACTCTCTTGTGAATAGCTTGCCAGACTCCTCTGTCCTTGGGATTTCCCAGGCAAGGAAACTGGAGTGGGTTGCCATTTCCTTCTCCAGGGGTTCCTCCTGACCCGAGGATCAAACCCATGTCTCCTGCACTGGCAGGCGGATTCTTTACCACTGAGCCATCAGGGAAGCGCCACAATGGACTATTACTTAGCCATAAAACGGAACGAAATTGGATCATTTGTAGACATGTGGATGGACCTAGAGTGAAGTGCGTAAGAAAGAGAAAAATGAACATTGTATATTAACTCATGTATATTTACTCAAGCAAAATGTTACATATGAACCTATTTGCAGGGCAGGAACAGAGATACAGATGTAGGGAATGGACGTTGTGTGGACATGGCAGGGTGGGCCGAGGGGAACCCGGAGATTGGGATTGATGCACGTGCACTGCCTAGTGTGAGACAGCTAGCGGGAACCCGCTGTATAAGGCAGGGTGCTCAGCTAGTTGCTCTGTGCGGATCTAGAGGGATGGGTTTGGGGGTGGGTGGGAGGTCCAAGAGGGAAAGGATATACGTATACATATAGCTGATTCACTTCCTTATACAACAGAAACTAAAATAACACTGTAAGGCAACTATACCCTAATAATGATGATAAAAAATCAGAGTGTCTGTACTATGCCAGATATAAGATAAAATAAGAATGATCTTACAAGAGCTGATCAGAAATCAATAAAATTTTTGAAATCATCAGAAAAATTTGAGATACAAATTTTATTCATCTTTTTGGCTTGCCTTAAGTATATATTAATATTACGGCTTGAGATATTAGATAGTGATGTAACTCTTGCCAGGTGGCTCAGTGGTAAAGACCCAGCCTGCCAATACAGGAGATGCAGGAGTCGTGGGTTCAATCCCTGTATAGGGAAGACCCCTTGGAGAAGGAAATGGCAACCCACTTCAGTAGTCTTGCCTGGAAAAGTCCATGGATGAGGAGCTTGGCGGGCTACAATCCATAGGGTTGCAAAGAGTCAGACACTGAGTGACTGAGCATGTGTGCATTAGCTAATGACATAGGTATATACATTATAAACTCACAGATACACATATATCAAGGGTGACTACTCAAAAATTGTTTATAGGTGAAGTAGTCAGTAAAAAATGTTTAGAGAAAATAATCTGAACACAAATTTCAAAATAAGCTGGAAGACAGGCCAATTTTAACGAATGAAATATAAATGAGAAGAATGCAAAAAAGTCCTACATTTCAGGTGAAAACACCCAATATACAAGTAAGAATGCAGGAGACCTGCTACAAAGCAGGTCACGCTAAATCAGACTTGGCCTTGCAGCTGACTGTCAGCCTTCTGCCAGGTAACAGTGGGCGTGGCTAGAAAAAGCCTGAGCCGGTTCTCACGCTGCCTTCCTCCGGGGAACTCGAAGGGTTTCGAAACAGGGAGCCAAGCCTCGCTGTATTCTGTTGGCCCACAGATGGAACACTGTTCAGTTTTATAAGAAACATACAAGCTTCCAACAGGACTTGCTAGGAGGCTGGACTAAAAATCCTCTGAAGTAATTCTAGCTCTGAATTCTGGGTCTGTGAAGACATGGGTGGAGAATCTGGCTAAGAAGCAAACAGAATTTAAATAGCTTAGTTTGTTTAATCTAACAGTCCAATGCATGTGGTCGGCAGCCCACTCAAATATAACTCCATGACAGCAGGACCTGTTTCTTCATCTTCATCTTGCTCAATATTGCAACCCATCAACCGAGACAGTGCCTGCTGTCCAATCCGTGTTCAACAAAAGTCTGTTATCACAGTAGGGAATGCCTCATCACTGGAGGTGTGCATGATAAGGCTGCAGGGGTTTCATCTCTAAGGAATTTTCGACTCTAAGATGCTACACGCTGTATCTGCATACAATCTTTTCCTCAGCAAATTAAAATATCACTGGCACAGATCTCTGAGCCTGTTACAAGTTTTAATTCAACACTCCAGATTTCTATGCGTGAGATTCTCTAGTCACATCAATTCTGATTTTTTTCCCAAATAATCTAGGATTTTCTTTCTAAATTTTTTTAAATTTTCTGACAATCTTTTTTTTTTTAAATAAAAATATACAAAAAGATTCTTGAAGTCAATTCTGCCGGGGATTTGTAAACCATAGTACTTTGTCTTATCTCTCTCTACTCGAGAGACTGCAAATAAATATAAAAATGAGTGTGGTCTAACAAGCCTCGGATTATTTAGCTAAGGTTTTAGGAAGAAAAAAGAAATAATAAGGGGCCATGAAAATACATGTGTGGGAAGAAAAAGTAAGATCCAGCCACATATCAAGGTGATGATAGCACAGAGTCGCTATTTGATATGTTCTGCAACTTGACAGGACAATAGAGAAGAATTCCTTAAACCATTCCAGTTTATTACAAGTCAGATTCTTAAAAAAAAAAAAAAAACTTCAAGTGGAAATGAATGGAGGAAATCATTGCCCAAATTTTGAATATAAAAAATATACAGTATACCCTGAAGCAGCACTGAACATTATCTTTTATGATGTTCAGTTCAGTTCAGTCATGTTTCACTCTTTGCGATCCCATGGGCTGCAGCATGTCAGGCTTCCCTGTCCATCACCAACACTCAGAGCTTACTCAAACTCATGTCCATTGAGTCGGTGATGCCATCCAACCATCTCATCCTCTGTCGCCCCCTTCTCCTCCTGCCTTCAATCTTTCCCAGCATCAGGGTCTTTTCCAATGAGTCAGTTCTTTGCATCAGGTGGCCCAAGTATCAGATTTTAGCTTCAGCATCAGTCCTTCCAATGAATATTCAGGACTGATTTCCTTTAGGATGGACTGGTTGGATCTCCTTGCAGTCCAAGGGACTCTCAAGAGTCTCCTCCAACACCACAGTTTAAAAGCACCGGTTCTTCGGTGCTCAGCTTTCTTTATAGTACAACTCTCATGTCCATACGTGAGTACTGGAAAAAACATAGCTTTGACTAGGCCGACCTTTGCTGGCAAAGTAGTATCTCTGCTTTTTAGCATGCTGTCTAGGTTGGTCTTAAAACATGTTTGCTCATCTCTTTTAAAATAAATATCAAATATCTGTTTTCCTGTCTGTAGCAATCATCAGTTAGCATGTTCTGTAGACCGTTTAAAAAAGATACTTAGTAACTGACACTTTATTTGGATGATAAGAACTGTCCTAGCAAGTCCCTATCTTCCCTGGTGGCTCAGAGGTTAAAGCATCTGCCTCCAATGTGGGAGACTTGGGTTCAATCCCTGGGTTGGGAAGATCCCCTGGAGAAAGAAATGGTAACCCACTCCAGTATTCTTGCCTGGAGAATCCCATGGACGGAGAAGTCTGGTAGGCTACAGTCCACGGGGTCGCAAAGAGTCGGACACGACTAAGTGACTGGCTGGTCTTTGCAGAAAGCCTTGGAGAAGCACTAACCCTCACTATTATCCGAGAAAGACAGGATAAGCAGTCTTGGGACAATGACAAGTGTTGTCAGAGAGAGGCCTCTGCCGCTTTTCCTGGATATCACAGTGAGTCTCGTCAACCTCATGAGAAGCTGTGCGGCTATCTGTGTGTGTGCTCAGTTGCTTCTCACTCTCCGCAGCTTGTGCTCTGTAGCCCGCCAGGCTCCTCTGTCCATGGCATTTCCCAGGCAAGACTGGGGTGGGTCGCCACTTCCCACTCTGGGGGATCTTCCCAACCCAGGGACTGAACTCACGTCTCTTGCGTCTCCTGCACTGGCAGGTGGATTCTTTACCACTCGTGCCACCTGGGAAACAGAGGAAGGATCCCTAAGTTGGAAGAGTTGAAATGACCTCTAAAGGCTAAAACAAACTGCAAAACCCTACAGTTAGGAGATGCTAAAAATGTGGGCCTCCTGGATGATTAAATTCCGCAGTGATTTCCGGAGTGTGTGAAAAACACATTGTTCCTTCAAGCATAATCTAAAGGGCAAAAAAAAAGCAGGTCATTGTTAAATCACTGCATCCCATCACCAAGATTAAAATACAAAGAAAAGCGTATTCACATCTGAGTTTCTTCATTTGTGCAATGATCAAGCGGAGGTATTGTGAAAGAGCCCATATAACACAGTATCCAAATTCAAGGTGGAGTGGAAGGTGCAGTCTCTACCAAGAGAAATATCAAAATGCAAGACTGAAAATACCCAGCTCAGGCCTCTGTCAGTTTGTGCTCACAGAGACGGGGATGCCATCTTGCTGTTTGCCATCCCAAGATGGGGAGCTGTCAGGAGAGAAATAGGCGCCACTGTGGCTCCCCAGGCCTGGGATGACAGGAGGCCCGGAGTCCTGGGCCACGACAGATGCTGGACTGAGATAACCAAACAGAATAGGAAACGCACAGAGCAGCAGCTGGGCCAGACACATTCAACTTCCCACCTGCTGTTGATTTACACATTCATCTCTTACACTCGCTCCCAGCCCATGTAAAAACGTGCCAGCACGTTGAGAAATTAATCAATTTGGGGAAAGGCAGGGAGTTATCCATGGTCGATTTTATATTCTTTCTGTAAACACATTTGTGTAGCACAGAGGCAGCTGAGCCCAACAGCAATGGGTTTTTCTGCTTTCTGCTGTAATCACCCATACACCTGGGACTCACACGGCTCTCGCTGCTGCTTTCTTAGATGAGAAATTTCTTTCCTTTTTTTTTTTTTTTTCCCCAGGGTAAAGCTGGCTTTGGAAACTAATTAGATACGTCTGTGTTTTTTTGTTTGGCTTCTGAGGACACTCTGACCATCTAATTTGCATTTCTGTCTTGTCCCTCCCTTGTTGCCTTTGTTGTTTCTCCTTTTGTCTGAACAGAGAACAAGAATGATTTCCAAGCACGGCTGGTCAAACATGCTACTCTTCAGAGTGTGTATCTATATACGAATGTAAAATTCAAGTGTCTCATTTGCTGCAAAACAACCTTTATTCTGAAGAACATTTCAGCTTAAGGAAATGCTCTTTAAAATGTCTAATTCCCCACTGTGATTTCCTTTAAAGTTCTAATTAGTAAAGCCCAGTAATGAATTCTGTAAATTGCAGTGTTTCATTTAAAGCATTTAAGGTACAGAAGGCTCTAATAATGAGTTTTGCCACCATCGGTCTTTGAAGAAAGTAATTTTGAAATGTGGGTTTCATATTTTGGGAGATGTCATACATCTTAGAAACAATCGCAGTGTTGAGCCTCAAATTAATATTTGTTGCTTAATGCCATCAAAATGTCAGATTAATGAGTAATTAACAACATTTGTACATAATGTTATTTCCTTCTTTCTGCAAAGGCCAACAGCGTAAATGGAGAATTCATGCCATGAAACAGATATATTTTCAGAGTTTCCATTTTAAATAACTTACTACCAGGTCTATAACTGTCTTCTTTAACGGTCAGCAAACAGCTGGGTTTTGAGATAACACAGAGAACATAAAATATTCATGTTATTTGAGCTATTTCTACATTTTACTAATATTCTTTGATTTGCTGGTCTTAAAGGGGAAAGAAACCATCATCACTGACCCCCTGCAAAACCCACACCCTTTTTCTTAACAACAAAGGTTGTTGTTTCTTAACAACAACCTCCCTCTGTTATGCTCTGCTTGAGGACAAGTCCCCCCCACCCCCCCATATCTGGCTTTCAGGCTTTCCTTCTCTTCTTGACCTTAATTGCAACTTGACCCTCTTGGGGTACATGCTCCACTTTCTCACCCTTTCCAGGACAAGCAGGGAGCAGTCTTCTGCCTGGTCAGCCTCAGCCCAGGCCTTCCCAGGCATCCTCTTTCCACGTCCCTTGGTGCTCCTGCTGCCTGGGTCCCAAGGAGTCTTCCAGCCATTCAACTCCTTAGGGTCTGTTAACCCTCCTTTATCTACACTGGCCTCCATCCTCTCGTCTGAGATTCAGGATTAACGATTTGGAAACCACTCTCTCCAGTAGCCCAGCCTCCTGCCCTGCCATTCTCCTAAGCCTCTCAAGTCAGGTCCCAGCCTTGGCCCATCCCCACTACGCGCCCTGTCCATTCCCAAGCCTGGACTGCAGATGGTGGGGACAGAAGACACATCCCTGCAACTCTGCTCTGTTACAGAGCCGGCCAACTCGGGAAGCACCGCAGTTGCACATCAGTCGCTTTTTGCGTGCCTCGTGGTCTTCCTCACCCAGACCCACAGGGCCTGGGCCAGGCTGTTTCCCATCTGCTTACCTTCCTGGCTTCTTCTGAATTCCCAGC
>SJYQ01092954.1:370625-382551 GCA_006410935.1 Redunca redunca | reverse complement strand
ATATTGTAAAGTAAAAAAATAATAATAATAAAAAATTAATTTTTAAAAAGTAAATAAAACCACAAGTGAGACTCATTGTATTCTATCAACGATGTAAATTTTTGGACAAAAAGCTCCTCCTCAGAACTTCCAGATGTACAAGTTGGGTTTAGAAGAGGTAGAGGAACCAGAGATCAAATTGCCAGCATCTGCTAGATCATAGAAAAAGAAAGGGAATTCAAAAAGAAAAATTTACTTCTGCTTCATTGACTATACTAAAGCCTTTGACTGTGTACATCACAACAAACTGTGGAAAATTCTTAATGAAATGGGAATACCAGACCACCTTACCTGTCTCCTGGGCAACCTGTATGCAGGACAGGAAGCAATGCTTAGAATTGGACACGGAACACAGACTGGTTCAAAACTGAGAAAGAAGTATGTCAAGGCTGTATATTGTCAACCTGCTTATTTAACTTATATGCAGAGTACATCATGTGATATGGCTAGATGCATAAAACACAAGCTGGAATCAAGATTGTCAAGAGAAATATCAATAACTTCAGATGCACAGATGATACCACCCAAATGGCATAAAGAGAAGAGGAACTAAAGAGACTCTTGAGGAAGGTGAAAGAGGAGAGTAAAAACGCTGGCTTAAAACTCAACATTCAAAAAACTAAGATCATGGCATCTGGTCCCATCACTTCATGGCAAATAGATGTGAAAAAATGAAAACAGTGACAGACTTTATTTTCTTAGTTCCAAAATCACTGGAGACAGTGATTGCAGCCATGAATTTAAAAGATGCTTGCTCTTTGGAAGAAAACCTATGACAAAACTAGACAGTGTATTAAAAAGCAGAGACATCACTTTGCCAACAAATGTCTGTATAGTCAAAGCTATGGCTTTTCCAGTAGTCATGTACAGATGTGAGAGTTGGACCATAAAGAAAGCTGAGTGCCAAAGAATTGATGCTTTCAAACTGTGGTGCTGGAGAAGACTCTTTTGAGAGTCTCTTGGACAGCAAGGAGATCAAACTGGTCAATCCTAAAAGAGATCAACCCTGAATATTCATTGGAAGGACTGAGGCTGAAGCTTAAGCTCCAATACTTTGGCCACCTAATGGGAAGAGCTGATTCATTGAAAAAAAAAAGACCCTGATGCTGAGAAAGATCGAGGGCAAGAGGAGAAGGGGGTGGCAGGGGATGAGATGGCTAGACAACATCACTGACTCAATGGATATGAAATGAGCAAACTCTGGGAGACAGTAAAGGACAGGAAAGCCTGGTGCACTGCAGTCCATGGGGTCACAGAGTCAGACACAACTTAGCCACTGAACAACATCAAGCTGACCTGTACAATAAGTGAGGAAACCTGCTTTCAAATCTCCTCATCACCAATCATCAAGAAACAGCTAGCCTTGGGGTTCCCATTAAACGTGTTGATGGTTAAATTGCCCTGTATGTATTATCTGGCTTTGCTTCCATGGCACAGCAGGTGGACCTGGCACTTTGCACAGTCCTGCTCATCCTCGATTTCCCAAGAAGAGCACAGAGGAGTATCGACAGAGTATTTGGTAAGAATAATCGTTCCCACACTGCTCTCAAAGGCTCAAAGTGCCAATGACATGAAACATCCAGGATAAGGAGGTCTAAGAGGCAGGATGTCTGCCTGCCTAAGGCACACACCCAGTCTTTTTTTTTTTAATGGACATATAGTTGATTCATGGCTTTCCTATGGCTTAGGCGTTAAAGAATCTGCCTGCAGTATAGGACACACACAAGACGCAGGTTCGATTCCTGGGTCAGGAAAATCCCCTGGAAGAGGAAATGGCAACTCACTCTAGTATTCTTGCCTGAAAAATCCCATGGACAGAGGAGCCTGGTGGGCTACAGTCCAAAGGGTCACAAAGAGTCAGACTCGACTAAGCATCTAAGCACACATACTTGACTTACAATATTGTGTTAGTTTCTGCTCTATAGCAAAGGGATTTCATTATATGTATGTGTACATATATATTCTTTTATATTCTCTTCCATTATGGTTTATCACAGGATATTGAATATAGCTTCCTGTGCTATAGAGTAGGACCTTATTATCCAATCTATATATAATAGTTTGCATTTGCTAATGCCATCCCTTCTCACCCCTTCCCCCTTAGCAACCACAAGTCTGTTCTGTGTATCTGTAAGTCATACACCCAAGTTTGATGAAGCCAAGCATTTTCCTCCTCTTGCTCTGGAGCCCCTCATGGCTCCCACACACTACGTCTCTCATGTCCACTCTGCACACCCCACTGGCCAAGTTTGTTTTCTGCTTCAAGAACTGATTCTATGATGTACCCTTACAACTGCTAATAGTGCTGTTTAATTTTTTCCAGCCACCTGCCTTCTCAAACAATGAAGTGGCCAACACAGGTCATGAAAATCACATTAAAAGTATCCTTTTACGCATGTTTTTGATGTTTTCTTACAAACATGATATTTGTTTTTAAAAAGTCAGAAAATGATTGTTTTTTTCTCAACCTGCCTAACCCACAGGTGAGTTGCATCTCTCCTTGTAGACACTGTCCTAGTACAGCTTTGGGCCCACGGTTAAGCCATGTCGGTTGATAATATCACAGAATTGCCCCCACCAAACAAATCCTTAAATCCCACCCTTTTCACTGTTCTCACACACTCATGGGCACCAAGAGAACTTTCGGAAAACAGTCCTTTTTTTTGCCATCAGGAATTCAGGCCCATGTTGGGGACAAGTTCTGGTGCCTGCAGTCCTGGATAAACAAAGCTCTGGTAACACATGCCATAGCCTGACCCAAGGTGCCCGGAGGGAATAGGGAGGGCAAGATGGAAACCATCAGCCACTTAAGACCCACACCGTGCCCTCTTCCCTTCGTAAGGATTACTGCAACGGACGAGCTTCTTCCACTCATGACACAAGGAGATCTGACTTGATAACAAATCCTCAGCTCAAATCATTTATAAGAGATGATGCATATTATCCAGAAAAGACAACCATCCTGGCGTGAGGGTAATTAATAGGTAGTATGGGGGACTATGGGATTCCATGGCGTCTGCCCAAAATGTTTCGGAATGGGAAGCAGGGGAGAAAATGACGTGCCGGGTAACAGGACGAGGGATGGCTGTCTGCCAGTTACTAAGCCTCAGTGAGTGCTCAGTACCTAGAGACACTAGGTTTCCGGGCTCACTGTGCCGAGGACTTTACAACGCAAGGGGCAGTGCTAACTCAGTTTGGGAATGCACATGGCAGAATCCATCCAATCAAAACAAGTGGTGGGATATGTGTGCCCATGTTCACAGCAGCACTATTCACAAGAACAAAGACGTGAAAAAATCCAGATGTCCACAGTCGGGTAAATGGATAAGCAAAACGGAGTACGTATACTTACAAGGGAGTACTATTCAGCCTTACAAAGGAAGGAAATCCTGTCACCTTCTCCAACATGGATGACCCTTGAGGACATTATATTAAGCGAACTCAGTCAGTCACAGATGGACATATATGATGCCACCACCTACCTGAGGTATCTAAAGCAGTCCAATTCATAGAAACAGGTAGTTAGAATGGTGGTTCCCAGGGGTGGGGGAGGAGAAAAGGGGAACTGGTAAAGAGTCCCAGCTTTGCAAGATGAGAAAGCTCTGCAGATCCTTTAAACAACCATGTGAATATATTTAAACACTACTGATCTGCACAATTAAAAATAAATAAGATGAAAAATGTTATGTGTTTTTTTACCACAATAAAAAATGCAAAAAAAAAAATATGGCTAGTGTGCACGTGTGTGTTCAGCAGTTACAAAGCTACAAGTTTTCCTGTTGGGCAGAGAATCCAAATGGTGTCCACCCTATCATGTCACGGGTATAATAAAACCCCAAACCGGACTCATTACTGATGGGACTAATGCTTCAGTGACAATCGAGACAGAGCGGCATTAATACTCCTCTCATCTCCTTTCACGTAATATTGCAGTCTTTGTAAAACTTCACTGACCACTGTGAGCTGATGGTAAAAATTTATAACACAAAGGCCCCCAACACACCTGTGCCCTGTTTCATGCCAGCCCCAGGAGAGAGGAAATCCATCAGCCAGACATGATACTAGAGTTGGGGGCCCTACAACCAATCTTTTTCTCTTAAAGTAAAAAAATTCCCAGTGATCAAAATGCAACTCTTTTTTTTTTCTTTGCTCTATGAGTTGGTGCTGCTTCCAGCAAATTAATACCATTTGGAGTTCCTTACCTTTTGGTGTGGATGAGGAAGTGATGAAAGAATTTCATGGCAACGGGTGGGACACAGCAGCCGATCACCAGGTTGGAAAGCAGAGAGCAATAAAGAAAAGGGAGGAGAAAACTGTTAGTTTATGTCCTTGGAAAGAAGGACAAAGTACACTCCTGAGTAACATCTATCGCGTGAGGAACGCAGCAAGAGCACAACATGGAGATATTTTGAAACACAGTGACACGCTTCATCACAGCGACCTCTCCTTCCATCATAATTAGAAGCCTGGTGCTTCTGGCACCAAGAACAAAGACAAGCTCTCCAGCGTCGACTGCAGACCTTCCTCCCAGAGTCTCTTTTCTTAGCGACTGACTCTGTTACTAAAAACATCATTTTCCTTCAACAGGGCAGAACAATGGATTCTCTGGGTCCAGATTTCTCTCCTTGCACCCCCTTTTCCTGAACCAAAGGAAAGAATCCCACTCCTAGCACCTACATCTGACACATGGGCACCAATTACTGTGTCCCCACCACCTATGAGAAGTGCCCTGTGAGAGTGTCAGTATGTGTGGCCACTGTGTAAGCAGCTTTGGGTGTCAGAACAGCCACTGTTCTATAGTCCCGGTAGGTGCAGGGCAGCCCTCTTCGGGCGGGGTCAGGCCACCCCCTCTCCCATCCTTGTAACAGCTATGCTGTCAGAGACACAGGGCAGGGCAAGTGGGCAGCGGTGCTCATACCCTGCAAGTTCCTAGACACACACACACGCACACACACACTCTCTCTCTATCTTCCTAATATGCTGGATCCCAAACACATGTGCACCCATATCAAAGCCGTGTGGCCAAACTTAGGAGAAGGAAATTGTGTTGATACTGATGTCCCGAAAAAATCACACTGCAGAAACCATGAAGCAGAGAAAGGGAGGGCCCTCCCCTTGGGCCCGAAGGGACGCGCAATCCCTGGAGCTGAGATAGACTAAACAGATGCGATGCAGGGGGACCTGTCTTTTCTTGTTATAAAAGGCAAATTCTCACAGCCTGGCTCAAAATTTAGGTCAGAGTATCCTGGGAACACTCTTTTCTTACACAGCTTACAGACATTATTTCAAGGCCTATTGTTAGCTGCATGAGGTGAGCCTTGCACAGAATATGCTTACAACTCAGCTGATTTTTTTAGCCCTGGCAGAGGGTGGGGGTGGGGATGGGGGTGGGGCAGGAATGGTGGGCCTGGCTGAATACCAGCCCAATTGCTGGTCCAGCAAGTTGAAACAGCATCCACGTGGCAGCAAGTTGAAATGGTCTCTCACAAAAAGCATGACACATCCCTCCTTCATCCTATCCAGCACAGAAGGACACACAGCTTTTAGTCAGGTCAAAGGACGTAGTTAACCTGGATCTGGAGGGATCTGGAGCTCCTGGATGGGGCAGAGATAACTGACTGTCCTCCAAACCCATTTCCCTTTCCTCCTGGGCACACAGCTGAACCGCATCCCCGGCCTCCCTTGAAGTAAGCCGGGGCCAATGGACACAGTGATATACACCACCTCCAAGACTGACCCACAAAACAGCCAGCTCAACCTCCCCTCTGCCTTCCCCGGTCTGCAGGCTGGATGGTGATATTCTGGGTAAGGACAGCAGAGCTCCACCACCCTGGGGCCCTGAACAACTCTGTGGAGCACAGCCTTCCCCTTTATGAGCACGAGAAACTTCTGCTGTGTGAGCCACTGAGGTCTGGGGGTTCACCTGCCACAGAGGCCCACCTTCCCCTTAACTAAGTCACCCGTTCTCATCCCTGGTGAGGGACTGAACACCAGATCCTAGCTTCTCTCAGATGCCCCGGCCTGCTTTCAACAAAGCCCTCCTTTTCCCTTGAGCCAATCTGAACATGTGCTCTTCCTCAATCAATGAGCCTCTGGGTAACGCCCTTGAAGCAAATGCCCTAGATGCCCAGCGATGGGCACAGCTGACTGCCCAAGACAGGGAGGAGAAGGTGGCTTTGTGGACCCCACATGCAGCTCAGAAGGGATGAAAGCACGGAAAGAAGGATGACTGACTGACAGGGCTCACCCCCAAGACATCATTAGGCTGTTTGGCTTAGCCTATCTACCATGGAAAAGGCAGCTAGGCTTACAATTAATTTAGAAGCCCACTAAAAAAAACCTTCCTGCTAGTAACTGGAATGTCTTGGATCAGACCACAAGGTCTGATGTCTTCAGAGCTAAATATGAACAGGGAGGCAGCTGCTCTCAGTTGGTTTGGGGTCAAGCCTTTACTGAGCATCCCTCCTGTGACCTTTATACTAAGGAAGCAAAATTTCCAGAGGAGAAAACAAAGAAAAGGTCTTTAGCAGATTTCCTCATAATCCATGCTGCTCTGTGAGGAGACAATTAACTAGGAATTGCTCAGCCAAGGGACACAGCGATACCTCCCTCCACCCTAGGAAACAGACACACACACCTCGTAATACACTCCGTATAGCTTGAAGCAGTCACACCCATGGCCGTGATTGTCTCTTACTGCTGGAGACATATCCATTCACTTAATACACAAGTCTGGAACATCTGTAATGCGTATGATGCTGGAATTGGGGCTGTAGGGGAAGCCAGGACTCGTGATTTATAGTCTCTGTACTACAAATCAAAGTACTCACAGAAGCAGGGCATAAGCATGAGAGGTTATCTAGTATAACAAGGCAATAGTACAAATGATGTCACAAAGATATACAGCCTCGTCACTGGGCAGAATTCAGCCTATCATTATGCTTATGCCTATTATTACTATGCTTTTCAAACATACTCATTTGCCAATATCATTATTCCCCAGAACTCCCAATTTCAGCAGGTCTGTGTGATTTCCCCATAACATATATCACTCTGAATTTAATCAATTACTTTTCATTGATTCTAACGTGTTTATTAAGCTTGATAAAGGCAGAGATTTTCTCTTTGTTCACTATTGTACCCCATTTCCTCACCCAATGCTAGGCACAGAGTGGATGTGTAATATTTGTCAAATGAATGAAAACAACTCCAAGTTTCTAAGTACAGAAATGAATAGCAAACAGTCACCTTGTTCTTTAAAATATCCATTAGCCCCACACAAAACACCTCAGCTTCTTCAGACTCTCTGAGCAAATAACTAGAGTCTCCCAGCCTGCTCACCGATGAAAACACAGAGCCTGGCTACAAATCAACAAGGGTCTCAGTGTCAAACCCAAAATGCTGGGAGACTTCCTTGTTGGTGCAGTGGCTAAGACTCAGTGCTCTCAATGCAGGGGGCCTGGGTTCGATTCCTAGTCAGGGAACTAGATCCCACAAGCTGCAACTAAGAATTTGCATGCTGCAACTAAAACCCGACACAGTCAAATAAATAAATAAGCCCCAAGATGCTGGGAACTCAGAAGATGCAGTGGGCTAAGCTGGTGTTTCACATGGCTATCTGCTTATTTAAATTGGTAATGGTGTAACAGGAAGGTGACCCTCGGTCACTCTGTGTCCAGAGGGCCATTAGAGCTATCAATGCCATTAAAACTATGGCAGTAATATTTGATAAGCAGAATGAATGCCCTGTATAAAATGCACAGAATAAGATGACAGAACCTGAAGCTGCAAGAGCCACATGCTAAATCACTGGCCTATTTACTCAGCTAGCAAGAGGCTGAAAAGAACCCCGGAGGCAGAAGACTATGCTACCACTTAACACATCTTCTTTATTCAGAATGCCCACAATATTGTACCGCCTCACAAGGAAGCTTGAAACTCAAATTCCTGCTTCTCTCCTAGCAATCTCCAGGCCAGGTATTTATTTTACATTCTGTGCTCTTATGGCATGGGTGGGGGAAAACCTGGCTCTCAGGACTTCCTCCAGAATACGCTATGTTTAATCACTAGATGTAAGGACCAGGACTTGGCCTTGTTCTTCTGTTCGTCTCACAGCTGTGACCAAGCGGGCATTTCAGAGAACAAATGATTGATGCTCATCCGTCTTGGTCACTGTAGCTGGCATAAAAAATACAGATCCTTGTCTGCAGTGTGCCCAGGAAACAAACCAAAAAAAAATCTCATTAGAGTGCAGACCCAGCCAGCAGAGATGTACGGAGCTGGTTTCAAGTACACACAAAAAATGACACAGGAACCCATCTGCCAGGACAACGGTTCAATTTTCAGAAGCAAAACTTGGCCCTACGTGACCAAGCTAAGAATAGATTTTTTATTGAAAGTATCTTCATCTGTCAGACACAAAGAGTCCTCTTCGGAAAACGAGAGGGCCTATATCCCGCAGAACTGAGAGGGGAAAGCTGTCATTGGGCAGCAGGGATCCCCCTAAGAGATTCAGTCTAATGAAAAGACAAAAGGCTTGAACCATGTGGCTCCCAGACAGAGGACTGGTTTAATAATTCTGCCCTCCTTAATGCTGTACATAATCTCCCCGGGGTTTGATTTTTAATAAATTGTGTGTGTGCATTGCAGAGTGTGTGTGAGCATGCACGTACACACGCAGACATACACACGCACACAGAGAGACATACACACACTCAGAAAGCACTGACTTTATTAACTCTCCATCTGCTGGCTGAAGAACATCAGTGATACATGCTGCCCCCACATATAAACCCTGAACCTCTCACCATATCAGACACATGTGGCAGCTACTTGGACCCCTTTCCACCTTTCTCTTTGGAGTCTCATGCCAACCCTGATAAAGGGAAGCTCTAACAAAACGTGGGAATAAAGCTAATTTTTTGCTAGTAAGGCCAGGCTGCAGAGATATGAACAAATCATCTCTAGGAATAAAGACGTCCAAAAGGAGTGGGATAACCTCCGCAGAGGGCAGAGGTTAAAGGGCACTGGGGTGAAGGTGACAAAAATCAGTCTTTGTGTTTATTTCCATCCTGGGGTCTACCACCCTGCACTGTGACTTCCCTTTTCACAGAATTCCTTCTCTGTGGGAAAGGATTGTTTATTGCTGGCTCTTGCAGCCAAAGCTCCAAAGAAGAATCAGAAAAGACCATCAGAAGCCTTGTCTCACTTGCTGATAACTCATAGGGTGCTTTCATTCCCATTTCATGGAAGAGCAAATTGAGGCATGGAGATCTGAAGTTGCTTGCCCCAGCTCACAGAGCTAGTAAGTAACAGACTGGGACACAAAGTTCAGTCTGTTGGGTCCACACCTCTCTGTTACGCCTTCTCTGTCCCTGCACGCAGAACCTGGGCAATGAACAGTTACAGAAAATAATGGGCAATGCCGTGGGACTCAGATTCTATTGGAAGGGAATGGTGGCTGCTAAAACTCAGGGGTGAATGGCATGTGGTTTAAGTAATGGAGGAGACACCAGCCAAAGAAATGCAAAGGACAGTGACAGGGTCCACATCTCAATGCCAGGAAGTGAGTGGACATGCCATAGGTGGCACCTAGGAGAAGTGATGGCTCAGCCATGCCCAGCGTGCTCAGCACCCTCACCCCAGCCAACTACTTCTGCCCAGTCCGCTGTGATACAGGAGCCCCTGCAAGGGTGCAATGGCCATGTGTGTGTGTGTGTGCGTGCGTGTGTGTGTGCGTGCATGTGTGTGTGAGTGCATGTGTGTGTGCGTGCATGTGTGTGTGCATGCGTGTGTGTGTGCGTGCGCTAAGTCGCTTCAATTGTGTCTGACTCCATACAACTCTATGCATTGTAGCTCGCCAGGCTCCTCTGTCCATGGGATTCTCCAGGCAAGAATAGTAGAGTGGTTTTCCATGCCCTCCTCAAGGGGATCTTTCCAACTCAGGGATCGAACCCAAGTCTCTTCCATCTACCTACTTTGGCGGGAGGGTTCTTTACCACAAGTACCACGTGGGAAGCCCTGACATGACCTGGTATCTAAGGTTAAAGATGTTGACAGCAAAAGAAGAAGGGAGTAGCAGAGGATGAAATGGTTAGATAGTATCACTGACTCAAAGGACACGGATCTGAGTGAATGCCAAGAAACAGTGGGGCACAGGGCACCCTAGCGTGCTCTGGAGTGTGCTCCAGCTCATGGGGCTGCAAAGAGTCAGACACCGCTTAAGGACTAAACAACAACAAAGTCCTAAAGAATCAACAATGGCTTGTTGAAGCGCAACCCATCTTTAAACTGGGACCTACCTACGTGTATCTTTCTCTTTACAACATGAAGAATGCTGCTTCTGATCACCGGCTTAGTTTTGCCCAGTGGCACCAACCATGTACTTTTGTCTATTATAATTACTTTTCCTTTGGGTGGAGATTCAATTACTTCTTGCAGCTCTTAATGTTAGTATTTTTTATTTCTATCTTCCCATCACTACTCAACTACAACCAATTTTGCTAAAAGCAATGGAAAATTTAAAACGCTATCCCTAAAAGACAATTTCTGACGAAAAAGACGTGCATTTATTCTTCCATTATAGTCTACAGTCCCTTCCTTCACAGGAGCAATTAGACCAGGAGCTATACAGCTTCAGTCTAAGTGGCTCTTGGAGGGAATGAGATGGAGCGCTTCTGCACGCACGCACCTCACAGCTCCCTCCTGGTAAACAAGTAGACACGGCAGTTCTGCTACAACCCGGAAAGTTCTTGTTTACTGCAGATTCCATTTACTGTTCTGAGGTGGTAGAACTGCACTTACTTAGTAACAATTGGGCATCCCTGGTGGTTCACCCTGGAATGGCTGAATTTAACTCAGATGACCATTATATCTACTACTGTGGTAGGAATCCGTCAGAAGAAATAGAGTAGCCATCATGGTCAACAAAAGAGTCTGAAATTCAATACTTGGATGCAATCTCAAAAATGACAGAATGATTTCTGTTCATTTCCAAGGCAAACCATTCAATATCACAGTAATCCAAGTCTATGCCCCAACTAGTAACGCTGAAGAAGCTGAAGTTGAATGGTTCTATGAAGACCTACAAGACCTTTTAGAACTAACATCCAAAAAAGATGTCCTTTTCATTATAGGGGACTGGAATGAAAAAGTAGGAAGTCAAGAAACACCTGGAGTAACAGGCAAATTTGGCCTTGGAATGTGGAATGAAGCAGGGCAAAGACTAATAGAGTTTTGCCAAGAAAATGAACTGGTCATAGCAAACACCCTTTTCCAACAACACAAGAGAAGACTCTATACATGGACATCACCATAGGTCAACACTGAAATCAGATTGATTATATTCTTTGCAGCCAAAGATGGAGAAGCTCTATACAGTCAACAAAAACAAGACCAGGAGCTGACTGTGGCTCAGATCATGAACTCCTTATTACCAAATTCAGACTCAAATTGAAGAAAGTAGGGAAAACCACTAGACCATTCAGGTATGACCTAAATCAAATCCCTTATGATTATACAGTGGAAGGGAGAAATAGATTTAAGGGCCCAGATCTGATAGATAGAGTGCCTGATGAACTATGGAAAGAGGTTCGTGACATTGTACAGGAGACAGGGATCAAGACCATCCCCATGGAAAAGAAATGCAAAAAAGCAAAATGGCTGTCTGAGGAGGCCTTACAAATAGCTGTGAACAGAAGAGAAGCAAAAAGTAAAAGAGAAAAGGAAAAATATAAGCATCTGAATGCAGAGTTCCAGAGAATAGCAAGAAGAGATAAGAAAGTCTTCTTCAGCGATCAATGCAAAGAAATTGAGGAAAAGAACAGAATGGGAAAGACTAGAGATCTCTTCAAGAAAATTAGAGATATCAAGGGAACATTTCATATAA
>SJYQ01092954.1:245698-370288 GCA_006410935.1 Redunca redunca | reverse complement strand
GGGCTCCAAAATCACTGCAGATGGTGACTGCAGCCATGAAATTAAAAGACGCTTACTCCTTGGAAGAAAAGTTAAGAGCAACCTAGATAGCATATTCAAAAGCAGAGACATTACTTTGCCAACTAAGGTCCATTTAGTCAAGGCTATGGTTTTTCCTGTGGTCATGTATGGATGTGAGAGTTGGACTGTGAAGAAGGCTGAGCACCGAAGAATGGATGCTTTTGAACTGTGGTGTTGGAGAAGACTCTTGAGAGTCCCTTAGACTGCAAGGAGATCCAACCAGTCCATTCTGAAGGAGATCAGCCCTGGGATTTCTTTGGAAGGAATGATGCTAAAGCTGAAACTCCAGTACTTTGGCCACTTCATGTGAGGAGCTGACTCATTGGAAAAGACCCTGATGCTGGGAAAGATTGAGGGCAGGAGGAGAAGGGGACGACAGAGGATGAGATGGTTCGATGGCATCACCGACACAATGGACATGGGTTTGGGTGGACTCCGGGAGTTGGTAATGGACAGGGAGGCCTGGCGTGCTGCGATTCTTGGGGTCACAAAGAGTAGGACACGGCTGAGCCACTGAACTGAACTGAACTGGAGGCTCAGTGGTCAAGAATCTGCCGCAGTGCAGGAGACGCAGGAGACATGGGTTCGACCCCTGGGTCAGGAAGATCCCCTGGAGGAGGGCATGGCAAGCCACTCCAGTATCTTGCCTGGAGAATCCCATGGAGAGAGAAGACTGGCAGGCTACAATCCATGGGGTTGCACAGAGTCGGACACAACTGAAGCGACTGAGCGTACACACAGGATTACCTGAGGAGCTCTGGTAAAAACGATCCCTCAACCCCATACCTGGAGATTCCAGGGTGGAGCCTTAGATGTTTATATACAAGCACTCAGGTGGGTTCATGAGGGGCTTCAGGCTTGGAGAACACAGTTCTGCCTAACATATCAGAGGTAATGGGATAGAGACAATCTGGAGTTCACACAACCTGCAAAAATTACCACTTCCTTTGAGTTCAACAGTGGTAAAAACATTTAGCAGGCATCCTGTAGGCAGGGGGTCTCACCGGGGGAGACAGCAGGGAGGCACAGACAGCCCACAGGAGGAAGACTTCTCTTCCAGAAGAGGTTTAAGTCTGGCCGCGTCCCTTGTACCCAGATCCGTCTGGTTGCTCTGGACAAAGGCGCCCTTGTGAGTAACTGGGGTGAGTGTCCTGGGACCCGTGCATTGGGGAGCAGGTCTGCCTAAGTGCACCCTGCAAGGCAGATGGCATTTCCCCCCATGAACCTGCTTATTCTCTGTGTTGTGAGTGAGTCTTCACTGTGTTTTCCGGGGCGGTGGAGCGTGGTTGGGTAGTTGAGTAGACTCTTATTGAAAAAGTAACAGCACTGCCTTTTATGAGAGAAATTTTAATCTAAAACACATTTCAAAACTACATAAGAATGTCAGGGAGACAGGAGAAGCTCGATAATTTGTCAATGGCATCTGCTGAGAATGCAATTATGAGAAAAATGAACTGTAATGGTATAATAGATCTTTTTGTGTTACTTAAAGACTAAGCAATGAAAGAGGAGGGTGATAAGCATAAGGAGAATGTGGCTATAAACACATCTGAATTAATCTCATGACCACGTGAGGCGACACTCACCCCACCTTCAGTTCCACCCTGGGATGGAGGCGGCACAGAAAACTCTGTGCTTTGGAGTCGTGGCATATCTGGGTTCAAATTCTGGCTTCACCACTTAGATGAGCCATCTAACCTTGAGTGAACCATGCGTATGCCCACTGAACCGTCTCTTAGGAGAGTGGTGTAGGGATTATAGCTAACGTTGCCAAAACATACAGCTCAGGACCTGCCACAAGGCAGACACTGGATAAATGGAAGCTGCTTAGCATCATTACTACTTGCTGTTGTTAACGGTAGTTTAGGGAAGGAGTGACTCAGATCGAGGATCAGACTCGGCAGGGGATAATACAAAAGCAGCTCCACTGAGTTTCACGATCTCCATCTTAATTTTGAAGGCGGGAAGTTGGACCATTGGAAGCTCTGCCTCCATGCCCAACCTGGTGACCTGGAGTCTTTCCATCTGCCCAGTAGGTCATCTACCTCTGCGTGACTAAATAGCAGTTTCTAGACCAAAGTGGAGCAAGCCGCTGCTGCCAGGGAGACCGCTCAGTTCTTCCTCCTCAAACCTATCATGGGGCCAAGAACCGTTGTCATCACCCCCAAGTGGAAGTCTGCTGCAACGTCTACATAATTAAGAAGTAAGGAAAAAGAAAGTTAATCCAATCGAATCCCTTCCATTAATAAAGACAAATGAGATTTCTCTTCATTTGTTTGCAATAATTTCCCACTTTTTTATGAATGGAAATATGCTGTCATTTTTCAGCTTGGAATGGTGACAGGGTTAGAATTTCTAAGATGCTACAGTCATCACTACAGATGAAATGTGATCTGTTAGGTAACAGATAACAACAGCGGAAAGAAACCCTGCCTGGAATCTTTAGAGGACCTAGAGAAAGCCTGCTTTACTAGGCTCCTCATTCTAACGCTAAATGGTGCCCTTATCAAAGTCACTCATTCTGCAAAACGTTACCGGAAAGTTACTACCCAACTAAGTGCTTCAGACAGCTGATGGCTGCAGTCTATTTTGCTCTAATTATATTACTTAAGATTTTATAAGTTGTCTGATTAGAAGGCTGATTTAATTAGAGCGCTAATAGAAATGACAAACACTACATATGCTCATCTAAAACCTGACTCAATTCTTTTCGAGGTACCAGGAGTGTGATGACTAATGCTAGGCGTCCAGGCCTTTAATGACTGAAGGCCTCAGGCAATCCACACATACTTTCATGACACACATCAAATATACATTCAAAGCACTGCTCAGGAATTTAACAGCAGTGCTGATTCATGCTCTTTTGCCAGATTTCAAGTAATCCAGCTGTTGGTAAACGTGTTTCATACCAATTTTAATACAGTAGTGAAAGCCAGACGAACACATACAGAAATAATGAGCATTTAAGAAAAACTTCCAAGTACCATATACCTCTTCATTCTGGCATCTTCAGATAAGTTACCATCCAAGGCAAGTTCTTTAAAAATAAATTATCATGAGAAGCTACACTAAAGAATGAAATGAACAACTGTTTCTCATATGCAATGAGCTTTAAGAGAACAATAAGACTAAAAAGAGGTAGAAAGAATTTTTGCAATATCTTGTGACTCGACAGTTTGCAATCCGAGGAGCACACAACAGCTGCTGTAAGCACAGAGACTTCTCCGCTGACGGGCAGAGGACCCGCGTGAAAGGTGGAGGGTGCAGATTTCATGGGGCGGCGGGAGCTGCTGCCCGGTGACCAAGGAACAAAACCAACATCGGAGACGGCCCAGTGCCCTCTACTCTAGAAGGCACACAAGGCTGGGAAGAGACGCCTCCTGCTCGTCCTGCACAGCTGTCCTCATTCCCCACTTGCCCCGTCCTCTCCCCCAATCCCCAGTCAAGAGAAGACACAGGAACGTGAGCAAGGGGAATCACTGGCCCTGGGTCTTCTTTCTGCCTGATCCGTGAGAGAAGCTATGGCTCTCCTCTCCCTCTCCTTGGGACCATGAACTTGTCTTTCTTTCAAAGACAGGAGAGATCACCGCAGTAGAATCACTTTGGAGGGGGTCTGTGCGAAAAGGTACCTGGCACCTTGGCCCCCAGTTGGATGACTGCTGGGTCATCAGATCTGCTCATCTGCCCTGAGCTCACCTGAGCAGGTGAGAAGAGAATGGGAGAATGGAATGGCAGGGCCAGCAGGGGCGGTGGTCACCTGGGGAGGAAGGATGTGTGAGCTTTCCGTGGGTCAAGTGTGCCTAAGTATCCCGGTCAGGACCCTGTCCAAGAGGGCAGCCTGCAAATTAAGGGACTTCCCGGGAAAGGCTGTGGGGTGTATCATTAGGTGACTGGATGGAAGAGAGCTGACACCAGATGTCTCCCACCTGGGAACCCTCTCTGGGAATGCAAGGGAGAGTCCCCGAAAGAGGCCCTGAAGAATGCTCTCTTGGCTACCAGAGGAAGGCCAATATTTGGACCTGGCAGGCACCCACCGTCACACCTTCAGAGAGAGGCCTGCAGTCACAACCAGGGGTGTGAGGGGCATGTCTCTTCTACCCTCTTCCTTCCTAACACAAGGGAATACACAGAGGATGAGACAAGGGGAGGGGTGAGAGTGTCCCAAGGTGTAGGAAGGGGAGGCAGATGGAGAGAGAAGCCCCATCATTCCCCCACTTTCATAAACCCAAAGAGGGCAAATTCTGGAGGAAAGAGGAAAAGATGAGATTTACAAAGGCCCATACGACTGGCGCTTTAAAGCAGCCAATTCTGAGTTTTCTTCTAATTAATGGAAACAACTGGGGTTCTACCAAAGATGATGAGTTTAATAAATCTCTCCTGAGGTTCTACTATCTGCCAGGTGCTACTGTAGGCACTTGGGTGACCACGACACAGATGGACACAATGGACAAGATCCCTGCCCTTCCTGTTACCAGCGGGGGAAAGGAGATTTAACACAGCACGGTTAGCAACAGTGAGTGGAGAAAAATAAAACTACTGAATCCTTACCAAGTTTGCTGCTGCCAAGTCGCTTTAGTCGTGTCTGACTCTGTGCGACCCCATAGACAGAAGCCCACCAGGCTCCTCTGTCCCTGAGATTCTTCAGGCAAGAACACTGGAGTGAGTTGCCTTTTCCTTCTCCAATGCATGAAAGTCAAAAGTGAAAGTGAAGTCGCCCAGTCGTGTCTGACTCTTAGCAACCCCATGGACTGTAGCCCACCAGGCTCCTCCATCCACGGGATTCTCCAGGCAAGAGTACTGGAGTGGGTTGCCATTTCCTTCTCCAGTACCAAGTTTAGGCCAGCCAATAAACCAGGTTCCACAGCTTTCAAAGATTCAGCAATTTCTTTCTGAAAGTTTTGCTTTCAGGAAAAACACTGCCTTCTGCAAAAGTGCCCAGAGATTGAAGAGCCACCTGAGGAGGAAAGGAGGGCTGAAGGGTGAAGTGACTAATAAGACTATGTATGTGGGTAGAGAAATTAAATTTCTTAAGTGTTCTCAGGGACCATGGTGAGGTTTTACGAGCTGTCATGGCAGCTGTATAGATGATGGATATTTGTTCCCATTTCTTCCATGAAGACTCTCCTGGGAGACGGGATTGGAAGGCAAGCTGGGGATACCCGGCAAGCCATGAATATAGAGAGATGCTTAAGGGCACTCAAGGATCAAGTGAAATAGACTAGAATGACCAGGTAAGAATTTAAGACCTGCTTTCAGTTATACCAAGACAAGCATGACTGTGTTTTATAAATATTTTCTCTCAGAGAGTAAGTCATTTATACAGTAAATAGGTCCACACTAGGTACAGCTCAAAATTCTTTGACAAAGCATCCAAAGTTTCCTCTTTACCTTCCTCTTCTTTTCATCTCTCTCCTTCCTAAGTTGTCAGTTTGATTCCACCTACCCAGAGAGGGATTCTGAGGGTCACCTCTGAGAGGTCTGGCAGGTCTTACACCTGCCAAGGTGTAAGACTCATAAAGCCCAATGGAGACACAGAATCTCTGGGGTTTTCAGCACGACGGCTCTGAGCCCTGCAGTGAATTCTGCTCCCTGTTCTCCTTCCTGAAAGGGACTACTGCTTTCTCATCAAAAGCCCCTTTCTGGGCTGGAATGTCTCTTTTTCTATTTTTAAAGTTAGTTAATTAACTTTTGGATGCAGCGGGTCTTCACTGTCGTGCAGAGGCTGCTCTCCTGTGGCATGTGGCCTTCAGCAGATCTGGCTTTCAGGCTTAGCTGCCCTGCAACATGGGGCCTTTCCAGATCAGGGGTTGAACTTGTGTCCTCTGCATTTCTCTTTTACTTCTAAGATTGGTGTTTACTCCCTTGGCAGATTGCACCCCAGGCACAGCTGTGTCTGTATCAAGCCCTATCTTCTCAGGATAAAAAAAACTGGTCTAAGAAGTGAGTTGGTACAAAGCAGGACTACAGTGATGTCACAGGAGGCCTGGTGTCCTAATGAGCCTGGGTGATGGTTTCCTTTAATGCCAGATTATTACCCTGAATAATGCTAAAGGAAGAACACTCCCGATTCCACACTGGATCTGCGCTGTTGTCTGTGCTTAGTCAGGCAGACCCTGCACCTTTTGTAAAAGGATGTTGCCGGTAGCCTGAAATATACAGGATAGCCTATATCAGAGGCTTCCCCAAGGGCTCAGCAGTTTAAAGAATTTTGCACAACGAAAGAAACTATAAGCAAGGTGAGAAGACAGCCTTCAGAATGGGAGAAAATAATAGCAAATGAAGCAACTGACAAAGAATTAATCTCAAATATATACAAGCAGCTCCTGCCGCTCAATTCCAGAAAAATAAGCGACCCAATCAAAAAATGGGCCAAAGAACTAAACAAACATTTCTCCAAAGAAGACATAAAAATGGCTAACAAACTCATGAAAAGATGCTCAACATTATTCATTATCAGAGAAATGCAAATCAAAACCACAATGAGGTACCATCTCACACTGGTCAGAACGGCTGCCATCAAAAAGTCTACAAGCAATAAATGCTGGAGAGGGTGTGGAGAAAAAGGAACCCTCTTACACTGTTGGCAGGAATGCAAACTAGTACAGCCACTAGGGAGAACAGTGTGGAGATTCCTTAAAAAGCTGGAAATAGAGTTGCCATACGACCCAGCAATCCTACTGCTGGGCATACACACCGAGGAAACCAGAATTGAAAGAGATACGTGTACCCCAATGTTCATTGCAGCACTGTTTATAATAGCCAGGACATGGAAGCAACCTAGATGTCCATCAGCAGATGAATGGATAAGAAAGCTGTGGTACATATACACAATGGAGTATTACTCAGCCATTAAAAAGAATACATTTGAATCAGTTCTAATGAGGTGGATGAAACTAGAGACTACTATACAGAGTGAAGTAAGTTAGAAAGAAAAACACCAATACAGTATACTAACGCATATATATGGAATTTAGAAAGATGGTAACAATGACCCTATATGAGAGACAGCAAAAGAGACACAGATGTAAAGAACAGACTGTTGGACTCTGTGGGAGAAGGCGAGGGTGGGATGATTTGAGAGAATAGCATTGAGACATGTATATTACCATATGTGAAATAGATCACCAGTCCAGGTTTGATGCATGAGGCAGGTGCTCAGGGCTGGTGCACTGGGATGACCCTGAGAGATGGGATGGGGAGGGAGGTGGGAGGGAGGGCCAGGATGGGGCACACATGTACACCCATAGCTGATTCATGTGAATGTATGGCAAAACCACCACAATACTGTAAAGTAATTAGCCTCCAATTAAAATAAAAATAAATAAATAATAAAGAATTTGCCTGCAATGCAGGAGATGTAGGAGACATTAGTTAGATCCCAGGATCGGGAAAATCTCCTGGAGGAGGGCATGGCAACCCAATCCAGTATTCCTGACTCGAGAATCCCATGGACAAAGGAGCCTGGTGGGCTACAGTCCAGAAGGTCTCACAGAGACAGACATGACTGAAGCAACCGAGTATGCCTATTCTCGGGGCTCTGACCTTTAAGGGTATAATACCCTTCCATTCACCTAGAGATAAAAAGTTGAAGAACAGAGAATAACATTTATCTTGTTGGAGGTTTACAGTAACATCATGACCTGACCTAAGGGGTTAGCTGCAAGAACAAAGGATTCCAATACCAAGAAGTCTGCAACAACTAATCACGCCCCTCCATCACTTTGCCTTTAAAAGTGCTTTGCTGAAATGGTAAAGGAGTTCAGGGCCTGGGGGGACACAAGACACCCATCTCTTTGCCTGGCCTTGCAATAAACCTTTATTTGCCCCAAACTCTGATGCTTTGTTTTGCTTGGCCTCACTGTGTATCAGGCATGTGAAACTGCATTCGGCAATGTGGGTACTAAAAAAGATAAGGACATGTCTACCCTGACACCTTCCAACTTGCAAAATGAGTTCCCTCTCAGCACTGCCCATGGATAATGTCAACCCACAGGGTACAAATGGCCCTGGGAGCTCCCCAGAGCAAACACAGGATTAATATCACAAATTCTTCATCAGAGCAGCCAAAGTGCCAGCACAGCTCAAATCCTTCTGGTGCCATTTCTGCAAAATGCCCCTTCTTAATAATCTGGTAAAATTTCCAGCCTGGCACAGCCGAGACTGGAAATTTTTTTTAGACAGCCAAGGGAAAACTCTAGCTTGAATTCTTTTAGGAAACGATTGGCCTAATTAAGCCCAACAGCCAGAGTATTAAATGCATATCTTGGTCCTCCAGCAATTTAGCTCAAGCAGCAAAGCTATTTTCCTTTTTCCTGTTCCCACTAAGTATTTTGTCATCATGAATTGAGAATACTACTACTAAACCAAGGCTGGTAAATGTAACTCCAGTCAGGGTACTGGGTTGTAGGGAGATCTATGGGTCTGACATTAATAAAATTCTGTTTATCTCTAATACATTAAAATAGTATTTTATAGGAAAATTTCAATGTGTGCCACACAGAGGAGGCAGGCTGAACCCATTGACATTTAGCGAACAGAATTTTTAATAGAATTGAGCTGGCCTAGGAGGGAAGAAAAATAGGAAAGAAATGCCAACCAGACGACTCCCTAGAGAACAATTCATTTTGGTTTTATGTGACATTAAATATCACTTCCTCCACCAAGGTGAGAACCTGTATTAGGCTTAACAAAGCAAATTTCACCCATACCCAAACTCTCTCATCATGGCCCCCAGATAAGTCTCCGGGTCTGGGGCACTGCTACCAGACATCCGAACAAGAACAAGACCGCCCACTGTGAGCGGTGCCACTTTCCACTTCAGTATGCATGTGTACGCGGATCACAAGTACCCATGGCTTACAGAAACACTGTTGGAATGTCTGTCCTCTTGGCTGAGTCTGGCTGCTGGTGTGGCTTCACCTGGTTCACAGCTATCCTTGCCTATTGCTCTGGACAGAAGCTCTGCAGCTCTGAGAGCAGATTTCCTCCAGTGGGACAGGTCCAGAGCCCTGAACCCTGTTACTCATCTAAGGAGTATTTCACAGGATGGGGAAAGCAAAGTGCTCTCCAAGCCTCACGTGACCAGTCTTCAGAGTATTTCTCTCCATCCTTTGTTTTTTCTCTTCCCCTACTTATCTTCCAACTCTTCCTATTTTCCTATTCTTAAAACTGCCCAAGAAGCGATGTTTTACCATCTGTCCAATGTTTTCACGTTCTTCTCTCAACTTTAGGGTGATTTAAACATTTTATATTTCTTTCTAAATATATATGTATTTTTAATTTTAAAAAATTTATTTATTTTTAATTAGAGGATAACTGTTCTACAATGTTGTGTTGGTTTCTACCATATATGAACATCAGTTCAGTTCAATTCAGTTGCTCAGTCGTGTCCGACTCTTTGCAACCCCATGAATCGCAGCATGCCAGGTCTCCCTGTCCATCACCATCTCCCAGAGTTCACTCAGACTCACGTCCATCGAGTCCGTGATGCCATCCAGCCATCTCAGCCTCTGTCGTCCCCTTCTCCTCCTGCCCCCAATCCCTCCCAGCATCAGAGTCTTTTCCAATGAGTCAACTCTTCGTGTGAGGTGGCCAAAGCACTGGAGTTTCAGCTTTAGCATCATTCCTTCCGAAGAAATCCCAGGGCTGATCTCCTTCAGAATGGACTGGTTGGATCTCCTTGCAGTCCAAGGGACTCTCAAGAGTCTTCTCGAACACCACAGTTCAAAAGCATCCATTCTTCGGTGCTCAGCCTTCTTCACAGTCCAACTCTCACATCCACATATGACCACAGGAAAAACCATAGCCTTGACCAGAGGGACCTTAGTTGGCAAAGTAATGTCTCTGCTTTTGAATATGCTATCTAGGTTGGTCATAACTTTACATGAATCGGCCCTAAAGGTGGGAGGGAGGTTCAAGAGAGAGGGGACATCATTTGTATACCTATATATATCTATATCTATCTATCTATCTATATATACATACACATATTTTTTAAAGGCACTAAAATACATTGATTTTTGTTTCTGCTCTGTTATAATGAGATTTTGATAATTGCTATTCTTGACTTGTTTTAAATATGAAAATCTTCTTTCTCTTTTTTCCCCTTTTATTGCCTTTCTGTCTTTCAATAGCTCCTTTTCATTTTGCATGCATGCATGCTAAGTCACTTCAGTCATGTCTCAGACTCTTTGCGAACCCACGGGCTGTAGCCCACCAAGCTCTTCTGCTCATGGGAGTCTCCAGGCAAGAATACTGGAGTGGGATGCCATGCCCTCCTCCAGGGGATCTTCCTGACCCAGGAATAGGACCTTGTGCATCTCCTGCACTGGCAGGCAGGTTCTTTACCACTAGTGCCACCTGGGAAGCCCTTCTTTTCATTCTACATGCTTCAGATAAGCACTAAACTTCAATGGCAAGTCTCTGGGTTTTCTTATTTGCAGATTCCTCTCACTTCTACAGACTCACAAGTTTAGTGCTTTAGTTCAGAACTCTTTACCCAAAGCTGTTATTGAGCACCTACATAAGCCAGGGGCCAGGCACTGGGGGTTCATTGTTCAACAACATAACTGGCTTATGTTCCAGAAGAGGAGACAGTAAAGCCTAAACATGTAAAACATTCAGAGGTGCTGATACGTGTTACAAAGAAAATCACTTGCATGCTTTGGTGAACAGGCAGGAGGCCTGACTGAGATGGGTGGTCAGAGAAGGCCTTTCTAAGGAGTGGGGTTTTAAAGGAGTCGGCTGTGCAAGGAGGTGGAGAAGAGCATTCAGGGAAGGAAATACCAGATACAGAAGGCCTGAGGCAGGAAGGAGCCTATGTTTTCTAGGAACTTGGAAAGAATGTGTGTGCGACTGGGGCTCAGCCAAAGGGGATAAAGTGACACAGGACAAGACTCAGAGAGCAGGACCAGAGCCCACAGGAGGCTTCTGAAGAAGCTGGATGTGATTAAGGAAGTTGCTGAAAGGCTTTAAGCAGTGGGGCGGCATGAGCTAATTTCTGTGGTATTTCTCTTTACACATCACTCTAGGAGAATCTGAACTCCTGACTGACTGACTCCAGGCCAGAGTACTTTCCAACACGTATTCAAGACCAAATCGCTAGCTACATCCACAAAACACAGGCATGCTCAATCTACCCGCAAATGAATTGCACCTAAACAAAAGCAAGACAGTATGCACCTTTGTGATCTCAAATAGTTCTGAAGGTGTACCACCTGGAAAATGACAGATCCTTCTAGTTTCTAAAAATTAGGATCCAGAGCTTCCGGCCTGTACATGTTTGGTTTTGCTTTATTTTTTTCTACATCATCTCTTTAGATACCACTAACTGTTACCAGGCTGGAGCGCATTGCGGCCGGAGAGTTTCAACCAAGGTAGGTGGTCTATGGATAAGTCTGACCTGCAATCTTGGTCCTTGAGATAGTAAGCAAAGAAATGAAGACTAACACTTCATGTTTGCAGTCAAAGCAAGATTTATGGAAGCAGAGATACAGTCTCAGAGGGAGACAGGGCTAGTCTCTATGAAGAGAAACTATCTCTGCTGTACAAGCTGAGGGTGATAACATGAGGGGTTTTGACCTTGGGGCCAGGGGTTAGGTTAAGACTAGGTGATAAGGTTTTGTCATTGAAGTGACAGATTTTATTGTACATGCTCTGGGTCCTAACTTCCCTGTTCCTTGCCCATAATTCACTTGAAAGGCACACTGGGCTGGGGCAAGGGAGTTGGTTATCCAACCACATCGGATAACCATGATGGTATGATCACTCACCTAGAGTCAGACATCCTGGAATGAAAAGTCAAGTGGGCCTTAGGAAGCATCTCTACAACAAAGCTAGTGGAGGTGATGGAATTACAGCTGAGATATTTCAAATCTTAAAAGATGATGCTTTCAAGTGTTTCACTCAATATGTCAGCAAATTTGGAAAACTCAGCAAAGGCCACAGGACTGGAAAAGGTCAGTTTTCATTCCAATCCCAAAGAAGGGCAATGCCAAAGGATGTTCTAACTACTGCACAATTGCACTCATCTCACATGCTAGCAAGGTCATGCTCAAAATCCTTCAAGCTCGGACTCAGCAGTACGTGAACTGAGAACTTCCAGATGTAGAAGTTGGATTAGAAAAGGCAGAGGAACCAGAGATCAAATTGCCAACGTCCATTGGATCACAGAAAAAGCAAGAGAATTTCAGAAAATCATCTATTTCTGCTTTATTGACTATGCCAAAGCCTTTGTCTGTGTGGATCACAACAAACTGTGGAAAATTCTTAATGAGATAGGAATATCAAACCACCTTACCTGCCTCCTGAGAAACCTGCATGCAGGTCAAGAAGCAACAGTTAGAACCAGACATGCAACAACAGACTGGTTCCAAACTGGGAAAGGAGTACATCAAGGCTGTATATTGTCACCCTGTTTATTTAACTCATATGCAGAGTACATCATAACAAACACTGGACTGGATGAATCACAAACGGGAATCAAGATTGCTGGAAGAAATATCAGTAACCTCAGACATGTAGATGACACCACCTTTATGACAGAAAATGAAGAGGAACTAAAGAGCCTCTTGATGAAGGTGAAAGAGGGGAGTGAAAAGGTTGGCTTAAAACTCAACATTCAGACAACTAAGATCATGGCAAACAGATGGGATAATGATGGAAACAGTGACAGATTTTATTTCCTTGGGCTCCAAAATCACTGTGGACGGTGACTGTAGCCATGAAATTAAGACAGTTGCTCCTGGGAAGAAATGCTATGACATTTCTTAGACAATGCTAGAGACAACATATTAAAAACCAGAGACATTACTTTGCTGACAAAGGTCATTATAGTCAAAGGTATGGTTTTTCCAGTAGTCATGTATGGATGTGAGAGCTGGACTATAAAGAAACCTGAGCGCTGAAGAATTGATGCTTTTGAACAGTGGTGTTGGAGAAGATTCTTGAGAATCCCTTGGACTGCAAGGAGATCAAACCAGTCATTCCTAAAGGAAATCACTCCTGGGTCTTCATTGGAAGGATGGATGCTAAAGCTCCAATACTTTGGCCACTTAATGCAAAAAGCCAACTCATTAAAAGACCCTGATGCTTGGAAAGAATGAGGGCAGGAGGAGAAGGGAATGACAGAGGATGAGATGGTTGGATGGCATCACCAGCTCAATGCACATAAGTTTGAGCAAACTCCAGGAGATGGTGAAGGACAGGGAAGCCTGGTGTGCTCCAGTCCATGGGGTCACAAGAGCTGGACAAGGTTGAGTGACTGAACAACAAACTGCAATGCACACTTGTTAAAACAGGGGTATAATAAGGCCAGGGATGCTCCCAGGGGGGGCTAGGGGTAAAGAATCTACCTGTTGATACAGGAGACACGAGGACACGTGTTTGACCCCTGGGTTGGAAAGATCCCCTGGAATAGGAAATGGAAACCCACTCCAGTATTCTTTTTTTTTTTTTTTACTTTAAAAATTTTTATTTTAACTTTAGTTTACTTTACATTACTGTATTGGTTTTGCCAAACATTGACATGAATTCACCACGAGTGTACAAGCGTTCCCAAACATGAATCCCCTCCCACCTCCCACCCCATGCCATCCCTCTNGGGGGGGGGGGGTAGGGGTAAAGAATCTACCTGTTGATACAGGAGACACGAGGACACGTGTTTGACCCCTGGGTTGGAAAGATCCCCTGGAATAAGAAATGGAAACCCACTCCAGTATTCTTGATTGGAAAATTCCATGGACAAAGGAGCCTGGCAAATGACAGCTCACAGAGTTGCAGAAGGGTTGGACATGACTTAAGAGACTGGACACAGCACATAACAAGGCCAAGTTTACCACAAATGATTTGCTTAATTTTAACTGCCCCTGTGAGTTCGGTGGAATTCCCCTTAGGTGGTGCTCCCCGGGTCTCCTCAGGATATGCTGACCACAGTCTGTACCTCCACAATCTGGACCTCAGCCCTTTCCTATTAGGGAGGGATAAGGTGGCTTCTCTTCCTGTGTCTCCACCTCCACCATCCCCTGCTGTTTATCGCTAGCTAGCTGCCTAACATAACGAGTATTTTAAAATAATGAAATGTATATAATAGCTTCCCCCAATATTTTATTGAAATGATAAAGCAGTTATTTAAAAAATATATCAAGGAACACATTAGAAAAAGAATGAGAAGAATACAAGATGTAAGCAGGAACTAAGAGGCACAGATTTTAGCTGGTGTAGTGATGGAATTTTAGGTGATAAGTAGAGAGCAAATGAAAAAAAAAATAATCCTCCTTGCGAACAGTAGCATAAACCCCTTTCCCTTCCCTTTTATCTGTTCCAGTCAATCATACACTTATTGTCAACTGACTGTTGGGACCTGCTGTGATTAACTGTGTCCACCGCGACACAGATGCCTTCCTCCACTTACTTTGCCGCTCTTTCTTTATACTATGGCTCCACCTCTGCCTGTCTGCCCATCGGTCTCCTCTTTCAGTCCAGCCCTCACCATCACCCTCGACTCAGAGCCCAGCTTTCTCTTTGAAGACCTGGTCCTCCTCGCTTTTGAAAGCCATGATGCTGTAAATGAGACACTGTCAAGACGCAGAACAGATCTGGCCTGGGAAAAACGTCTACTTAAGCCTGTGAAAAGCTTCCCCAGCAAAGGCAGTGGGCTTTTCTGAGACATTTAGTAGGTATAATTGTTAATTACATGAGAATCCTTTGGGCTCATTTAGGTTTTTCATCTATCCATCAGGGCTAAAATAACAGCTGAACAAAAGCAGGATACCTCTCCAAACAGACACGGCTGAAGAACAAATGCTTAAGAAATAAGATTAATGTCCTCTGAGAGTACAAAGATTTAACAAGTTATTTTTAGTGTCCAAGCGCCTAGATACTAGGATACAAAGAAGCGTCAGAAAAAGGAACATTCAATGGAAAAATATGTCAAAGTCATACTGGCAGTGGGTTATTCAGAGAATAACGATAAGAATCACTCTAACCTCGTGAAACCAAAACTGAAATAACAGATGATAATGCACTTAAAAAATATCTTCTTACAACTATTGCTATTAATCACTTTTAGCCTAAGAAGTCCAGGATCAGATTGCAAATGTGGAGCAAACAACTGCCTGAGACATTTACAGTATTTACAGTATTTTCCGTATTAAAAATATTTTCTATATTGTAAAAATATTTACAATATTTTTGTATTAAAATATTTCCTGTATTGTAAAAAATATTTACAATATTTTCTGTATTAAAACAATCTGTCATTCTTCTTCTTTCCTGTTTCAAATGATAGATGATGCTATATATTTTGCTATGATGATAAATATACAATTAATTACTTGAATCGTCATAACTGAGTGTATCCATATTCTGTTCTGAGTATTAACTAAAAAGCTAAGAAATCTCAAACATTTATAACTGGCATGATATTTACCAAGATTTAGGTGGGGTTTCTTTTTGGCCCATTTAAACTCTTTCATGCCATTTGTTTTTCCCTTAATACAGCCAGACAAAATTTCTAAGGAGATCAATACTTTTCATTATCCCTGAAGTCTACAATCCACAGACAGCAACTTCTGGATAGTCACTCAAATGTCTGCAATCCTTTGGGTTCCAAAGCAAAATGCCCAATAAGACCTTTGTCATGACAAGGAGATGGTCTGGTTTGGGGACTGAGGGATGATGGTTGGGAGGAGGTGGAAGATACAGGTGCTTTGGGTCCCTGAGTAGAATATGGGGGGGGAGCAGGGAGAGGAAGGCTCTATTCATCAAAATCAGTGTCACTGACCTGAAGGCAGGACACCATGTTTGTAATTCAGGTTTCCTAGAACGGGGTGTGAAGATCCCTTCTAGTGGCAAGGATGTCAAAATGAAAACAACTTACATCTGAGAACTAAACGCATCTTGGGTTTTGTCCATAGCGTATTAGTCTGCTCCCAGCTTTGCCAGCCACCGAACGGCTTATGCAGATGAAGTGAAATGCACGAAATTGTGTTTCTGGAGCCTTAGGAAAGATATTAATGCTACCCTGATTTTCTTGGCACGTGAAATATTGAAGGCCAATTTCCAAAGAGAAACATGTAATTTATGTATTCTCCACTCATTCTCAGAAAGATTTGAGGCAGAAAACAGAGGACTCATTTTACAGAGAGTGCCCACTTGAACTCACCCAATACAGAAAATGTCATCTTCTATATTCATAAATAGGCATATTTTTATAAACATTCTTCTATGAAATCTCACATTGTTAAAAAGGGTCCAGTCATAATTCTAGATGTTAATCTGCTTTTTGGCTTCTTTCCCAAAACACAGTGGTACCTTTCTCCAAAGGCCAGGAAACACACGGCAAGGCCCTGAATGAATTTCACTGCACTTTCCAAATGTCCTGGGAGAAGTGATGCAAATGCTGCTCTTTGCTAGCCTTGCCTGGGGGTCAGCTTCCCTGGCACCTTCTTGAATATTATCTTTATTGATTGGTCTTGCTCTTTGAAATGAGCAGGCTAACATCTGACAGCCCCCTGGCAGGCTGAACCCAGAGGAAAAGCCAGAAACTCTACTCTCCCTCCCAGAGTCAATACATCTAAATAACTCGAAGCCTAAAACAATTCTAATTGCTTGCTGCAGATGGAAGCTTTGTTTTGGAATCACTTGAAAATATGTGCCGGCTGACCTGGGCCCCTCTAGTTTAAGGTCCCCATATCCGCTGCACCGTCTTTTCTGCCTGTCAGTGGCTTTGCAGGGCTGTGAGCGGCTCCTTGGAGGAAGGGCTACAGTCACGGTGCTATCAATCTGCTATCTTTCTTCCCCACCACCTTAATACAGGCACAAAGCAGTAGAATTCCAGAACAGTGGCACTGAATGCATTGACTAAAGGTTCTTTACCAAAAGGAAGTAACACTCCAGCAACAAATGATCCTTGAGCACCTTAGAGCAAGGTGCTGGACTAAATACTCCAAAAGATGTAAGTTCCTGTTAAATCTCTCACCACCGAGAAGGAGAAGGGGATGCTCAGACATCAGTTACACATCCAAGATACTCATCATGTTCATGAATTTTTACAGAGGCCATCTATTTGCAGTTTGCCGCTCTAAGCCTAGATTTTTGTGTTTTCTCCAGACCCATAGCTAGTTGAGATAAGAGATGTCAGTTGAAATTTAGGAGCAGGAAGAAAGAAGAAAAAAAACTTTAAAAAATTCTCTTAGCAGCATAATTCCTCTCTAAAAGAGATTGATCTTTCAAACACACATTTAAAACTGGTCAGAATCTGGATGGCAGATTTTGTTACGTGTATTTTTCTACAATTTAGGGGGAGAAAGAGTGATATGGAGAAGGACCATGGTGGTGTCTCTCCTACTGGGTGACATTTGGGTAAATCTCCTCAAGCTGTTTTCTCTCTCTTTTTGGTTTCCTTCACCTCTTCTCTATGTACTATCTAGCTGGGCAGAATCTTTAAGTTTGGCCAGCTTAGTGTTATTTGTTTTTGTTATTGTTTTTTATTTCCCCTCCAGTTTTACTGAGATGTGATTGACAAATTAAAGCTGCATATATTTAGGTTATACATGATTTTTTAAAGGTGTACAATGTGATGATTTAATATACATCTATGCTGTGAAATGATTACCACAATCAATTTAGTTAATACACTCATTACCTCACAAAGTTACTAAAACTAGGGCTTGTAATCTATATCAGCTTATAAACTAAAAAGCTTCTGTACAGCAAAGAAAACTATCAACAAAATGCAAAGGCAACCTATGCAACAGGAGAAAATATTTGTAAACCACACATCTGATAATGGATAAATATCCAAACTATATAAGGTACTCATACACTGAATAGCAATAAAGCAAATAACCTGATTAAAAACAAAACAAAACAAAAAAACAGAAAAAGGGCCTGTATAGACATTTTTCCAAAGAAGATCTACAACGGGCCAACAGGTACATGAAAAAGTTGTTCAGCGTTACTAGTCATCAGGAAAATGCAAATCGAACCACAAAGAGATGTCACCTCATACCAGACAGAATGAAAGTGAACTGAAAGTGAGTCACTCAGTCCTGTCCAACTCTCTGTGACCCCATCCTCCAGGCAAGGACACTGGCGTGGGTTGCCTCTTCCCTCTGCAGGGGATCTTCCAGACCCAGGGACTGAACCCTAGTCTCCTGCATTGCAGATGAATTCTTAACCGTCTGAGGCATGAGAGATGGCCATTATCAAAAAGACAAGAGATAAGCACTGGCAAGTATGCAGAGAAAAAAGAGCCCTCGTCCACTGTTGGTAGAAGTGGAAATTGGTGCAGCCGCTTCATAAAGCAGTACGGAGGTTCCTCAAAAAATTAAAAATAGAACTACTACCCTGTTATTTGTCCTAAGCAAAAGCTGTTTCTCAAACAGTACATGCAAGTGAAGCCGTCTTCAGAGCATCCACGAAACAGAAGGGTCTCCAAGAGTGTGCGTAACGGCGACCTCACTGCAGTTTCTCTGTACTTTGGCTCTTATTCCCAGAACAATCTGGAACTTCCTTTTGTTCGCTGGCTAATGGAGAATTCATTACTCCTGGCTTTCCGGTCACCATTTTACAGCATGGCATCTAAGGCATTGCTGGCATCTCGGCAGTGGGGTGAGGGAGTGATCAGAACCAATGATAGGGCTTTTGTTAACATAACATGGGCAACAACACAGCGCACATCTGCTATTAACTCTTTGCTTGCGTGTTCTGAACCTTTACCAGGAACATGGGGGCAAAATAAGTGAACCCGACTTTCGGTTTTCCACTAATAAGGGAGTAATAGTAAGAAAGCTTTATTTTCTCAGAATCAGTGTCTAAGCTGTTTTGTATGTTAATATACGACAGACTTCATGGCAGATAGATGGGGAAACAGTGGAAACAGTGGCTGACTTTATTTTTCTGGGCTCCAAAATACTACAGATGGTGATTGCAGCCATGAAATTAAAAGACACTTATTCCTTGGAAGGAAAGTTATGACCAACCTAGACAGCGTATTAAAAAGCAGAGACATTATTTTGCCAACAAAGGTCTGTTTAGTCAAGGCTATGGTTTTTTTCCAGGGGTCATGTATGGATGTGAGAGTTGGACTATAAAGAAAGCTGAGTGCTGAAGAATTGATGCTTTTGAACTGTGGTGCTGGAGAAGACTCTTGAGAGTCCCTTGGACTGCAAGGATATCCAACCAGTCCATTCTAAAGAAGATCAGTCCTGGGTGTTCATCTGAAGGGTGTCCATGTTGAAGCTGAAACTCCAATACTTTGGCCACCTGATGCAAAGAGCTGACTCATTGGAAAAGACCCTGATGCTGGGAAAGATTGCGGGCAGGAGGAGAAGAGGATGACAGAGGATGAGATGGTTGGATGGCATCACCGACTCAATGGACATGGGTTTGGGTGGACTCCGGGAGTTGGTGATGGACAGGGAGGCCTGGCGTACTGCGGTTCATGGGGTCGCAAAGAGTCGGACAAGACTGAGCGACTGAACTGAACTGATACGACAGACAAGACAAAATTTTAATGCATCAATAAATCCAAGTTCCATGAATCAGGGACTTGGCTTAGGTTCCCTGTTGACTCTCCAGCCTTGATCAGTCAAGTTGGTGACCACCTGTCACCAGTTGCTGACAGGTTGACTGATTAACCTTCAGGGTGAAACTCGGAGCAACCTGAGTGCATTTCCTTGCTGGGATCTTTTCGGTCGCTGAAGTGAGGTGCGTTCTGGGCCCTGTGGACCATGGCTTCCACCAGAGGGAGCAGGGGTGTCACCACAATCCTGAAGACACCTGGTGTAAAACCACACCAGGAGCCTGAAGGGGAAACTCAAGAAGTCCCCAGGCACAGCAAGGACAAATTTAAATCGAAGCCAAAGTGAACAAGAATACAGCTGGAGATCCATGTAAATAAGTACAATGACTAGATTAAGCGACACAGACCTTCTTTTTCCTGCTGCTTAAATGTCAGGAGCTTGTGACCTAGAGGGGCCTCCCCTGCCCCACCGGCTACGTCTTCCACAGCTGCCCGCCTCCTGACTCCTGGTTACCAGTGTGGAGTAAGCCTTGCCACCATGCACCTCATCTTAAAAGCAGAAGGGAGAATGACCCCAGCCAAACCACTCTGACATGCAGCACTGTAAAGCTCTGGAACAGCGCTACTGGTCTCTCCAACGCCGGGGAAAAGATCGGTTATGTGGGTTGTGTTTGGTCTGGCACAAGTGCCACGAAGACTTCATTCCAAGCTCTGGGCTGCGATTACACCTAAGAACAAATAATTCTGCACAGACCACCATTAAGTCACATAAATGGCAAAACCGAAGTTTAATATTCAAGGTCTCTACTTTCTTCTCCAGGCAAGTTTAAACCTAAAAAGGGCAACAGTTTAAAACGTTGGGGATCAAAACACACAGCTGACTTAAAAGCAGATCATTAGGCCTTTCTGGGCTCCCCTGGTGGCTCAGCAGTAAAGAATTCACTTGCAATGCAGGAGATGGAGGTTCAATCCCTGGGTCAGGAAGATTTCCTGGAGGAAGGGATGGCAACCAACCCCAGTATCCTTGCCTGGAGAATCCCATGGACAGAGGAGCCTGGTGGGCTACAGTCCAGGGGGTCCCAAAGAGTTGGACACGACTAAAGTGACAGAGCATGAGCACACGCATGTTAGCCCTTTGTAAGTCTCTCAGCTTAGACAAGGAGGTGGTGAGGGGGACGGGGGTATACAGGGAGATTCGAAAGGACAGACGTGGGGCACTAGTTTATCTCACAGATCACCATCCATAGATCATGGAGATCATAGGTCAGTTTTGAAGCCCGATATAGTCTAATAGGAAAGATAATTCAAGAGATCTAAGCCCATCACTTCATGGGAAATAGATGGGGAAACAGTGGAAACAGTGGCAGACTTTATTTTTTGGGGCTCCAAAATCACTGCAGATGGTGACTGCAGCCATGAAATTAAAAGACCCTTACTCCTTGGAAGGAAAGTTATGACCAACCTAGAGAGCATATTCAAAAGCAGAGACATTACTTTGCTGACTAAGGTCTGTCTAGTCAAGGCTATGGTTTTTCCAGTGGTCATGTATGGATGTGAGAGTTGGACTGTGAAGAAGGCTGAGCACCGAAGAATGGATGCTTTTGAACTGTGGAGAAGACTCTCGAGAGTCCCTTGGACTGCAAGGAGATCCAACCAGTCCATTCTGAAGGAGATCAGCCCTGGGATTTCTTTGGAAGGAATGACGCTAAAGCTGAAACTCCAGTACTTTGGCCACCTCATGCGAAGAGTTGACTCATTGGAAAAGACTCTGATGCTGGGAGGGATTGGGGGCAGGAGGAGAAGGGGATGACAGAGGATGAGATGGCTGGATGGCATCACTGACTCGATGGACGCAGGTCTGGGTGAACTCTGGGAGTTGGTGATGGACAGGGAGGCCTGGCGTGCTGCGATTCATGGGTTCGCAAAGAGTCGGACACAACTGAGCGACTGAACTGAACTGAACTGAAGCTGCATCATGATTAAAAAAAAAAAAAAAAAAAGACTGACATCAAACCAAAGCAGCAAGCCTTAAGTCTAGATTTAGCTAATGAAACTCTGGAGAGTAAATTATTCTTCCACGGCTGCTGAAACAAGCAACCACAGCAACAGACACTCTCCGTTTTCTAAGTGGTTCCATCCAGAGGGCGGAACCCTCCAGGCCACAGATGTCCAGTTCAGGCCATTCCTGGGAACCTACTGATGAGATGGTGACTGCCGAGCAATCATGAAACAGAGCATCCCAAGGCGCAAACATGGTACTGTTTTAAGTTCTTTTCTTTTTTTAAGGTAACGGTCAAAGCAAGTGAAAGACTGCATGTAATCCAAAAGAGAAACACAGGTGACAAGTCCAAATAATACAATCACAAATTTGTACAAGTTGAGATGCTGGTGTATTTCCCAACATTGCCCAGCCTGTTAGCAAGCGGTCAGCAGGGACTTACTGATTAAAAAGATATATCTATGGGCTTCTCTAAAAAGAAACCTGAAGCCAGACCCTTTCTACCGCTACATAAGATAGAAGTTTTAGATTAGAGAAGGGAATGGCAACTCACTCCAGTATCCTTGCCTGGACAATCCCATGGACAGAGGAGCCTGGTGGGCTACAGTCCATGGAGTCGCAAAGAGTCAGACACGACTGAGTGATAAAAACACAGTAGCTAATAAAATGAGTCTAAAATGCTTCCCAAAAGTTGGAGGATCCTGCATATGAAGAAATGGCTTCTAGTTCTAATCCTACTCCTCTAGGCAGAAAGGCTTTCATGAAACTATCAATAAACAAAATCCTTAAGAGAGAAGCAAAGAGTGTGTTAACTTCTGCAGGGAACAGAAATGGCTGCCCACACCCAGCAAGACCCACGAAGAAGCTCTCCTAATGTCTGTGGAGAGATCTTTCTCTACATAATGGTAAACAATGAGCCTTGTCAAATTTTTCTTATTTTTCATTATGGGAAATGTTAAGTGTCACAATACTTCAAGTGTGCAGCGTGAATGGAAAACAGGATGGCATACTGACTTCACGACAATGGTAAATCAAGTGTTCTGTCTGGCAGGAAAAATGTCATTAGCCTGCGAAATGATCTAGCTGATGTCATTTTTGAAACAGAGGTAATAAGTCTACTGGAATTTATGAGGGAAACAATTGACTTTCTTTTCAGCCATCTACTTTTAGAGGTCAGAAGGAAAATATTTATTGTATCTTTTAAAAGAAACAGATTTCATCCCCCCCCCCGAAAAATAAGTTTCACACAGAGTAAATATTTCCACTGACAAACATGGAAAACAGAAGTTCATTCTTAAAAAGTCAGGTTATAAAGGACTAACAGCCTTATGCCCAGATGGAGTTTTAAGGTAAAAATAGCTCATCATATTGCTCATTCACACAGGTTGGCTCTGCCTTAGCTATACCTTCAATTCAAGGTCAAAGAAAATGTACTGAAAAACAGTCTTCAGCAACCTAATAACCTAAAGTTTAACAACAGACAGAATGTTCCCAAAGAGGTTATCTAAGCAATTTACCAGTTTCGCTATTTTTCAGTCAAAGTAACTGTGTTCTCAGAGAAGGGATTTCTTTTTTGCATAGTAAACGTGATTAGTAAAGCCTAAAAATAAGATCTGATATAAGAAAATTCAGACAAAAGCCAATATAAATCATTAATGCTTTCAGAACAACGAAGTTCATTGTTCATGACAAAGATGAACTGTTAATGATTATAAAGAATGTTTTTGATATATTTTAATTGATTATAAAGAGTGTTTTTGATATATTTTCTGTTAGAAAATAGATTATAAGATATATGGAGTATAATCTATTTTTAAAACTGTATTTTTACAATGAGTATGCATAGGATAATGTGTAGAAGGATATACAACAAAGATTTAACACTGGCTTAAGTGTTCAGTCACGTTTCCTGAGGAATAATTTACATACAGTAAAATTCTATATAGTTCTGTGAATTTCGACAAACATAATCATATAATCTCCACCCCAGGCCAGATGTAAAATACTCCTGTCACTTCAGAAAGTTCCTCTGTGTCCTTTTGCAGCCCATCCCTCTCCCGACACAGCCCCTGGCCATCGCAGATCTATTTTCTTTCCTTTATCATAATTATTATTTATTCCAGAACATCATGTAAATGGAATCATACAGTAAGCAGTCTTTTGATTAACATTGGTTTTTCTTTTCTAGAATTTAAGGTGATGATTTCTTTATTCTTGTTATCTTCCTTTCCTATATTACTAATTTTTTAATCCAAAGCTTAACTAATTTTACAATTTAGAAAAACACCGTAAAAATTAATTAATTGTGATGGGCCAACGGTAAGTAGGCGAAGTCATCAAGCACATGTGAGCGCAAATGATGAATAAGATTGTAAGAGTAGGGAATTACTTCATCAAAGAGGTATCAGGAAATCAGCTACGGCTCAGGGAAAATCCTAGCTGTGATGCCTACCAGTTGTGTATCTTTGGCCAGGTTATTTCTCACCTTTTAGCTGCAGTGTCCTCATTTCTAAGTTAGAGATTCAAACAGTGCCTGTCTCATAAAGTTTCAAGAATCAGGTGAGATTGTGCACGTAGGCCACTGACACTGGGTAAACTTTAGCACTACAACCAGGTTTACTATTTATTTGGCTGTCCACAGGAGTACTACTATCATCGGGAGGTTTTCCAATACAAAAGGACATTCTAGGCCCAGGAGAAGAGCCACAAGGAGAGAGAAGCGTGCGTAGGGGAAGGAGGAGTGGGGTCTGGGTTACAGGTTCACGTTTCAAATCTTAACACTAAACTGTAGACGGGGCTCCCAACATGGTGCTAGTGGTAAGCAACCCGCCTGCCATGCCGGAGATAAGAGATGCCAGTCTGAGCCCTGGGTTGGGAAGATTCCTTGGAGGAAGGCATGGCAATACTCCAGTATTCTTGTCTGGAGAATCCTATGGACGGAAGAGCCTGGCAGGCTGCAGTCCACACGGTCACACAGAGTCGGACACGACTGAAGTGCCTTAGCACGCCTGCACACACTGTAGACATTTTGCTTTACAAAACGTGGAATTTCTGGTTGTTCTTAACAAAGTTCTCACCAACTTTGTTATGATTTCTGAAAGAATTCAAACACCTGTGGTTTTTTATTCTTGGAATTTTAAGTCATAGCTCATTATTCAAGGTACCTTGGAAAATATAATATTAATAGTAAAGATCAGCCATTTCAGCCCATATTTTCTTACTATTTAGAACCTAGCAAAATTCTTTAGTGAAAATATACATTTGTATTTATTTAATTCTCTTCTATTTACCCCACATGAGTAGCCCAAACCCTCCAACCTTTCTTCACCCCACTCTAGGACGTGATTCAGCCCAGAGGAGGGAAGTCGATTAAACAGCCAGCAGTCTACAGAAGGACAAGACACTGAAGATCAGTGCGCAGCCAGACCAGGCAGCCGTGGATGTTCACCGCTGCAACATGCTTGTCGGGGACTCTGGGGTGAGAATGAGTTCACAGAAAACAAACACGGATCCACTTTGATCCCCCCAAGACTGTAATACACACCAGGAAGTGAGTAAGTCTGTCTCTTTTGGGAGGTTCCCAAGTGTTTTGATTGAAAGAGAACATCTCATTTAATTTTCCACCACAGGATGAATTCATAATTCATGACTTGGTCCAGGCTTTTCATAATAAATGGCAATTGAATTAAAAACATGTCTGCAGTCTTGGGCCAAATATATACACATACAAAATGTATGACTATTGCCTTCAAACATTTTGGTCAAAAAATAATTAGAGCCACAGTAGAGTTAGGTTTATATTCACAGTCACATGTGTATGTTTCTATGTATATGCATGTGTGTATATACATGTGTGTATCTGTTTATATGTACATATGTATGCTGCTGCTAAGTCACTTCAGTTGTGTCCGACTCTGTGCAACCCCATAGACAGCCCACCAGGCTCCCCCGTCCCTGGGATTCTCCAGGCAAGAACACTGGAGTGGGTTGCCATTTCCTTCTCCAATGCATGAAAGTGAAAGTGAAAGTGAACTCACTCAGTCGTGTCCGACTCTTAGGGATCCCATGGACTGCAGCCCACCAGGCTCCGCCGTCCATGGGATTTTCCAGGCAAGGGTACTGGAGTGGGGTGCCATTGCCTTCTCTGTATATATGTATCTGTGTGTGTAATTCATGGAACATACATTATTAAGAAATCTCACAGGCACACGAATGATGTCTCAGGTTCCAAGTCCCTCCATCAGATGTCTGCTCAACTACAGGAGACGGTTCCTTTGACTAGAAAACCTTACCATCTCCACACCCTACCTGTTATTCAAGACGCAGCTCAGGTGCCACTTCTCCATCAAGCCCCTTGCAGTTTTCCTGCACCAGAAATGATCTCCTTTTTACCTTGGGTGTATTATTTACATACCTGTCTTCTCCCCATGGGAGAAGGCAATGGCAACCCACTCCAGTACTCTTGCCTGGAAAATCCCAGGGACCGGGGAGCCTGGTGGGCAGCCATCTATGGGGTCGCACAGAGTCGGACATGATTGAAGTGACTTAGCAGCAGCAGCAGCTTCTCCCCATGACAAAGCAAAAGGCTCCTTGAGAGGAGGGCCCATGGAAAATTATTATTTGTCTCTCCCTCACCCACCAGTCCATGGGGTCATAAAGAGTCGGACATGATTGAAGTGACTTAGCACACACACCCACCAGTGCCTAGCATAGTACCTTGTACCAATTGTTGTTGTTTTAGTTGCTAAGTTGGGTCTGACTGTCTTGAGACCCCATGGACTGTAGCCCACAGGCTTCTCTGTCCATGGGATTTCCCAGGCAAGAATATGGGAGTGGCTGCCATTTCCTTCTTCAGGGGATCTTCCTGATCGAGGGATAGAACCTGCGTCTCCTGGATCGGCAGGCAGACTCTTTACCACTGAACCATCAGGGAAGTCCTTTCTACAAATTAGGATCTTATATAAATTTTAAGAATGCAATGAATATTTTATTCCATTTGAATACAATCATCAGGGTTTAAGAAGAAACTTGTTTTAGATGGTACAGGCTACCTGGATTAAAACTGACAAGGATATTAAGGGATGATTTGTGCTTTCAGGTGAACAAAGAACTTTTTGTCGTGATATGAATACACTAATCACAAGCAGCTTCTAATCAGTTAAATAATCCACATAGGAGAGATGAGTCAAGAAAGACAGGAGGCATGTCTCCCATTTTCACGAACTAAGTACCATGCCAGAGATCACTTTCTCCCAACACCCGATAAAGCAATTGTACATGAAGACAGAGCGCTCTGAACAATCATCATCCCGATTTGGCATCTCTCGTCTTTTTGAAGTGCCAAAAATTTGTTAGGGGAACAAACATGTGGCATTCTTCAGTGCTCTGCTTCAAGACAACTGACATTAATTGACTACATGATGTCTGGCTTTGTCTGCCCTTGCTCACCCAGTCCTCACAACAAGGTTAACTGCCATTTAGCCCGTTTTACAGATGATAATACTGAGGCTTACATAATCAATAATCAGGCATACACTACAGTCCACAAAGCAGAAACCTTTTTCAAGTCTGAGCTTACTTCCTATGAGTTAATCTTTAAAATCCAGTATTGAAATTTGAGGACAATGTTGACATCATGGACAATGTAGGTCAACGCATTTTCAGTTCACTCAAATGAACACCGTTTTCTCTTAGAGTTTGGGGGAACTTATAATGATCACAGAATTTCCAGAAGATTCTGAATTTCATCTAGGAGTTAATAATCTCTGAAAAAAAGGTAATACAGGTTTAATAACACAAAAGTTTGACCCCACTCAGGGACTTCTCCTGGATCCCATTTCTAGGATTGCTCTATCTATTGCCTGTGTTTATGACATTTGGTCAACAGGAAGGGTATGACATTTCTAGGAGCAGTCTTCTCTTTATTAAAGCCAAGTCTCAAAGGCATTTATTGACAGCTTACTCAAAAAGCCTGGAGCACTGAACATATTATCCCATTTAATTTGATCAAATTAGTATTTTAGATACCCTGAGGACCCTCAGTATCCATACAGAGAGGTTAAATTTCTTGGCTATAACCCTCACAACTAGTAAGTAACAAGTAGACCTGGAATAGGAACCCAGGTATTCCTAGCTTTAAAAGCCAGGCTTTTTCAAATACACATACCACCCACACTCCTCTTCCCAGCAACCCCCTCCAAAAAAATTATTATTATTTCTGCCTTCTATACCTCTGAACTTAAAAGGTCAAGTCCATTCAACTTCTTTTCAGGATACAATCATTTTCTTAATGCTCATCTTCTTCATTAAATCACTAAACTAAAGGAAAAGTTGCAAATGTCTTTAAACTAGGAAATTATGGTATAAAACAGAGTTCAGATTCCACTGCCATTGCTTAGAAAATAAGGGAAGAAAAGACACAGCCACTGTTGATTCTGTACCTCAGCCCACATCACACAACTGCCTCTTCTCTGACTGCCATTTTTATATTTTCTTTGGACTTTTTTAGAAACAGATGGGCTAGTGACTGGAGTATTATCAGTTCTCATGTAAGCAGCTGGAGCATCCCAGAATTGCAGAAATAGCAATCTTCTGAATAATTTCTCCTGCCACAAACAACTGCTGCTTCTGCTATAATAATCCCCTTAGTGGACCCAGAGAGCATTCTTCCCATTCCAAGAGCCACAGTTCTGTTTATTTTAAGCCACAATGTCCTTTTGTATCTCGGCTAGGAAACTGCAGACATGTGGACCACCTGACCTTTGTTTTGTCTTTCCTAAGGCAGATATGCCAGATGATAATATTTGGGTTAAAGGACATTTTATCTTCAGCTGTCATAAAAAAAGGAAAACCAGGATAGGAGGCAACTGAACTGTTTCTGTTCTTTCTTTCTTACTCATTAAGTCCATAAGTCTTCATGGGCAGGATATCTCATGAACTGCCCATTTTATGACACCAATCTTAGACTCTCAGAAGGCCAAATTTGTATGAACCACAAACCCATATTTTGACCATGATGCCATGCNGAATGTAGATCTCAGACCAAATATATACATTTTTTCATTTGAGTGCTTTGCAACCACAAAGTAATCATTTGATAAAATGGGACCCAACAATATTTAGAAATAACTGAAATCACAATATACATAATAATAAACTCGATCTGCCACCCATGGGACAAGCCTTAGTGTTTTTCAGATCATCTTTTCCTTTCAGTGGCAAAAGCTACACCAATCAGCCAAATAAGTAAATAAATAAATTATGAGCTATTAAAGTTATTAGATTTTTATCACATTTTAATTTTTATTAAATTACTAGATTTTAAAACAGTATGACCCTGAAGAAACTAGTGATGACAAAGTTACATTAAGGCATAATTTTCCTATTTGTCAAATGCATCATTTTGAGTTATAAATTGAGTTATAAATTTGAGTTATAAATCAGATACCAAATAATTCAGCCCTTTGAAAGTTCAATGGCTTTTAGTATATTCAAAGAATTGCATAACAATTACCGCTATTTAATTTTGGAAAATTTTTATCATCCTCAAAACATTCCCAGTGGCTGTCATTCCCTATTCTGTCTCCCTAGGCTTTAACAATCACTAATCAACTTCCTACCTGTATAGATTTGTCTATTATGGGCATTTCATACAATGGTTTTTGTCACTCAGCACAATGTTTTCAAGGTTTATCCATGCTGTAGCAATCCATTAGTATTTTATTTATTTTAATGGAAAAATAACATTTGACAAATAATATGAACATCTTTTTATCTATCCATTCATTAGTGATTGGCATTTGGTTTTGTTTCTACTTTTGAACTATGGTGAATAATGTTGCTATGAACACTGTGTACAAGTTTTTGCATGTATATATATCAAGTATCTCCTTTTATAAAAAATATTTTTAATTGGAGGAAGATTCCTTTACAATGGTGTGTTGGTTTCTGCCATACATAAATATGAATCGGCCACAGCTATACATATGTCCCCTTCCCTCCTTCTTGAACCTCCCTCCCCCTTGAATTTCTCTCTCTCTTTTTAAAAACAAATATTTTATTTCTCTGGCCCTACTACATGGCATGTGGGATCTTAGTTCCCCAAACAAGGATCAAACCCATGCTCCATGCAGTGGGAGCTCAGAGTCATAACCACTGGACCACCAGGGAAGTCCCAAGCATACAGTTTTTAATGAAAACCACAATTTTGGTGAAGAAAGAAATGCGTTATTTTATGCCAGTGAAGGGAAAGGATTTAACCAAGTACTGTGCAACAGGGAGCAGGCTAAGTAGGTACAACCTGTGTTGGCTGGACATGCGGAGGCAATGTGAACCCAGCCCTTCCTGGCCCATCCTGCTGGGACAGCAGCCAACAGCAGGGCCCTTCCTCTGGGAACCCCTCTGTGTGACTGAGACCACGGGTCCTCCAAGGCCAGCCGCATACGCCAAGCATGAGCAAAGCTTGCCCACCCCACCCAGGGTCCTCGAAGCTCATCTTTTCCTGGACTGTGAAGTGGAGAGAGAATGTTTGAGCCAAACCCAGATGACAGATGCTGATGGGGACTAACGTGACCTCCAAATGGATTCTCACTAATGACTGAAGCAGGTCAGTAGGCAAATCATTTTTATGAACACCTTCCTCCCACATGACACACCATCTCATCCAAATGAAAAGAACTGATTCAAGTAAACAGATAAGCTAATAAAGAATAACTCAACCCATTTTACTAAAACAGTCCTAGAAAAGGACCTACATCGTTAAAATGCACTTTGTTTCTAAGTTGATTAACTATCAAGGCAAGTTTTCCAAGGGTCTGAAGTACTAGTGAAATAGGTTATCCATGAACTTTTTCACCCTTACGTAAAATAATATTACGGAATTCAAGTGCATAAGACTCAATTTATTTCAAAACTGGAGGCTCAAAATATCAGTAATTATGAGGCTAAGTAGGACAAAGAGATGTTTTTGCATCCTCCAAATTACCACAGGTGGTTTGCTAACTAGTGCGCATGGACAATGAGCGATTTACTTCCAATTCAGCTTTGTTCTCATTCGAAAAGGACTTAAACCAAATTGAAAGGCAGCAAGCAAGAGCCCAAAATACCGCAGTCAACACCTGTTGTCTTTTCACAACTGGATCTGCATTTTCTTAAAGCAATACAAAAGTCACAAATGTAATATGTTCACATATATCTGTACCAGGAGGGAAAGGGGCAGGGCACAACTTTTGAAAGAGTGACATAGCCCAAGGACACAACACACAACAATTAGAATCGAATGGGACCAAGATGGCAGACAAGACTGGGCCTTTATCCTCAATCAGCAAGTGAAATGACACCCAGAGGTGCCACGGCAGTTGCAAGGCACTGTTAAAATACCAAGGAGTGGGCAGTGGCCCAAATCCTGGAAATCGCTGCCTCTTCCCCAAAATAGCTGGAATAATCCTCCCACTCATTAGCATATGAAATTACCCAGCCTATAAAAATCAAGCATGCCAAATTTCAGGGCCGTACTTGCCCTCTGCAATGGCCCACACTCTGTCTGTGGAATGTGCTTCTCTCTGAATCTGAATAAATCTATTTCTTACCTATCACTTTGTCTCTCACTGAATTCTTTCTGTGATGAGACATCAAGAATCTGAGCTTCCTTAGGTCCTGAAACGAAGTACCATGGGTTTTGGCTGGGTTTGAGTTCCAGTCATGTGGGTTCAAGTTCCAAGCAGGGTTTTGGCTAGATTCTAGTCCCAGCCCCATGGGTTCGACTCCCAAACTGGGTTTTGGCTGGGTTTGAGTTCCAACAGGTGGGTTAAACTCCCAATTTGAGGTAAATGGTTTCATATCATCATGGTTATTTCCATTAGCAAAATTCTATCATCTGAATATCTTGTACAACATGAGCAAAGACAGAGGCAAGAAATAACATATGATTCAAGAAGTACACACTGCTCCATATATGGCTGAAGGAATACTTGCATAGCTAACAATGCAAGGATAGGAGGGTGGAGAGACAGGTAGACTCTTTAAAAGGTACCTCTTCTGTTAGCCAAGAAGTTTGTGTCTATCAAAATGTTCATATGATTCTTCTAGTTTCTATCAACATGGTGAAATACATTAAAAATATTAAGCTACCCTTGCATACTTGAAATAAACCTACTTCGTGGTAACATTAAAAAAAATAACCACAGAAACAGCATCAGTCAACGTGACTAAACTTTGCACTCTTTCAGTAGAGCAGTATAAATCACTGCTGCTGTTCTCCCTACTTTTACAAACAAAAGAGGTTCACCCATCCTTCTCCCAAAGCCATGGGAAACAAAACAAACCCTGGTCTAGGCCTCCACACAATCCCAGAACCCACCCCCACAAGATCCTGGGGACTGTTCTGGGTTTGTGCTTAGAAAGCTGAAAAGAGAGATCAGGAGGAGAAATGGACACGCGAAACAAAAAAAGGTCCTCCCCCAGAGGTAGCCAATTCTGCCTACTGTCTTTGAGCTACAAAAAACCTTCGATTATTGGAAGAAATATTTAAATCATTAGAAGAAAAATTTAAAAAGGAATATTCTCTGACATATGAAAATAACATAAAAATCGAATTTCAGTGTCTATAAATAAAGTTTTATTGGAACACATCCCCATCCATTCATTTACATATTGTGGAAGATCATCTTGGGGCTTTAGAGGCTAAGTTGTTTAGTTGTCGCAGAGATCAGAATGGCCTGCAAAGCCTAAATGAATTACTATTGGGCTCTTTACAGTAAAAGTTTGCAAAACCTTTGTTGAACCTAGCCAAAGTGTACATTTCATTCCAAATCTCTAAAATGGATCTCAAGAAAGAGAGAAGGGGGGCAAAAAAGCAACAGAGAAGGTTCTAAACCACCCACCATGGCTGGGTGGGCAGGAGATACATTTGTGGAGGGAGGTAACTTAGATGGGATTCCTGTTCCACAGAAGCACAAAATAAGTCAGATATATAAAGTTTACTGGGTTGAGAGTTTTTGCCGACAAACGACTTGTCTCCTTTTATAAATTTCTTTCAAGCACACAGCTTATCAGTGAACACAAGAACACATTAGCTGCTCACAAATTAGCCTTTAGTACAATTATCTACAAAAGGGACAAGGAATCCATTTACATTCCAAGTCTTCGTCTTTCATTTAGCCTGCAACTTTTTTCAAGTAACAAACACAACCAGGAACACTAGATAACTACCTCTTCTTATCAATGTGAACATCATTTTAATCCACCTTTTAATAAGGCTGCTGTTGTGTGAAGGCAGAGGAATGAGGCAACTAGGGAAATGGAATAACTAATGAGTAGAAATTGGAACCTGGCAAGCTCCCTGACAACAGCCAAAGTGTGATGATGTCAAAGTTTCATTAATTGGATGTGTTAATCAACGTCTCCCCATGTACTCTTTGTTTCCTTAACTCTATCCTGTGCTTATCGACAAATTCAACAGACTGGGTCTTTTGCCTAATTCAAACAGCAATATGCAGAAAAATGTCTGTAACTTAATTTCATAATCTAAAATTCACTCAGTTTATTTTGGGTCTAATCATCAAGGAGACATATGTCTGTTCTCATGAAGAAATAAAGTAAAAAACCTAAATACACTATTATAAATGCTTTCAAACTCTGGGGTGGGAATGAAAACACTTTTAATAGTTGATCTGGTCTTAAAGATTCTGCTGCAGAAATCTTAGCTATATTCTTCACCTTCCCCACAAAACTGCTAATATATGTTTGCTTTTAGTGGTTCATGCATGTGCATCAGAAGAATGATGGTCAAATTTTTAATTAAAATTTGCTAGTGTTTCAACTCTTAGTACTTTTTTAATTTTTTTAACCATTCAAACTAAATAAGTAAATACCATGTTGCAGAGAGGCACAGATGGCTGAGGAATCTATGGGAAGCCCAGATGGTGTATCCACATGCCCACAAGCCAGTCATCCCATTGGCAGCTTCCAACTTGACAGTGGATGGGATTAATATAACCTCTACAGTCTCCACACCAGCTGAGGGGCTCACAAGACTAGTGTTTGGGCCAGAAAAGATGCTGACTAAAGATATCCAGGTCTCACCTCACTGTCTGCAGCAAATTTGATTTCAAGTTTCATACGGACTGAAACAGCCTAACTTCCATTGTAGCTGGTATAGGTCAATGATGCTTCTAAGACCACGTAGTGGTCTGTGTGGGAATGCGTGCCCAGATGTGCCCTTATGTGGATTAGAACCTCCTGTTTTTCTTTATGACAGTCCCTATCATATTTACAGTTTATATTTCATGGGGAAAGTCCCCTAAAAATTAAATACAGAGGAAAAATATTCCTAAAGAAATTTGTCACAGGACTAAAAGTAAAAAAATGCAATTATTATACAAGGGTAGAGTTTACCACAATCTTCCAAATACACAATGAGTTTAAAGAATTAGGAAACAACCATGTTTCCTTTCATATTTATTAGGTATTACTCTATCCTTAGAGGAAAATAAAAACAAACATATCAGTGTTCTTAATCAATTTATAGAAAAGACTAACAGAACATGATGTAAATTGGCTAATATGCATAAACAAAAGAGAGATGCTCAATTGTTTGAAAATCAACTTACTCATGTTGTAAAATAATACATACAAATTATTTAAGAAGCATGTCCTAAGAAATAGCAAATCCATATTTCTTAACTTACAGAACCCTCTGGGTCTCAGTTTCCCAATGAGCAAAATGATCTCCAAGAGTAGACTGTGCAAACTAAATAATTAATACACTAAAGTTCCTGGACAGTTGTTAGCACTCAAAGGTGTCAACTACTGTAATTCATTATTAAAAGTATTCCTAAAGTAAATTACAGTCACAATGATTTTCCGAAGAATTTTACTTTTTCTGATATATGAGGAAGATAGAAAATGGTTCACTGAATCAGCATGTCCATATGTTACTCACTCAACTGTGTCCAACTCTTTGTGACTCTATGGACTACAGCTTATCAGGCTCCCCTGTCCATGGACTTCTCCAGGCAAGAATACTGAAGTGGGTAGCCATTCCCTTTTCCAGGAGATCTTCCCAACCTAGAGATCAAATCTAGGTCTCCTAAATTGCAGGCAGATTCTTTACCATCTGAGCCACCAAGGGAGCCCTCAAGAAGCATAAATACAGGCAAAGTGGAAAATTAGATAATCGGGAAAAAAAAAGGAGAGGAGGAAACAGCAGAAAGTATGATACTACTGTTTACAATTAAGGAACGATACACAATGAAACCATAATTTAGAACAGATCACAGAGAAGCAGAGTTAAAATAAGGAAAGCAGAGTTTGAAAGCAATAGAGGGAAATCACGAAGCCATGAAAAACAAGGTCACACCTTTAGTAATGCTAACAACTAACACGGGAATTCAAGCCATTATGGAAGAATCTGCAGGCTCTTTGATATTTCATTTTAAAGCTTTTAATAATTATTCAGACAGTCTGTCATTGCCACACAGCATAGAACAAACTGTAGAAGTAGGTTAGTGCACCAAGATGATGTTGTTCAGTCGCTCAGTTGTGTCCGACTCTTTGTGACCCCATAGACTGCAGCAGGACAGGCTTCCCTTTCCTTCACAATCTCCTGGATGGTGGAGTGATGGCAGTTTAGACTGAGCTATTTCCAAGTCAAAGGTAAACCAGGTAAATCTTTCCTTAAATCTATTGAGGAAGAGTAGGTTCCTCCCTCCAGGCACAACCTAAGCTGGATACTACTGATTTAAATATCATAAGATCCCTTCCTAGAACAGGGAGAACGAGAAAAGAAGAAAGTGATTTCTCTTAAACACATTCCCTTTTATCACCTGGAAACAGTGTAAAAGACCAGGATGCATTCAGGGTAGCTATACTGGAATTGCCATAGTAATGCCCTGGGATGAGTTCAGAGATTAAAACCACCGAAGAGGCCCTGCCTACTAGCTTCTACCAAGCACAAGAGACAAATTTAGGGTGAGGGGCTCTGGCTGCTGAGTAACTGGGACTCAAATAGCTTGTCTGTTCTCTAAAAACAAAAATCGCATGAAGCAAGTGTCCTATAACTAGCCAAGGAACTTAATTCTTTCACTCTGTACTCATGCGGGTGGGATGGCCATTTGCTTCTTCCGCTGCTCACCTTTCTCAACTGCTTTCTGCCTTTCTGGTTTGTTTGTTTGTTCATTCACATTGCTCTGTTAGTCAGTGGAAGTGATTATTATAAACAGGATTAATTTACTCTAGTTACTGGTTCAGGAAAGCATATGGTGAATGTGACAGGACAATAGTTGTCTGCTACCATGTAGTGATAAACTCAAGAGAAACAAATCAAACTGGGTTGTCCCACCCACTTCACAGCAGACAATGAATTTATTACTTAACACCCTTCCCAAGCCTCATTATGTTTTCTAGTATTCTCTTCCAGATTTCCCCAAGGTTTTATTTATCCTCTCTTGACGGACAGTCCATGAGGCAGCATAATATAGTAGTTAAGATTGTGGATTCCACAACTAAGCCCCTTACACTTGCCTCTGAGCATCACTAAATAAATTTAATCTGGAGAAAATTAATGTCTCGGAGCTTCAGTATTCTTTCCTCTTTCTTCACTGAGGTATATAATTGACATATAACATTATATCAGTTTGATGTGTAGTGACTGGATACTTGTATACACTGTGAAATGATCACTGCAATAAATACAGTCATTATCCTCCATCATACAAAGTTAGAAAAACAAACTTCTTCCTTATGATAAGAACTTTTAAGATTTACTCTCTTGGCAACTTTCAGATATGCAATACAGAATTATGAACTACAATCACCATACTGTACACTGCAACCTAATGATGCATTTATTTTATAACTGGAAGTTTGTACCTATTGAGTCCTTTCATCTCTTTTCCCACCCCCAACGCACTCCCCTCTGGCAACCACCATTCTATTCTCTGTATCTGAGTTTTGTTTTGTTTTTTAGATTCCACATATAAGTGAGATCCTTTCGTATTTGTCTTTATCTCATTTATTTCACTTAACATAATACCCTCAAGGTCTATCCACGTGATTAAAAATGGCAGGATTTTATCCTTTTTTTTTTTTTATGACTGAGAGTATTGTATATTGTATATGCCACATTTTCTTTATCTACTATGGACATGTAGGTTGCTTTCCATATCCCGGCTATGAACATAGAGGTGAATATATCTTCTTGAATCAATATTTTCATTTTCTTCAGATAACCAGAAGCAGAATTGCTGCATCATATTGTAGCTCTGATTTTAATTTTTAAGGAAACTCCATACTATTTTCCATAGTGGCTGTACCAATTTACATTCCTACCAACTGTGTACAAGTTTTCCCTTTCCTTCACATCCTCACCAACATTTGTTATTTGTGGTTTTTTGATAATAGTCATTTTGACAGGTGTGATGTGATATCTCATTGCAGTTTTGACGTGCATTTCCCTGATGAGCAGTGATAATGAGCATCTTTTCATGTTCCTGTTGGGCATCTGTATGTCTTCTTTGTAAAGATGTCTATTCAGATCTTTAGATCATTTTTTAATTGGATTGTTTGCTTTTTGTTGTTGAGTTGTATGAGTTCTTTATATATTTTGGATAATAACCTCTTATCAAATATACAATCTGAAAATATTATCTCCCATTCAGTAGGCTGCTTTTTCGTTTTGCTGATGGTTTCCTTTGCTGTGAAGAAGCTTTTCACTTTCGTGCAGTCTCACTTGTTTATTTTTGCTTTTGTTGTCTTTGCTTTGGGAGTCAGATCCCAAAATCACTGCCAAGACCAATGTTAAGAAGCTTACTGAATATGTTTTCTTCTAGGAGTGTCATGGTTTCCAGGCCTAAAGTCTTTAATCCATTTCAAATTAATGTTTGTGTGTGGTATAAGATAGTACTCTACTTTCATTCTTTTGCATATAGCTGTCTAGTTTTCCTAACATCATTTATTAAAAAGGTTATCCTTTTCCAACCATATATTCTTGCCTCTTTTATTGCAGATCAATTGACCATAAAATCATGGGGTTTATCTCCATTCTGTTCCATTGATCTATGTGTTTGATTTTACGCCAGTGCTATGCTGTTTTGATTACTATAGCTTTGTAACATAGTTTGAAATTAGGGAGAGTGATGCCTCCAGCTTTGTTCCTCTTTCTCAAAACTGTTTTGGCTAGCCAGGATCTTTTGTACTTCCAAACAAACTTTAGGATTCTTAGTTTAATTTCTGTGAAAAGCGTCACTGTTTGATAGAGATTGCACTGAATCTGTAGATTCCTTTGGGTAATATGGACATTTTAACTGTATTAATTCTTCTATTCCATAATCACAGAATATTTTTCCATCTAATCATGTTTTCTTCAGTTTCTTTCATCAATGTCTTACAGTTCTCAGCATATAGGTCTTTCATTCTTTGGTTTAATTTACTCCTAGGTATTTTACTCTTTCAATGCAACTGTTTAAATGGAATTACTTTCTTAATTTCTCTTTCAATAATTCACTATTAGTGTTTAGAAACACAAATTTTGTAAGTTGATCTTGTACCCTGCAACTTTACTGATTTCATTTATTGATACCAACATTTTTTGAGTGTTTGTTTTCTATATAAAAAACTGTTATTCATTTACTTCTTCCTTTCCAGTTTGAATGCCCTTTATTTCTTTTCTTGCCCAATTGCTTTGAAGAGGGCATAAAATAAAATAAAATAAAAGGGGTAAGGGTGGGCATTCTTGCTTTGCTCCTGATCTTAGAGGAAAAGCGTTCAGCTTTTCACTATTAAGGATGATGTTGGCAGTGGGCTTGTCATGTATATGCATGCATGCTCAGTCAATCTGACTCTTTGCCACCCCATGGACTGTAGCCCTCTAGCTACAGTCCATGAAATTGCCTAGGCAAGAAGATTGGAGTGGGGTGCCATTTCCTGCTCCAGGGAATCTTCCTGACCAGGGATCGAACTCATGTCTCCTACATCTGCACAGGTTTGTCTCATATGGCCTATATTATGCTGAGGTATGTTCCCTCCTTGTCCACTCTATTGAGAGTTTTTATCATAAATGAATGTTGAATTTTATAAAATGCTTTTTTTTACATCCATTGATATAATCATATGATTCCTATCCCTCCTTTTGTTAATGTATCACACACTGATTTTAAGATGCTCGATGATCCTTGCATCCTGGAACAAATCCCACTTGATTAATGATATATGATCCTTTTAATATATTTTTGAATTTAATTTATAATATTTTGTGATGATTTTTGCATCTATGTTCACCAGGAATTTTGGTCCATACTTTTCTTGTGTTTTGTCTGGCTTTGGTATCAGAATAATGCTGGCCTTATAAATGAGTTTGGAATCATTCCCTTCTCTTCATTTTCTGGGAAAAGTCTGAGAATGAAAGATATTAAATCTTCTTTCAATGTTTGATAGAATTTATCAGTGAAGTCATTTGGTCTTGAGTTTTGTTTTCTCTGGGAGGTTTTTGATGACTAATTCAATCTCCTTCCTAATAATCAGTCTATTCAGATCTACTATTTCTTCATGATTCAATCCTGAAAGATTGTATGCTTCTACAAATTTATTCATTTCTCTTAGGTCATCTGATTTGTTGGAGTATAATTGGTTAAGTGGTCTCATGATCCTTTGTATTTCTATGCTATCAGTTGTAACTCCTCTTTCATTTCTGATTTTATTTATTTGAGCCCTCCCTCTATTTTCCTGGTGTGGCTATCTAAAGGTTTGTCAAATTTGCTTATCTTTTCAGAGAACCAGCTCTTAGTTTCATTGATATTTTCTATTGTATTTTAATCTCTATTTATTTATATTCTGACCATTGTTATTTCTTTCCTTCTGGTAACTTTGAGCTTCATTTGTTCTCATTTTTCTAATTCCTTTAGGTATAAGGTTAGATTGTTTATTTGACATTTCCCTTATTCCTTGAGGTAGATTTGTATTACTGTAAATCTCCTTCTAGAATTGCTTTTGCTGCTTCTCATAGATTTTGGTAGATTATAGTTCCATTTTCATTTGTTTCAAGGTATTTTCTGATTTCTCCTTTGATTTACTCATTAATCCATAGATTGTTCAGGAGCATGTTTTTTAATCTGCACACATTTGTGTATTTTGATTTGTCCAGTTTTCTTGCAATTGATTTCTAGCTTCATGTCATATGATCAGAAAAGATGCTTGATATGATTTCAGTCTGCTTCAATTTATTGTCATTTACTTTGTGGCCTGATGTATGATCTATCATGGAGAACATTCCATGTGCACCTGAGAAGAATGCATACTCTGCTGCTTTTGGATAGAATGTTATATATATAACTATTAAGTCTATCTGCTCTAATGTGTCTTTTAAGCCTGATGTTTCCTTATTGATTTTCTGTCTAGATGATCTATCCACTGAAGTCAGTGAGGGTATTAAAGTCCTCTACTATTATTGCATTGCTGTCAATTTCTCCCTTTAGGCCTGTTTATATATATACATATATATATATATATTATATATCTAGGTGTTCAGTTTTCTTATCTGCAAAACGGGAAGAAACTAATGGTGCTCATCTTTTAGAACTGTTTTGAGGATTAAATGAGTTAATATCTGTAATGTGCTTAGAAATATGCCCCATAGCTGTTTATCATTGTCATGGAGCATTTGTGGATAAGGGAAGCAACTTTCATCCAGTTCTTCTAAACAACAGTCCTGTTCTATTGTTTTAATTATCGCCAGGGACCTGATGACTATTCAGTCTTTATCTCCTTTGTCATCATTTTCCCATCCTCCTGATTTTCATGCCTATCTGCCGGCCAGCATACAATCTCATGAGCACTTCAGATCTAACTGAACACACTGGACACACTGTGTTTCTTCTCATCTCAGACCCTTAATTCTACTTTAGTTTTTCAAATGATTCATTATTCTGTTCTCAGATCCAATGTCACCTGCTCAGGGAAGCCTTATTTATAAGAGCCTCCCTACCATGCTTATCCCCACAAATTGTCCCTATCTTAGTATCCTGTTGTGGTTTTTTCACAGCCCTGATCACTATATCGGACCTGATCTTTTGCATTTATTTGCTTTCTTATTGATTAAATGTCCCCCTGCCCCCCACCACTAGACTAAAGCTCCATGAGACTAACATCTTGTTTTGTTCACTGTTATATCCTGGGAACATAGAGCAAATTCTGGCAGTTAGTACATGCCCAGTGTTTATTAAATGAATTATTGACTAAATTCCATGGCATAAATTTCAGAAAATTTTGCTCTCATATATTTGTTTAAGAAACGTTTTCAGGCAGAACATTCTTTGACATAAATCACAGCAATATTTCTGGAGGTCTAAGTAAAGGAAACAAAAGAAAAATACACAAATGGGACCTAATTAAACTTAAAAACTTTTGCAAAGCAAAGGAAACCATAGACAAAACAAATAGATAACCTACTGAATGGGAGACAATACTTGCAAATGATATGATCGATAATGAGTTAATATCCAAAATATATAAACAGCTCATACAACTCAACAACAGAAAAACAAACAAGTGTATTAAAAACTGGGCAAAAGACCTGAACAGACATTTTTCTAAGAGGAACTACAAATGGTCAACAGGTGCATGAAAAGATGTATATTTATCTCTAATCATCAGGGGAATGAAAATCAAAACCACAGTGAGCTATCACCCCACACCTGTCAGAATGGCTATCATCAAAAAGAACACAAATAACAAATGTTGACCAAAATGTGACGAAAACAGAACCCTCACACACTGCTGGTGGGAACATAAGTTGGTGACATGTCTATGGAAAATAGTATGGAGGTTTCTCAAGAAAACGAAAAACAGAGCTACCATATGATCCAGCAATTCCACTCCTGGATATATATTCAAAAAACAACAACACTTATTTGAAAAGATGCATGCACCCCAGTGTCCACAGTAGTAGTATTCACAATGGCCAAGACATGGAAGCAACCTAAGTGTCTGTCAGAAGATAAATGGATAAAGAAGATGTATGTGTGTATACACACACACACACATATATTTACACATAATGGAGTATTATTCAGTCATAAAAAAGAATGAAATTTTGACATCTGCAGCAACACAGATGGACTTGGAGGGTATTATGCAGAGGGAAATAAGTCAGACAAATACAATACTGATTATATCACTTATATGTGAAATTAAAAATATAATAAAATATTGAATATAGCTAAAAAAAAAAAAAAAAGAACATTCACAGATATAAGTAAACAAACTAGCAGTTACCAGTGGAGAGAGGGAAGTGAGGAGGGGTATACAGGGGTAGGGGGTTAAGAAGTACAAATTATTATGTATAAAATAAGCTACAAGGACACACTGTACACTCCAGATAATATAGCCAATATTTTATAATAATTATAGACTGGAGTATAACCTTTAAAATTGCGAGTCACTATACATTTGTAACTTTTATTGTACATTGATAAAAAGGGATTATTTTCACCAACTGTGTTTATAATAAAAAGGCTTTTGGCACTTGGTAGGATAAGATTCAACATTTAGATACATGGAAAGCCCCGCTGACCCTGAAAGAGGAGATAAATGAATCCCCTATAGTTTTTTGGAGACGCTCCATACAGTCAACAAAAACAAGACCAGGAGCTGACTGTGGCTCAGATCATGAACTCCTTATTGCCAAATTCAGACTCAAATTGAAGCAAGTAGGGAAAACCACTAGACCATTCAGGTATGACCTAAATCAAATCCCTTATGATTATACAGTGGAAGTGAGAAATAGATTTAAGGGCCTAGATCTCATAGATAGAGTGCCTGATGAACTATGGACTGAGGTTCATGACAATGTACAGGAGACAGGGATCAAGACCATCCCCATGGAAAAGAAATGCAAAAAAGCAAAATGGCTGTCTGAGGAGGCCTTACAAATAGCTGTGAAAAGAAGAGAAGCGAAAAGCAAAGGAGAAAGGAAAGATATAAGCATCTGAATGCAGAGTTCCAGAGAATAGCAAGAAGAGATAAGAAAGCTTTCCTCAGCGATCAATACAAAGAAATAGAGGAAAATAGTAGAATGGGAAAGACTAGAGATCTCTTCCAGAAAATTAGAGATACAACATTTCATGCAAAGATGGGCTCAACAAAGGACAGAAATGGTATGGACCTAACAGAAGCAGAAGATATTAAGAAGAGGTGGCAATAATACACAGAAGAACTGTACAAAAAACATCTTCATGACCCAGATAATTACTATGGTGTGATCACTCACCTAGAGCCAGACATCCTGGAATGTGAAGTCAAGTGGGCCTTAGAAAGCATCACTACGAACAAAGCTAGTGGAGGTGATGGAATTCCAGTTGAGCTCTTTCAAATCCTGAAAGATGATGCTGTGAAAGTGCTACACTCAATATGCCAGCAAATTTGGAAAACTCAGCAGTGGCCATAGGACTGGAAAAGGTCAGTTTTCATTCCAATCCCAAAGAAAGGCANAAATTGCAAATAGAACTGCCTTATGACCCAGCAATCCCACTGCTGGGCATACACACCGAGGAAACCAGAATAGAAAGAGACACATGTACCCCAATGTTCACTGCAGCACTGTTTATAATAGCCAGGACCTGGAAACAACCTAGATGTCCATCAGCAGATGAATGGATTAAGAAAGCTGTGGTACATATACACAATGGAGTATTACTCAGCCATTAAAAAGAATACATTTGAATCAGTTCTAATGAGGTAGATGAAACTGGAGCCGATTATACAGAGTGAAGTAAGCCAGAAAGAAAAACACCAATACAGTATACTAATGCATATATATGGAATTTAGAAAGATGGTAACGATAACCCTGTATGCGAGACAGCAAAAGAGACACAGATGTATAGAACAGTCTTTTGGACTCTGTGGGAGAGGGAGAGGGTGGGATGATTTGGGAGAATGGCATTGAAACATGTATAATATCATATATGAAATGAATCACCAGTCCAGGTTTGATGCAGGATACAGGATGCTTGGGGCTGGTGCACTGGGATGACCCAGAGGGATGGTATGGGGAGGGAGGTGGGTTCAGGATGGGGAACACGTGTATACCTGTGGCAGATTCGTGTTGATGACTGCAAGGAGATCCAACCAGTCCATTCTGAAGGAGATCAGCCCTGGGATTTCTTTGGAAGGAATGATGCTAAAGCTGAAACTCCAGTACTTTGGCCACCTCATACAGAGTTGACTCACTGGAAAAGACTCTGATGCTGGGAGGGATTGGGGGCAGGAGGAGAAGAGGACGACAGAGGATGAGATGGCTGGATGGCATCACGGACTCGATGGACGTGAGTCTGAGTGAACTCTGGGAGTTGGTGATGGACAGGGAGGCCTGGCGTGCTGTGATTCATGGGGTTGCAAAGAGTCGGACATGACTGAGCGACTGAATTGAACTGGTATTTTTTTTTTTTTCCTGTATACTTAACACTTGTACACTTAACACAGAAGCTTACATAAGTTCAACTTGAATGTGCCTTGATTTGGACAGTGATCCCAGTGTGATTTTAGGTATTTATGTCAAAATAAATGCCCATAAATGACAAATAAATTTATTTTGACATACATGCCTCCTGTCCTTTAAAGAACCACTGAACTGTTTTCATTAACAACTATCTAAAAACAGCTACTAGCCTTAGGGACAAAGAGTAAAAGCAAGCCCAATCGTCAGTTTCAACAAATGACAAGTTGATATTTTTTCCTCATAAGATATTCTAACAGCTCCCAGTGAGACTGGCAGTCATGTGATGGGTAACCAGACCATTCAGCTAACAGGAAAACACATTTATTAACTCCTCATTTGAGAATCACTCTTTATACTAGCTGGGCGATGTTATTTATTTCAGTTAAACTCAACAAACATTGATTGCATTTCTCCTATCTGTTCAGGTAAGTAGTGGACAGAATATAATCAGTGAGACTCAGACCTGTCTTCATTGAGTTAATATTTGTGCAGGTGCCTGGCATATAGCAGTCCATCAATAAAACTGTGCTGAACCCACTAAAGCAGAAGACAGTATTACGTAAAAGCATTAGTAAGATTTCCACGTGCTCTGGAACTTGCAGCCTGGAGGGGTAAAAACAAGCTGGGGTCCAGACCCATGAGCCAAGCTAGGATCCACGCTCTGAGGCTTCCTAGCTGTGTGATCCTCAGCAAATTTCTTAATGGCATCGGACCCAATCTGATCACATCTAAATGGGGATAAGAAGTCCTCCAGCTTGTGGGACTTGCCACTGGAGAATGAGAGATGGTATCTGTGAAACAATAAGCTTGGCACAGGGGAGGGGCTCAATGCCTGATTAGTAAGAGGCAGCAGGGAGCAGGAAATGCTTCCAAAGAAACTTATGAAAGGAAAGACAGGTGGAGGCATTCCAGGCAGAGGGAGTGTTGTCAGCCTGGCTTGGAGAAGGATTTGTGCAGGGTGCAAGCATCTATCTGGGGGAGAGGGAATCAGAGGCAGCAGGATGGAAAGTAATACGTCAGCTGAAGGCTTTGGATCCCAGGCCCAGGAGTTTATACTCTCTGAGGTCAAACGGGTCCACTGAGAGTCTGGGGCAAGGAGGACGCAGGCAAGTAGAAAATCAAACACAATATTTAAAAATTCAGAAATGGCATAGAGCTGGAAGGGACCTGAGGGTGGGGCTACTCCAATGGACACACTGTTACAGATAAGAAAACTGATTAACTAACTACACAGGAAACATGCTCAGAGCCCCAGGCCAGTTGGTACCAGAACAGTGTACAGACAGGAATCCAAGTTTCCTGATTTAACAAGCACTTCTCCCCCAATGCCACCAACATATGGAGTGCATGTGCCAAAACAGGGCATGATGTATTAATATATGTGAATATACATATTATACATGTGGCTCAGTGGTAAAGAATCTGCCTGCTAGGCAGGAGACATGGGTTTGAGCCCTGCATCAGAAAGATCCCCTGGCAAAGGAAATAGCAACCCACCCCAGCATTCTTGCCTGGGAAATCCCATGAATAGAGGAGTCTGGCAGGCTACAGTCCACAGTCGGGACTAAATTTGGACATGATTTAGTGACTAAAATAACAATAACATATATATATATAAAATGCATATATAAATACATGCATACACAAATATACATATATTTACACACACACACACACATCATGCTTACATAAAAGTATCCACCAGGGTACCTACGATGGAGACAGAGAATGACCTCCTCTGGGACAGAGAAGCAGATGGCCACAGAAAACTTGAACGCTTTCCCCAGACAGTACCTCTCTCCCCAGAACTGGCACAACCTCTCCCTCTACCCTGGTTCCTTCCTCAGCTTTCACAAAGAGCTACTAAACCTCCACCTCCCACCCCCACTGCCCTGCTAATTCCACATCTTAAACATTCCTCAAAGTTAAATAGCACTGTAAGGAAGCAAAGAGACCAATCCAGAAAGTGGGACTTAGCTCGGTAAATCAATAGCATAAAAAATAAAAACAGGGGTCTGTGCCAGAGTGAAAGAGACCCATGAGGCACAACCACCAAATGTAACACATGAGCCTTGCCTGAATCCCCACTTAAAAAAACAAAAGTCATCCACTCAGTTGTATCTGACCCTTTGCAACCCCATGGACTATACAGTCCATGGAATTCTCCAGGCCAGAATACTAGAGTGGGTAGCCGTTCCCTTCTCCAGGGGATCGTCCCAAGTCAGGGATCGACCTAGGGTCTTCTGCATTGCAGGTGGATTCTTTACCAGCTGAGGGAAGCCCCCCCCCCCCAAAAAAAAAAAACAAAACAAAAGCCACCTATAAAAAGACAGTTTTTAGAGAAATGTGAAAGAATATTGGGTAGGACAGTGACATGAGAAGCTTATGCAGCAAAATGTCAGTTTCACAGAGGGACCTATGAAAGTATACAGAGGTGAAGTGACAAGATCTGCTTTATTTAATGCTCATATTTATTTTTAATTATTTAGCCACATCAGGTCTTAGTTGCAGTACACAGGATCTTCAGTCTTGGCATGCGAACTCTTAGTGCCAGCGTGTGGGATCGAGTTCTCTGACGAGGAATCGAGCCAAGGCCCTCTGAATCGGGAGCACAGAGTCAGCCACTGGATGGCCAGGGAAGTCCAGATGTCTGTTTTAAAGTACTTCTGGCAAATAATGAGAAAAAAACCAGCAAGGAATAAACCAGACAACTGTTGGATCTGGGTAATCGGTATATGGGGGTTCACTGTGCGATTCTACCTTTGACTATTACTAAACTTTTCTTGATTAAAAGTGGGGTCTTATTTCTGCACCCCAAACCAAACAAACCAAAACCCATCTTACCTATACCTTCCCTGTCAAAAGGGATCCCGCTCCTATCTTCCACTCACTGACATTCTGGTTCATCTGACTGCACTTAAACTCTGGGAACCTCCAAGGACCCTGTCCCTCTCACCCTCCTCACCTCTCCAGGTTTCCTCATCTGCACCCACGTCCTCAATTACTACCCAGAAAGGTACCTTTAGCCCCGGCCTGGACCTCTGAGCTGAGCTGCAGTGGATATTTCTGTCTGCATTTCCCAGTAAACAGCACATGCTCCTGTGGGGTTACTGAGCAGATGGAGCCCGCAAATTTCCCAACGCTAGCACTGACTCCCAACTGACTTTTCCTCCCTTATTCCACATCTTAGGTACCACCATTGTTTCCCAAGGGTAGAAATCTCTCCCTGCCGTTAATTCCTCCCTGCCCCACCAGTCCCCACTTCTAATTGATAGCAACTTTTGCCAATTCTATTTCAGAAGGGTGTCTCAAATTCAAACCCACCTCAGTATCGCACTGCCCAAGACAGCTCAGGCCTGGAATCCTATGATAAGTGCCCACGTCTCTCCTAGCCACGGCTATCCCCAAGCCAGCCATCCCTCGCTCTGCTGCCCTGGACACTTCCCCAAGTCAGACCTGGTCTTGCCAGAGATACCAACAGACCTACTGTAACCGTCTCCTCCTTCAGAGTCCAACAGGCCTGTTTGCATCCCCATAAGCAATCACTAATGACAATAAAAATACTGAATGATTACCCTGTCAGGCATTATATTAGGTACTTCATTTACCTTATCTTTTTTAACCCTTACAGCAGGTTTACTTTTAAACAGATATTATTATCCATTCTACAGATAAGGAAACTGAGGCACAGATTACACTAATCTGCTCAGAGTCATACAGTCAGTAGGTGGCAAGCCACAGAACTGACCCTAGACAATCTAGTTCTGAAGCATGGACACCCTCCCAGCAGGCTAACCTGATATCCCTACTTAAAGTTAACACCCCTAAAACTCGGTTTTTTTAATCCGCCAAATGGAGTTAACAAAGCCTGCCTCAAAAGATTGCTGTAAGGATTATATTTAATCAGAACTCAAAAAACACTAGCTACTGCTGAGCACTGGATGGTTTCCAGTTTGCTGAGGAGGAATTTGGAGAGTCTCAGCTCAGCGTGGTTCCTCCTCCCTCCCCGGCTCTCCCTAGTATGTCTCAGGACTCCTGGGGAGGAGCCCACGTCCAGCTCCCATTGTTAATGGAACCGCATCCAGACATTCAGCTGTGCAGTCATCCATTTCCTCGGCAGCAACAGAGTGCCCTTCACCGTGCTGGGAGCGGGGCGAACTGGATAAGAACCTGACCTCGGAGGCTTGGCCTCTGGGTAGGACAAACACACAGGAAAAAATTATAAGAAACAACGCCATTTGCAGCAACATGGATAGACTCAGATTATTATACAAAGTGAAGCTAGTCAGACAAAAAAGGACAAATAGCACATCATATCACTTACATGTAGAATTTAAAAAGATGATACAAACAAACTTATTTACAGAACAGAAATAGACTCACAGACATAGAAAACAAACTAATGATTACCAAAGGATAAGGAGAGAGAAAGGACAAATTAGGAACTTGGGATTAATAGATACCCATTAATATATATACCATAGCTGAACAACAAGGACCATAGTTAAGGGAACTACATTCAATATCTTGTAATAATGTAATGGAAAAGAATCTGAAAAAGAATATACATATATATATATATATATATATATATATGTATACTACTACTAAGTCACTTCAGTCGTGTCCGACTCTATGCGACCCCATAGATGGCAGCCCACCAGGCTCCCCTGTCCCCGGGATTCTCCAGGCAAGAATCCTGGAGTGGGTTGCCATGCCCTCCTCCAGGGGATCTTCCCCATCCAGGAAGGGAACCTGCCTCTCCTGCATTGGGAGGTGGGTTCTTTAAAGAACCATCCCTGGATTGGGAAGATCCCCTGGAGAAGGGCATGGCAACCCACTCCAGGATTCTTGCCTGAGAAATCCCACGGCAGAAGGAGCCTGGGGGCCACAGTCTGTGGGGTCACAAAGAGTTGGACATGACCTAGTGACTCAACAACAATTATGACCACTTAGCAAATATTAATTTATGATGGGCAGCTATACCGTTCTTCTTCAATCATGATTTTTTTTAATAAAATCATTGACTTTTGAGAAAACCACACTAAACACAGAAGTTTAGTCCCTTCTGAGATCACGGTTATCAGGAAATCTTAACTGCCAAACCTCAAAGGTCCCATTTAACATGGGCATCCTAACAGCTTGAAGAAGGCAAGAAATATAAAATGCATTTCATTTTTTCAAAAAATGTTTAGATTATTTAATAATTCATACTATTTCCTTCTATACAAAAGCACCCCAAAAACATCCCCATGGCTTTCTACATATAAAGTGGATATAATTTAATATTAAAGATTTCCTTCTGTATTTCTCTTTATGTAGGAAGTGTGCCAGAGGTGTTTTTGCCAATGTAACTTAAAAAAGACCAGGTCAAGCTAACAGGGTTGTTTGAGAGCCAATGAAAAAACCATTTGTATTCCTTCATTCCAGTTCAAATGGCCCAGATCTGCCTGCTACTGGCCTGTCAGCCATGGGCGAGGTGGAATCAGTAAGACTGAACCCTGTGGGCCCAGACAGTGGCAGGAAATAAAAGCACAAGCCAACACAGCTGCCCCAGGCCCCAAGTGCCTGTCACCCAAACGAGGGCTACCAAAACCCTGCCGCAGAGGAGTGGGCCACGCCCCTCGAGTGGCAGAAGAGCACAAAAGCCCTGCCTGGGCTTCTGTCTGTACATTAAGATTCCAAAAGCACAGCCGGTGGCAAACCTCTCTATCCTACGACGACAGTAAGAAAGACTGGGGGGACTGTTTAGTTCAAGCTCTGAAGACAAAATGACCTTCTGTCTCATGGAGGCTTATCCAGCACCCCAAAGCTGCAGATACCAAAATGCAGACATCATCTCTGCAATGATTTTAACCAGCTTGATTTCTATCTCAGATCAAAATAGTGCACCTGTCTCCTATGCTCACACTCAAATGTACTTTACCATTTCCCCCTCCTTCATACTGTCCTTGTTGCCGCTCCCCAGTGAACCAGTGGGTCCACGCTGGTCACAGACCAAATAGTAAAGAGCTGTAGGAATGTTCTCACCCTCAAGCCGACCCCCCCCCCCCTTTCCAAGTTGGCCTTCTTTGTTTGTGTAGTTGTTGCTTTAACAGCCTAAAGGAACTCTCTTTTCCTCTGTGTTTGAAGCAGCAGGACAGCACTTCTCTGCTATTGATGGTTTTATCTCTTCTCCAAGCCCCCCAAGCAGCTATGGCAGCTTGCAGGTGTTGTGTGCGAGGGTAGGGTGGGGGGGTCTCCTGCAGAGAAGCACGGCACACAGCAGCTTCTCCAGTGCCAGGGAAAGGGGCCCATCGGGATGACGTGATGACATCGTGGCCACTGGGGCGTCGTTCCACTGGTCTGCAGAAGATCCTTTACAATTGTCATTTGCCCCAGTCCATCTGCTTATTTGCTTTTAAGTAAAAAGGTGTGAAATGATCTCTCCAGTCAAAGAAGGAATGACTTCCGTGTACCTAACTGTGTGGGGTGGCTACTGAATGAGCATGCCTCGCTTCCATAAAAGTCTGCTCCTAACGTTCCTAACCTAGAGAAAAAAGATCGGGCATTTTTTTTAATGTTCAAAGGGATGCCTTCCAAAGGCTGAAGAATAAAGAAGCTCCATCCAGCTGTGCCCCAGGAGACCCATCAATCTCAGGCTGCAGAACCTTTGGACAGAGCTACATCACAGTTATGGGGCTCAGGGAGGGAGGGAAGACCTGGATGTGTACTGTTTAAGGATCAAACAAGAAAAACGTTCTCCTGTTTCACTTGGTGCAGTGAAACAGCTAAGATTCTTGGAAGTCCACTTGACTGTTTTTGCTGTTTTTCTCTGAAACAAGCTCTTACTAAGTGGGCCTTCTCTGTGCTAAACTAGATGCCAGAAAGAAAAGCCACGTGGGCAGTGTGTGACCTGTTTTCCATCAAATGTCCTGCTCCCTGCTGGCAGCATGAATTAAGGGGCCTCCATCTGGGAGTAATGACGCTCCTTGAAGAACATCAAATACTAGGGACCTGTGTTACGGCTACAACTGAAAACCGCATGCCTGCCTGTCAACAGAAAGGAAGACCAACTGGGAAGACCAGGTATTTTCTAAGTTACCCATTTACTTTGTCATTCACTAATGAGCTGAAGCCAAGCTCCAAAGGCTCGCGAAAAACATCTTTAACCGAGAAAATTCTCCCCATACAGTAGTTATCTGCAAATTAAGATTGCTGTTATTGTTTTAACATTGAGCATTTGAGCAGTCAGCGTTTAAGGAGTAGCACTTTGTGGGAGCTGAGCTTAAGGATCACTGCTGTGAAGCAGAGATCATGGGCCAGCGCCAGTTCCTGCTGAGAAACAAAGAGGGGATTCTTTACTGACAGTTATAAGAGATGTTATATAATCTCCCTCCTTTTCTCCAGGAGCAAGTGTAATTACTTATTTGTCTAAGATGAAAAGCATTTTTCCACCTAGACTCCGCTATTTTGATTCTATAACTCCCCCACTAACAGGCAGGAGGGGGAGATGGCCAGACCTTCCTGACCCTCGAGTTCTCCATCGGGTAAATTATCTTTAGAATTTAAACAGACTTTTATATAATTGCAATTTTATTTGATAACTGTGTCCCTTCTGCTTGAATTTGAATCCCAAGTCCCCTCCTTGGTAGCAGAGTGCCCTTGGGCAGGGTAGCTAACTGCCCCATGCCTCAGTTTTCCTACCTTGTAAAGTAAAATCATCATAATGAAAGTACCAGCCTCAAAGCACTGCTGCCGTCTCTTTCCCTTCTAATCTTCTCACTCTCTGGTGTGCTGAAAAGGAAGAGGACCTAAAGCCAGAAAACTGAGGCTTGAATTCTTATCTCCTCCTTTTTAAGAAAATTAAATCATTACACCTTTATATCAATATTGGTTAGGCAAACCATCTAACCTTTTAAAAACCTTAGTTTACTTATCCCTGAAATAGCAGAGTCTAGGTGGAAAAATGCTTTTCATCTTAGACAAATAAGTAATTATTTTATAGGATTCAAGGATTCAATGAGAGATGACATGCGAGTCGTAAACTCTCTAATTATTCACGTTACTTAACTTTTATGATTCATGACTTATTTGCTGTCCTCAGTACCAACCCGGGACACAAATTTCTTGTTAAGTAATTATCTCCCCCAACCTCTGATACAGCTCTGCCCTCCAACCCACTTTCCCTCATCTTAACATTTCAATCCTAGCCTTCTTATTCTCTCATGCATGTCTGATTTCCAGTTATTATAAGCTGCAGTTCCCGAGGATATGACTACGGTGATGAACTATGTTCTGGCCCTGGAACCTTGAGTGGCCTAGAAAAGCTTGAGTCCAATAAAACATCTGCAACACACCATCCTGCAGTCAGCCAAGTGGGCCGAGATGTGCCCGGCAGGAAGCTACCGAGATGGGCCCACTGAGCTGTGAGGTACCGGGGGGTCTGATAAAACATTTGAGAGCACACAGATTTCTCTCTTACCAACTGTTGGACTGGGGGCAGTGACTCAACCTTGTTGAGAAGCAATTTGCTTATATCTTAAAACAGACATATGCTGCTTAGTATATGTGGGTCGGGAGGGGGGTGGTGGAAGATCCCTTGTAGAGACGGGATTTTTCTAGGAAATCAAACTTGTGACAACTCCCCACACTTCCCCACAAATCCCTCTTATTCTGTTCTATACTTTCTTTTCAGATAGGTACTGTCACTTTCTGGAGTACAACACAATTTACCCGTTTACTATGTTTACTGTCTACTGTCCATTTTAATCTCCACTAAAATGTGAGTCTGAGAGAAGGTATCTTTACTGTTCTTTTTTGCTGATGTATTTCAAGTGCCTAAAACAATACCTGACTCACCGTAGGTGCTTAGTGAGCATCTGTTGAATGAATGAATGAATCACAGTCAAAATGGAACATAAGCCAAAATACATCAAAAAGTGCTAACATTGAGGGGCTCATATTCTGGGTATCACTTAGATTCCTATGAAAATGTTCATTATTTCTTCCAATTTTTAATGCAAAACACCCTTTTTCCTTTCCCTCTAGCATTGTGCTGTTCAGTCACTAAGTCGTGTCTGTCTCTTTGCGACCCCACGGACTGCAGCACGCCAGGCTCCTCTCTCCTCCACTGTCTCCCAGAGTTTGTTCACATTCATGTCCATTGAGTTGGTGATGCTATCTAACCATCTCATCCTCTACCGACCCCTTTCTCCTTTTGCCCTTAATCTTTCCCCGCATCAAGGTCTTTTCCAAGGAGTCGGCTCCTCCCATCAGGTGGACAGAGTACTGGAGTGGCAGCTTCAGCAGCAGTCGTTCCAATGAGTAGTCAGGGTCGATTTCCTTTAGGCTTGACTAGTTGGATCTCCTTGCTGTCCAAGGGACTCTCAAGCATCTTCTCCCTCTAGTGTACTGAAGCTATATACAGAGTTTAGTCTTTATGGCTATGATCCTCAAGTAAGACACTCAACTTGCAGATTGGACTTTTCCTCAGTACATGCCCAGCTAGGTGACAACTTCGTGGCCACTGAGGAGGAAATCTTAGTTCGGAAGAGGAGGAGGAAAACAGCCCCACATCAGCCCCCATCATTACCTTCTTGGCCTCTATGTTCCACACAGTCCCTACAAGTTCAAGAGTTCAGGCACTGCATTTCACTACAAATTATGTTGCAGAAAATGAAATAATGTGCTATGGGGTTCTAAATCTTCTTTTCCACAAACTCTGCTGTCTGGCTTTATTGTTCACTGATGCAAAACTTCTCCTTTACAGAAGATGTATTATTCTTGATCCCATTAATATGGGTCAGCAATACTCTAAGTAATAGTCCATGCAAGGCAAAGTCCTCATGAATGTTAACTAAAACACACAACCCACAGTGTTTCCCCCACCCCCTCCATCAGAGCCTTGAATTTATCAACTGAGTCCATAGTATAAAGTAATATGAATGAAGTCAGAGAGAACAGTTAAAAATCATTTTCTTCTAACTCCTCATTGAGATTTTCAAACAAAAACAATCAGAAACACCACAATTTAGAGATAGTTAGAACACCTCCAAATTATTCAATGCACACAAAACATCATAAATTTTGAAGATGTTCCTTTCATCAACTTAATGTATATTTCACTGTGTATAATGTTAAGCTGGATGTACTGAAAAATCTATTTCTTTCTCCTGTACTGTCATAAAACCAAACAGATATAGATAAAGAAGCCTGCATGCTATTTTGGGGAGGAAAAATGCATCCAAATCCTTGGTTACGCTTTTTTGGTTCAGTTAATCAAGGCAGCAAGCATGGTAATCTTCCTTTGGAAAAATACACTTTCTTCATGTTATGATTATATGTATCTTCATCCCTCCTTTCTGAAATGCCTCCCCATTGCTTTTTTAAAATTTTTATTTTATTTTTAATTGGAGGATAATTACTTCCCATTGCTTTCTTGTGTAATATTTTGCTTTCTTTCCCCAACACACAGTTATCTTCACTTTTCCAAATGCTTCCAGCAGGCTGATTCTGTAGACATTACCCCCAAACCAGCAAAATGAGGAAACAGACTCAGTACTTCCAACAGTATCACTATCTTGAACCATGCTCGTTCATTTAGTAAATTAAACCTAATTAATAGCTTCTATACCCTGATTAAAAAAAAAAACACCTAAATCCACTCTATCTTTTAAACATTCAAGGGAAGAATGCAAAGCTTTATGAATTTTGAAGCCAAATGTGGGGTTCAATGAAATGCCTGAATAAGGCATATTTTGATTTCTCTACCACTTCACTAATTCTTAGGCTTTCCAAGAGGTGCAATGGTAAAGGAACTGCTCGCCAATGCAGGAGACACAGAGACATGGGTTTGATTCCTGGGTGGGGAAGATCCCCTGGAGAAGGAAATGTCAACCTGCTCTAGTATTCTTGCCTAGAAAATTCCATGGACAGAGGAGCTTGGCAGGCTACAGTCCATGGGGTCACAAAGAGTCAGACATGACTGAGCGCACACACACACACACACACTGCTAATTATACGCTTTGAATACACAGTGGTCCCAGTTACAGCTGTCTTCAGTTCAGTTCAGCCGCTCAGTCATGGCTGACTTTTTGTGATGCCATGGATTGAAGTGTGCCAGGCTTCCCTATCCATCTCCAACTCCCAGAGCTTGCTCAAACTCATGTCCATAGAGTTGGTGATGCCATCCAATCATCTCACAGCTGTCTTATCCCAAAGCAAAAAATAATTAACGGTATCTTCCAACTCTTCCAAAGATGATAAAATCTGACCAATAATGTTTTTTTCTCTCTCAATTCCCATTCTCTAACCTGCCTGCCACTGACCGAGGAATAAAATATTCCCTTGAGATGTACTCATTTTACATGATTTGGAGTTAAGGATAGGATTTCCACCTACTTAGTGTTTATGTTTAAAGCTTGTGGTGCTTCTCCCCTTGGTTCTACTTGTACATTTCTGATGAAGCAACTTCAAAAAAAAAAAAAAATAAAAAGACCCCTAACAAACCCAAGACCAACACTAAACTCTTAATTCTTTAGTGTGCAGTGGCCTCCAGAGACTTCTGATAAAATAATTGGTCACAACATGGGAATAAAGTCACCACTTTTTAAGGGGGTTAAAGTTCAGTTCCAAACTGCAGAGTTCCAAAGAATAGCAAGGAAAGATAAGAAAGCCTTCCTCAGGGATCAATGCAAAGAAATAGACAAAAACAACAGAATGGGAAAGACTAGAGACCTCTTCAAGAAAATTAGAGCTACCAAGGGAACATTTCATGCAAAGATGGGCTCGATAAAGGACAGAAATGGTATGGACCTAACAGAAGCAGAAGATATTAAGAAGAGGTGGCAAGAATACACAGAAGAACTGTACAAAAAACATCTTCATGACCCAGATAATCACAATGGTGTGATCACTCACCTAGAGCCAGACATCCTGGAATGTGAAGTCAAGTGGGCCTTAGAAACCATCACTACGAACAAAGCTAGTGGAGGTGATAGAATTCCAGTTGAGCTGTTTCAAATCCTGAAAGATGACGCTGTCAAAGTGCTGCACTCAATATGCCAGCAAATTTGGAAACCTCAGCAGTGGCCACAGGACTGGAAAAGGTCAGTTTTCATTCTAATCCCAAAGAAAGGCAATGTCAAAGAATGCTCAAACTACCACACAGCTGCACTCATCTCACACGCTAGTAAAGTAATGCTCAAAATTCTCCAAGCCAGGCTTCAGCAATATGTGAACTGTGAACTTCCTGATGTTCAAGCTGGTTTTAGAAGACAGAGGAACCAGAGATCAAAATGCCAACATCTGCTGGATCATCAAAAAAGCAAAAGAGTTTCAGAGAAACATCTATTTCTGCTTTATTGACTATGCCAAAGCCTTTGACTATGTTAATCACAAGAAACTGTGGAAAATTCTGAAAGAGATGGGCATACCAGACCACCTGACCTGCCTCCTGAGAAACCTGTATGCAGGTCAGGAAGCATCAGTTAGAACTGGACATGGAACAACAGACTGGTTCCAAATAGGAAAAGGAGTACGTCAAGGCTGTATATTATCACCCTGCTTATTTAAGTTCTATGCAGAGTACATCATGAGAAATGCTGGGCTGGATGAAGCACAAGCTGGAATCAAGATTACTGGGAGAAATATCAATAACCTTAGATATGCAGATGATACCACCCTTATGGCAGAAAGTGAAGAGGAACTAAAGAGCTTCTTGATAAAAGCGAAAGAGGAAAGTGAAAAAGTTGGCTTAAAGCTCAACATTCAGAAAACGAAGATCTTGGCATGGTCCCATCACTTCGTGGGAAATAGATGGGGAAACAGTGGAAACGGTGGCTGCCTTCATTTTTCTGGGCTCCAAAATCACTGCAGATGGTGATTGCAGCCATGAATTAAAAGACACTTACTCCTTGGAAGGAAAGTTATGACCAACCGAGATAGTATATTGAAAAGCAGAGACATTACTCTGCAAACAAAAGTCCGTCTGGTCAAGACTATGATTTTTCCAGTGGTCATGTATGAATGTGAGAGGTAGACTATAAAGAAAGCTGAGCACCGACAAATTGATGTTTTTGAACTGTGGTGTTGGAGAAGACTCTTGAGAGTCCCTTGGACTGCAAGGAGATCCAACCAGTCCATTCTAAAGGAGATTAGTCCTGGGTGTTCATTGGAAGGACTGATGCTAAAGCTGAAAGTCCAATACTTTGGCCACCTGATGCGAAGAGTTGACTCATTGCAAAAGACCCTGATGCTGGGAAAGACTGAGGGCTGAAGAAGGGGACAACAGAGGATGGGAAGGTTGGATGGCATCATCGACTCGACGGACATGGGTTTGGGTGGACTCCAGGAGTTGGTGATGGACAGGGAGGCCTGGCATGCTGCAGTTCATGGGGTGGCAAAGAGTCGGACATGACTGAGCGACTGAACTGAACTGAACTGTAGTTCAGTTTTCTTTTCGAATGTCTTTCATAGAAGACAAATGCTAGGACACCGTAAAGGAGACTGATGGAAGGATGGCCTGGCTGGCTATCCTCATGCCAAGGACACACTGTGACTTCAGCACCTAAGGAGAGGCCATGCCCTTTGACCTCTATCATGTCACAGGTCAACGGCAGGTGTGCTGCTGCTGCTGCTGCTGCTAACTTGCTTCTGTCATGTCCGACTCTGTGCGACCCCATAGACGGCAGCCCACCAGGCTCCCCCGTCCCTGGGATTCTCCAGGCAAGAACACTGGAGTGGGTTGCCATTTCCTTCTCCAATGCATGAAAGTGAAAAGTGAAAGGGAAGTCGCTCATTCTTGTCCAACTCTAGCAACCCCATAGACTTCAGCCCACCAGGCTCCTCCATCCATGGGATTTTCCAGGCAAAAGTACTGGAGTGGGGTGCCATTGCCTTCTCCAAACGGCAGGTGTAGAGTTCCTTAAAGCAGGAGTAAATGTGCTTTCTGTTAGAAGGCCAGAAGAGCAATGCACAGACATTTTTATACAAATCTGTTTATAATGAAAACGAAGCAAACTATGCTAGGAAGCTCTGTGAGTGAGCAGGAAGAACAAATGGAGACTTATTCATGCCTTATCCTTTCTGGTGTGTCCAGTTCAACAGCTCCTATGAATGGGGAGTTTTACCTCCTCTAGCCAGCTGCATCACTTCAGGCAAGGCATCTCTGGAATCGCTAATGTGTGGATTAACTTCAGAAAGGGACGGACAAATGGGACTAAATGACACAGTGCTAAGATCTGCAACAACTATGAATCATAGGAGACAGGGAATTATGGATGCAGAAGTTCACTTTAAACCAAAATAGCAAGAAACCAAACTCATGCAGGTCATCTGCGGAGTGTTCCTTAGGCTTTTCTGCTTTTCAGTCTTTCCACTGTTAGCTCAGAACACAAATGCTATTAACATAGTGACATAAAGAGAAAAACCGGGAGGCAGGAGACATAGCCATGACCTGCCCAGCTCCGGTGGCAAAGGATTGTGCAAAGGTCCACCAGCTTCCTGAAACGATTCTCTTCTGCTTCTCACAGGCATCACCAGTGATGAACGTGGTTCATATGTTTGAGAATGACAACCATCTCCAGAAAGAAAGCCTGAAATACAATTATGTGCTTTCTTTCTGAATAATGTTTGTATTTGTTTAAATCGTAGAAAAATAGATTCTATGATCTCAGGCAAAAAAAAAAAAAATATANNAAAAAAAAAAAAAAAAAATATATATATATATATATATATATATATCCTTTGGCTTAGCTAATCTGTTAGATTTCTGGGTTTAATTATTAATATACCCTGTATAGCTATAAGGGCTTCCCTGCTGGCTCAGAGGTTAAAGCGTTTGCCTGCAAGGCGGGAGACCCGGGTTCAGTCCCTGGATCAGGAAGATCCCCTGGAGAAGGAAATGGCACCCCACTCCAGTATTCTTGCCTGGAGAACCCCATGGACGGAGGAGCCTGGTAGATTACAGTCCACGGGGTCGCACAGAGTCAGACACAACTGAGCGACCTCACTAGAGCTATAAAGTAGACTACAGTACTTGTTGCTATTTAGTCACCAAGTCATGTCTGACTCTCTTGTGACCTCGTGGACTGCAGCCCGCCAGATTCCTCTGTCCACTGGGATTTCCCAGGCAAGAATACTGGAGTGGGTTGCCTTGCCCTCTTCCTGGGGATCTTCCCAACCCAGGGACCAAACTTGTGTTTCCTGCGTCAGCAGGCAGATTCTTTACCACTGAGCCACCAAGGCACCTTAAATTACAGTATCAGTTCAGTTCAGTCGCTCAGTCATGTCCGACTCTTAGCGACCCCATGAATTGCAGCTCGCCAGGCCTCCCTGTTCATCACCATCTCCCGAGTCCGTGACGCCATCCAGCCATCTCATCCTCTGTCGTCCCCTTCTTCTCCTGCCCCCAATCCCTCCCAGCATCACAGTCTTTTCCAATGAGTCAACTCTTCGCATGAGGTGGCCAAAGTACTGGAGCTTCAGCTTTAGCATCATTCCTTCCAAAGAAATCCCAGGGCTGATCTCCTTCAGAATGGACTGGTTGGATCTCCTTGCAGTCCAAGGGACCCTCAAGAGTCTTCTCCAACACCACAGTTCAAACGCATCAATTCTTCGGTGCTCAGCCTTCTTCACAGTCCAACTCTCACATCCATACATGATCACAGGAAAAACCAGAGCCTTGACTAGACGGACCTTAGTCGGCAAAGTAAACTACAGTGTAGTTAGTTTATAATTATCCATGACAATTACAAGGAGGCTATTCAGGTATTCTAATATAGAACCTTATTGTTATTTCATTGTATTGAGATTATGATTTGTCTTCTGAGAATTAACACTTTGAAGTAAATTAAACACTTCAAACATTATTGTTTCAAGCTACCTAACAAAGACTCTACCAGAAGCTGGAAATTTGTCAAGTTTTTCTAATCTACCACTCTGTTCGCACCTCTTCCCAACTTTCCAAGTTAGAAATAGTCTCTTTGCCTCAAATTAAGGCAAAACTTCAACTATTATGTGTGGCTCACACCTTCTGACGGGAAAGAGATAAATAAGAAACGGGAACACACCTCACTGGTGGATGAGTGTTAACACCATCTTCCTTAATGATGTTAGTAAGAATTTACAAGCAAGAGACATTGCTAAGAATCTAAACTGTGATCCATTTCTGAGAGTAATAGCTGTTCAGTCTCCAGTATCAGACTGCTCTGCTCTTCATGACTCTTGTCAACTGATCAATGAAATGTGTACTTAAGAAGATTGATCAGTCACAAATGCATAGACGTTAGCTGAAGATCAGCAGGAAGTCAGAGGTGCCTTTTAGACCATTCGTCTCCAAACGTGCACCAAAAGTCTCCCTACTTTGTGAGCTCTGAAAAACCAGCATTCGGTCCAAGCATCTATTAGACTTCCTGGGGCCATGAGCCCCGCACTGCCTGCTCCTTCTGGTTTACAACTACAGCCATGAACAGCAATCTCGTGCCTCCACTTCTCTCCAGGGCTCCTATAATCCCACACGGACAGCAGACTTTCTCTCTGACATTGAGTGTCAGTGTAACGTGAGGACTGTTGTATGAAATCTGGGGTTAGAAACAAATTGGTTTATATTTATCTATTATCATTTATCAAGGTGTACCACTGTTCCTGTTATTGGTATGTAATGCAGCTTATAGAAGTCAGGTATCATTTGCTAAGGGCTTCCCAGGTGGCTCAGTGGTAAAGAATCCGCCTGCCAATGCAGGAGACATAGGAGATAGGGTTAGATCCCCTGGAGGAGGAAATGGCAATCCACTCTAGTATTCTTGACAGGAAAATCCCATGGACAGAGGAGTCCTGGACTGGGCTGCAGTCCAGAGGGTTGCAAAGAGTCAGACATGACCAAGCACGCACATGTAATTTGCTAAACTGTGAGAGAAGAGCTTCCTCAGCTCTCAGAAGAGAGAAAATTGGGAGAATGGCATAACCTCCATGATCTGTTGTCTATACACATGGTGTATGGAAGCTGAGTGAAATAAATCTACCCTGGCTTTATTCAGAAACCCTCTATTCAGAAAAGGATTCCACTCAATGTATTTCTACTAAGAGCCTTAAAGGATTGTGTGGGGCACCACAGGATCACTAAAGGAGATCACAAACCCCAAAGTTCATAACAGCGCTATTCACAGAAGCCAAGATATGGAAGCAACCTACGTGTCCATCGACAGGTGAATGGACAAAATGGGTGTGGCATATGTACTTATAAATAACGGACTACTACTCAGCCATAAAAATGAATGAAATACGGCATGTGCAGCAACAGGGATGGGTGTAGAGATGATCACACCAAGTGATTAAGTCAGGCGGAGAAAGGCAAATATCATTTGGTATCACTTACACGTGGCATCTAACTATTTATAAAACAGACTGATTCACACACATAGAAAACAAATGATTATCATAGAGGAAAGGTGGGGGAGGGATAAATAAGCAGGAGTTTGGGATTAACAAATACACAATACTATATGTAAAACAGAGAAACAACAAGGACCTCTAATATAGCACAGGGAACTATATTCAATATCTTTTGAATATCTATAAAAGAAAATGCTCTGAAAAATATATATATAACTGAATCACTTTGCTGTACACGTAAAATTAACACAACATTGTGAACCAACTATACTTCAAAAAAACCCTCAAACACAGCAACGCCAACAGAAAAAAAACAACACAAAAGGGCTCCCTTCTCCTAAGAGTCTTCATAGCCCAGCAGGACCCAGAGCAAGTAAACACATAAACGCGGGTGATGCAGCTTGTGGTGAATGCCATAGTAAACAGCTACCAAGCACACAGGGCAGGGGCTGGGCTGGGGGTGTTCACCAGGAGAAACCATGTCCTGCCAGGTGAAGAGAGGAGGCTTGTGAAAGACAAGATTCCCAACTCACCTAGTTAAACACAAAGTGCGGAAAGGAAACATGGGAGGGAAACATCTTAAGAACGAGTGTGAAGAATAATCACATTGTCCACATCCTGTACATTCAAGCCCACGGCATCAGGCAACCACGGGCACAGATATGAATGGTAATTGCAGAGCCGGAGGCAAAGTAAAGGCAGGCACCATGGCTACCGCGTCTCAGCCAATCAAGTCTCATAACAAAGGCAATCTAGTCGGAATCCTGGCGTCCTGGGATGAGTCCTAACTGAATAACAGTCTCACCTAACCGGGAATCACAGAAACGACCCAGATTTCTCCTGGTCCAGCTCTGCTTTGCAGACAGGCCAACATCTGCATCAGTCAAGACAAATCTTTGTCAATTCACCCTCTTAATCACCTTTATGGATACAAATTTTACAGTTTCTCCTGGAAGTCAGCATAAGAATTTAATGATGCTGACACTCTGCCAGGGGGTTAGCAGGCTTCTGAGCACAGTGACATTCAGACAGCGTCAGAGTTCAGGATGATTCAGTCAGCCAGACTATTATCACATTTATTATGGGCCTACTGTGTGCCACAACTGTTTCAACCACCTTGCATAGACTAATTGACTTCACTCTCACAAGGACACTATCAGGCTTCAAACACTTTTGTCAGCCTCGTGTTACGGGGTGGTAAGTTGGATGGACCAATAATATATAGCTGGTCCTTGGTAGGGTGCCCTGGCTCCAGGACCAGTGCTCTTAACGATTATGCTAAGCTATCTCTCGAAGAAGGCAATGGCACCCCACTCCAGTACTCTTGCCTGGAAAATCCCATGGGCAGAGGAGCCTGGTAGGCTGCAGTCCATGGGGTGGCTAAGAGTCGGACACAACTGAGCGACTTCACTTTCACTTTTCACTTTCATGCATTGGAGAAGGAAATGGCAACCCACTCCAGTGTTCTTGCCTGGTGAATCCCAGGGACAGGGGGTCTGGTGGGCTGCCGTCTATGGGGTTGCACAGAGTGGGACACGACTGAAGTGACTTAGCAGCAGCCATGCCCTCCTCCAGGGGATCTTCCCAACCCAGGGACTGAAGCAGCGTCTCTTATGTCTCCTGCATTGGCAGGAGGGTTCTTTACCACTAGCGCCACCTGGGAAGTCCTTTATGGTACATAGTGAAAGTGAAGTCACTCAGTCGTGTCCGACTCTTTGTGATTCTCTAGGCAAGAATACTGGAGTGGGTTGCCATTTTCTTCTCCAGGGGATCTTCCCAACCCAGGTCTCCCGCATTGCAGGCAGACGCTTTAACCTCTGAGCCACCAGGAAAGCCTTAAGAACCCATCAATTGTAAGATGCAGCATTATTAATTTTCATACCACTAAGAGAGTCACTTTGGTGGCTCAGACAGTTAAGAGTCTGCCTGTAACATGGGAGACCGGGGTTTGATCCCTGGATTGGGAAGGTCTGCTGGAGAAGGAAATAGCAACTCACTCCAATATTTTTGCCCAGAAAATCCCATGGATGGAGGAGCCTGGCAGGCTATAGTCCATGGGGTCGTAGGGTCAAACATGACTGGGCAACTAACATTTTCACTTTTCAAGAAAGAAAAAACCTTGTTGATTGGAGTATGACAGAATAGTCAAAAGCCACCAATTATAAGACAATCCTGATTTCAGAGATGTTAAAATGAGGGCAAAAAAGTGCATTTCAGAATTTATGAAATACTGTTACACTATTAATTACAATGAGTAAATCATATAACCTGAGGCTCAATTTCTACATCTATAAAATAGGAGACTGATGATTATTAAAGTCCCTTCTAACCTGACAATTCTAGGTATCACCTATATAAGGAACAGGGCAAGTACTGTGGTGAGAAGGGTGAGGTGTCCAGGGCCCCAAATTTAAGGAGGCACCACTCGCCAGTTGGTGTAAGTCCAGGGTGGGAACTGGAGAGTGAGCGCTCCCTTAAAGCATATATCCTGGCACCTGGCTTCCTCAACCTGGTGGGGCCCTGATGGAGAAAGCAATGAGGAATTCAGACCATTTGTCTCCTGTTTTTTTTTTAATCAAGATTTTTTTTAGTGACGTGTTCTCACTTAACAGCAACTTTTTCCAATTACTTTCCTTTTTCCTACAGAGACCTTTTCCTTGGTGTATTTCTTTATATTTCTATTCCCTCCCCACCTTCTCCCATTTCTATTAAAATCCCTGATTCCAAGTTCATTCAGCTAGTTCTTCAAAGTTTTTACTGAGGCCAAGGACAGATGTGTGAGCTCTTCCTATAACTTAATTCCCTAAGTTATACAGTGCATCCCATCTCATGGGAAACCCACTCCGATCTGAAGCCGAGGCCCTTGCTACTTAGACCATTAGGACCACATCACTTGGAAGCATCTTAGAAACGCAGAATCTCATCCCCGCTTCTGTACTTGCAGAATCTGCATTTTAACAAGGTCCTAAATATAGCTTGAGAAGCATGGGACTAGGCAACATTATGTCAATTATGCAAAAAAGCAACTCCAATGATAAAATTACTCCTTATTAAGCACCTAATATGTGTCAAGTGCTTCCCATACAGCACCATTCCATCAACAATTTAGACAAGTAAATAATGATTCATTTAAATTCAGTGACCCAGCTGGAAGTTCTTCTGGAAGTATGGTATACCTATCATCACTTCAGGCCAACAAGGTAAGGTTTTGTAAACTATTTTCAGCAAATAGTATCATATTCACCTCCCATTCTTTCCCTACACCGGTAACGACTAGAGATTAGGACTTTCAATTTGCACAGCTTGATATTAACTGCATGCACCTGAGCTAGTAATTCAACTTTCTGAAATCCAGTTGCTTTATCAATAAAATAGGAAGTGATAGAGTGTACTATAAGGATGAAATTAAATAAGGGATATGGAGGGCTCAGCAGTCTCTGTGTGTGTACTCAGTCATGTCCAACTCTTTGGGACCCTATGGGCTGTAGCCTGCCAGGCTCCTCTGTCCATGGGGTTTCCCAGGCAAAAATACTGGAGTGGGTTGCCATTTTCTTCTCCAGGGGATCTTCTGGATCCAGGGATCGAACCCATGTCTCTTTTGTCTCCTGACTACAGGCAGATCCTTTAGCATGAGCGCCACTTGGGAGGCGGGTATGCAGGAAAGCTCAACAAATAAAACATATTACATCGCTTGGCTATTTGCTCTCTGCTTCCATCTCCTCAAAAAACAAAACTGGCTCACTGTAATTTGGAGATTACCCATCTATATACGAAGCTCTTAAGTGATGACAGTTAAAGATATCATTGTTTCTTTGAAAAACCTCTCTTCCGAGTAAAGATACCTGATGTAATTTTAATTGTGACTGAAAAATAAAGCAGCAAAAAGAAAAAAAAATGCCCTCCTCCCATGTCTGGAGATGCGAACAGCCTGATAACTCAGGAGGTACCTTGCTCATTTATTGAACTCTAGCGAAGTAGGGAGTTGCTTTTGACAGAGCTGTTAAGCAAATAAGGATCCTCCTGGCTGCTGAATAAATTAAGCTATTCTTATTTGACCTTTGCCAAACTAGGTTTGAGTGACCGACAGGATCTAGCATTGTCTCCCATTCTTTCGTACAATGTGACAAGCATGCTCGCCATGTCCAGATCCTTCTTGCTTTTGTTGCTTTTATAAAAGGTTTCATTGAATGGCTTATTAAAACTGCTGTATATAAAACTACGCCTTTGAAAGATTTCTCTGGCTGGACTCCAGCTCAATTAGCAGACTACTTCCAGCTGATGAAAAGTAACAGTCAATATCAGATTAGAGTTAGCAACTATTCACCAGAGTAATCAAATTAGATTTGGGTATCTATGGTGACACAACAAAAATTTCCACTAAGCCCTGTGGTTTTACAATAAGACGACCACAGCTTTATATTAAATTATTGTTCAAAATGTTTTCTCAAAATCTAATCTGCATCTCAGGAGACACACAGTCAAGTCTATGGGCATATCAAAAAATGTATAACCAGGACTTTCCCAATTTAAATACTAAGTAGCCTAAAGAGTCTAGGAGAACAATTTGCATGAAGCTTGGTCTTTTTTCTCTTTCAACAACTCCTTCCCAATTATCAGTTATGACTGGCCATTGTCAAGCTGACATGCCAACTGATTTGTCAATAAAATTGACCAAGCAAGCCTGCAGTCCAGGACTTGGAGGGTAACAGAAAAGACAATCCCAGCTTTTAATATGCTTACAGTATAAACAGGATATTAAACATACAAATTAGAATACAATATTAACACAGCAGATTTCAACTTATACTCATATAGAGTAAAAATGTACACATATTTAGACACATTATGTGCAAAATGAGTTTAACTGTAAGTAGGCACATTAAATTTAGCCTCTGCTGGAGTCGGTTGTATTTATTTCTTTTAAAACAACAAAACACCCTTAGATGAGATTTTCTTTTATTAAAATAATATGCCTCTGATGCTTTGTGGGATGGGGTCATCTTTGCATATCCCTAGATAAGAGACATCACCCAGGTTCTTAGAAGCAGGCGCCTCCAGTGTGCCACGCTGCAGAGGTCCCAGAAAGGCTGGACCTCCCATCACTTTTGGTCCATGGCCAGTTTCTGGCTTCCACAAGCACAGGTATGATCCATCTCTGCGCTTCCTGGGAATGAAGCCCTGGGTGATGAGAGCTGGGCCATATCTTAGACTCCTCTTCCCCACAGATGCCACCCGTCTCTCTCTCCACAGATCTGCTTCCCCTGCTCTGGCAGCATGGAAAGTCATCCAGTCGGGGGACAAAGTGACTGTCTCTCCTCTGGCAGGCACCCCCAATCTTCACCAGGGGTCTCTTCCACCTTCTGAGTGACTTCTGGAAGAGAATCACTACCTTTTACTGTCGAGAGGATTAAGTGAAATAGCCTCTATGAAAGTAATTTATAAAATGGAAAGGCTAAATAAATGTAAGAAATTACGCTTGTACACTCGTGGTGAATTCATGTCAATGTTTGGCAAAACCAATACAGTAATGTAAAGTAAACTAAAGTTAAAATAAAAATTAAAAAAAAAAAAAAGAAATTACTACAGACAGTAAATGATTTCAGAGCTTCCCTAGTGGCTCAGATGGTAAAGAATCTGCCTGCAAAGGAGGTGACCTGAGTTTGATCCCTGGGTCAGGAAGAGCCCCTGGAATAGGAAATAGGAACCCACCCCAGTATTCTTGCCTGGAGAATTCCATGGACAGAGGAGCGTGGTGGGCTATAGTTCATGAGATCATGAAGAGTCGGGCATGACTGAATGACTAAATTATTATTATTAAATGATTTAAAAAAAAAAACCTCACAGGTACAGCACTTATCTTCACTCAAATGCCAATCAGATTGTTCTGGATCCAAGTAGTGTGCAAAACTAAGTGTAAACAACATAGCAGAAGCCTCTCCACTCTGTTCCCTTAATGACTTTTTTACCTTGGCAACTAAACACACCATGACTTGCCAATCTGGGACTCTACAAGCACCAGGAAGACAAAGCCAGAGCTAACTGAACGCCACTCTACTTGTGACTATCTATACAACCCAATGTTTTGGCAATTGACAGTCACAGTCATGTCTCTTTCCCTCTTGTCACTATAAAAATACTGTTATATGATCTAGAGCTTTAGAAATTATATCAGTTATAGCCTCCATTCAAACAATTACCTTAATAATCCATGATTACCAATTAGATGCTCAATTGGACAGGTGCTTGCTCTTATATACAAAAGCAGTACCGCTTGTGAATACCAGCCGCATCAAACTTGACTGACAGGTCTTTTTTTTTTTTTTCTAAGTTAAAAAAAAGAGAAGTCTTTTCAGAGCATTTAATTTTCAGGGTTTTATGTGTCTGATTTGACAGCCTGTATGCGATTTAGATGGAATACTTGGTATTTCTATTTTGCAAAGCGAAATTTTCATCAGGAAACTGTGTTTCTTTAAGGACATTTCAGGCTTTGGGGAAACATATATGCTTATCTAGGAGACCTGTTTCAAATTACCAGGTAAAGCACATTTCTGTAGTGGGCACTTGAAAATCATACCATATATTACTAACTCAATAGGGTGTATCATCTTCTGCCAGCCTCTCTTTTCATTATTACATAAACGATGGTAGAAACAAAATGATAACTATCATTCCACACGGCTTGTTCAACCCCAAATCTGTTCCCTTTTTCAGAAACACAATCAGATGTCTGAGCCTATTCTCTGTAGAATTTCAGAATCTGAATCTCTGGTATTATTTCTGAAGACTTTGTATGTAAATTATAATATACTACAAGATTATTAGGATTTTAAAGCCTTTAAAGATACCTTTGTGCACAAAGTCTTCCAAAGAATGAAGACCATTCCTTTAGAAGAAATAGTAAGCTAAAGCAAGAGTTCATTGCTCTAACGTGTCAGCCTTGAAATGGTTTTGTTAAAATACAGTGGCTGTGTCTTGCCAGTTAAGGAAAATGGCTGGAGAAGTATCAAATTGGTGTTTTTACCCACATGAAATAGACTCATTTGTTCTGTAATTTGGTTGTGTCGGGCCTTAGTTGCAGCATGCATGATCTTCACCGAGTCATGTGGGATCTTTAGTTGTGTTGCACAGACTTTCCAGTTGTGGCAGGCAGCCTCTAGAGCACAGACTCAGTAGTTGCGGCACTGAGTTGCTGAGTTGCTCTGAGTCATGTGCGATCTTAATTCTCCAAGCAGGGCTCAAACCTGCGTCCCCTGCAACGCAAGGCAGATTCTTAACCACTGGACCACCAGGGAAGTTCCAGGAAACTCTTAGTTGCATCATGAGGGATCTAGTTCCCTGACCAGGGATCAAACCCAGGTCCTCTACATCGGGAGTACAGAGTCTTAGCCACTGGACCATCAGGGAAGTCCCCTGTGAAACAGACTTGATGGACTGGTTATTCAGCTGAAGGTGCTAAAATATCCTGGTCTGCCACTCATCAAAGACAAGATTCTTTAATTTTTAAAAAAATTTTACCCGGTTTTATTATGAAACATATAAACACATTCCTGAAAAATGTGTATCACAAAAACTACACACATCCATGAGTTTATCCCAGATATCCTTAATTTTCACATTAACCAGACAGAATAAATCAAAACACTTGGAAAAGTCTTTGGGTGTGCGTGTCGTCTATGGACTGTAACTCCTCTGTCCATGGGATTCTCCAGGCAAGAACATTGGAGTGGGTTGCCATTTCCTCTGGATCTTCCCAACCCAGGGATCGAACCCACGTCTCTTATGTCTCCTGCATTGGCAGGTGGGTTCTTTACCACTAGCACCACCTGGGAAGGCTTTACAATGTATTATTTAGTTGGTTAATTGAGTCAGCAACTGTCTCTGGGACACAAGAAACAAAGAAGAAACAGACGTATCATTTGGCTCCCTGGGGAAGGAAAAATAGGGGGCTTGTAAAAGACAGGATGCTAAGTCACTTCAGTCATATCCGACTCTATGAGAGCCTGTGGACTATAGCCTGCCAGGCTCCTCTGTCCATGGAATTCTCCAGGCAAGAAAACTGGATTGGGTTGCCATACCCTCCTCCAGGGAACCTTCCTGACCTAGGGACTGAACCTGCGGCTCCTGCGTTGCAGGAAGATTCTTTACCGTCTGAGCCATCAGGAAAGCCCGAAAGACAGGATAGAAGGTCCCAACGGAGACAGTGGTGCAGAGGATATCAAGTTTGTCTCTGGATTTGATGCCTAGTTCTACCACCTACCAGCTGACTGAGTCTAAGAAAGTCCCTTAACTTCTGTTGCCGTGGTCTCTGTAGCTATTAAATGGGGGAACAAATCAGATAACAGATGTAAGATGCTTAATACACAGTATGAGCTTACCACACAAGCCTCACACAAACTGGAAGGTGGGTGGGATCAGAAGCCAGTCTTCCTCGGGGCCACAGAGCCACCCTCTCCCGTGTGACCCTCTTCTTCTCTCTCCCCTTTGCTGGGTCACGTCTCCCTACTGAGGGGCCTCCTATCTACTCCAGCTGGAACGTTGCCCAGTGGCCACAACTATCCAGGACTGTTCAGCTGCAGGGTGCACTGCCAACTAACTCAGTCTCTTGAGTTTCAACACTCAAGTCACTATGAGAGAAGCACAAGTGAACCACATCAATGTGCCAATGCTGGACAGCTTCTGAGTTGGCTGTCCTTAGGCCAGGTCTCCAACCCACTCGACTTACTTGTAGTCAAGATGTTCTTGGGGGTCCAGAGGTTAAGAATCCACCTTCCAATGCAGGGGCTATAGGTTCGATCCCTGGCTGGAGAACTAAGATCATGCATGCTGGGAAGGAACTAAGCCTGTGCACGTCAACGACTGAGCCTGCTCACCAAAGCTAAACAGCCTCTGCACCGCAGCTAAGGCCCAAGGCAGCCAGACACAAATAAACATTACCTTTAAAGGGAGTGGCATGGGCCACTTAGAAAATACTTTTAAAAAACAGTCAGCTATTGTGGTCTAGGGCATGGGGCTCTAGGTCAAATGAACTGTCGGCCGACCATACTGTGTGGTCTAGATGACTCTCTGAAATGCTCTTTCAGAAGACCAGTCCTTGGGACATGGTAGATACAAAAAAATGAAATGTAACCAAAGATCTTTAAAAGCTTCTCTACCCAAAACCTTCCATGTTCACCCTAATGGGGCAATGAAAACAGTTATTTGACCAAAGCTTTCTATAACTGTGATACCCTCTTCAGTCTTAGGCTCTGGAAGGAACCCTATGGGACACTGACTGCCCAAAAGATGTATGCATATTCTAGCTCCCAGAACCTGGGAATAAGACTCTATGTGGAAAAAGAGTCTTTGCAGATTAAATTAAGGATCTCGAGACAAGGTCATCCTGAATTTAGAATGGACCCTAAATCCAATGATAGTTGTCCTTTTAAGAAAAGCAGAGGGAGGAATGACACTGGAAGCCATGAAATTAGGAGACACTTATGACCAACCTAGACAGCATATTGAAAAGCAGAGACATCACTTTGCAAACAAAAGTCTGTCTGGTCAAGGCTATGGTTTTTCCAGTGGTCATGTATAGATGTGAGAGTTGGACCATAAAGAAAGCTGAGCGCCGAAGAATTGATGCTTTTGAACTGTGGTGTTGGAGAAGACTCTTGAGAGTCCCTTGGACTGCAAGGAGGTCCAACCAGTCCATCCTAAAGGAGATCAGTCTTGGGTGTTCACTGGAAGGACCGATGCTGAAGCTGAAACTCCAATACTTTGGCCACCTGATGTGAAGAGCTGACTCATTAGAAAAGACCCTGATGCTGGGAAAGATTGAGGGCAGGAGGAGAAGGGGACGACAGAGGATGAGATGGCTGGATGGCATCACCGACTCAATGCACATGAGTTTGGGTAAACTCCAGGAGTTGGTGACGGAGAGGGAGGCCTGGCGTGCTGCGGTTCATGGGGTGGCAGAGAGTCAGACACGACTGAGTGACTGAACTGAACTGAACGACACTGGCAGAGGCCATGTGAAGACAGAGGCAGACTGGAGTTTCACAGCCCCAGGTCAAAGAATGACCAGAACCATTAGGTGAAGCCGGAAGAGGCGAGGAAGGAGTCTCCCCCTGGAGCCTCAGAGGGATCAAAGTCCTGCCCACAGCTAGGTTTCAAGGCTTCTGGCTTCCAGAACTGGGAGAGAATACATTTTCTGTTATTTTAAGCCACCAAAATTGTGGTCATTTTTATGACAGCCCTAAAAAAGCAATACAGTAAGTCCCCTATCTATGAAGTTACCAACTTCCAAAGATCCAATTGCGCCCCCAGTTCTAGCAAGGAACCAGATCCTGTGCCACCCACGTCAGCTGTGAGTGCAACTGCAGCTCGCCCTCCATCTCCTGTTGCTGACGACCCACCAGCTCTACCATTTCCCACTTCCTCTCCCTCCTCCAGTCAGTAACCCTTCCTGCCTGTTCACTCAATGCCAGCCCCTGGATGCCGGCTGTTGTGCTGCACCGCTGTACTTTTCAAGGTACTGTACTGTAAGATTTAATTTTCCTTTATTTTTTTTGTGTTTGTTTTTTATGTATCATTTGTGTGAAAAGTGTTACAAACATTATAGTACAGTACAATATAGCCGATGGTGTTAGCTGGGTATCTAGGCTAACTCGGTTGGACTTACGAACACACCCTAGGAATGGAACTTGTTCATATGTAGGGGGCTTACTATACAGATACTAAAATTAGTGTCTGTGTTAATCCATTCAAGAAGTACTTCCTGAAAACCTGTACATGCAAAGCCCTAAGCTGGGCAATCTACTATGAACATGCTGCTAAGATAAAATAAAGGAGCATGCATACACCCATTTGGCACATGAGCTAGCATGGTGTCCAACTTCAGGACAGTGTATGGTCAGTGCACACACAGACACACACACAAAACTGGCTCAAGAACATATGTACACAGTACAGCTGAGACTGAGGGTGGGCCTCCAGGGCAGGTATATCACACTTGGAGAACAGATGCCTGTAGTTAGGTTAAATACTTCCAGTCTGCTAAGAGAAGCAAAGTGCTATACAGAGAAGAACCTCTTGGACTGTCCTTCCTCCCTTCTTTGCCCAGCAAATGTCTCTACATTATGATCAAATGCCATCTCCCGATGAAACCTTTGCTGGCTGACTTCCTAGGAGAATGAACAATTTCTTCCTCTGTACATCACATCAGTCTCTTCATACCCTACTGTAGTACCAATCAGGCTGCTTTTTCATTATTTGCTTACAAGTCTGCTCTCCTCCATCTAATTACAGGTTCCTAGAAAGAAGGGACTGTGTCTGATACATCCTGGGGTCCCTAGTATCTGACATGAGATTCTCAATACATTTCTTGAATCAATGAGTCAGAGTTATTCATGAATCAGGGCCCTGTGTTGAAACATGCATAATAATTAAATGTTAAAACATTTTGAGGTCAGACACTTAAGAGTAGTCACAGTCACAATCAGAATGAATCATATTTTTGTATCAAAATAGAAACATTTTCTTTTTTGTCTGCCCATGGTAATTCAATGCCAACATTTTGGTATATAGTCAAGAGCATAGACACAAATATATAAAGTAGCCTGAACATGATGTGGCAAAAGGCAATAAAATAATTTCTTAATTTCAAATTCAGTTCAGTTCAGTCGCTCAGTCATGTCCGACTCTTTGCGACCCCATGAATCCCAGCACGCCAGGCCTCCCTGTCCAATTAGCTGAATAGAATTCTTTGAAACACTAGAAACAAATCTGTTCTTTTTCTATGGAAGGAAAATGTACATACAAATGTTGCATTTTACTTTGCATTTACATGGAGGGACAGCTGTATAAGCTGGCTGATATTGGTAGAAATGGCTTGGGACTGAAGACTCAATGAAAAGAAAAAATATATCACATACCCCATGCCTATGCTCTTAAGGAAAAGGGTGGGAGAATGAACAGGCAAATTTCACAACTTAAGAAACAAAAATGGGAGCCCAGTGGAGGATGGACAAATCTTTTTAGAAGGAGGGCAACTGAACTGGTAACTGTTTACTGAAAACAGGATTTCCCTGGTGGCACAGACAGTAAAGAATCGACCTGCAATACAAGAATGTGGGTTCAATGACTTTGGGAAGATTCCCTGGAGAAGGGAATGACAAACTACTTCAGTGTTCTTGCCTGGAGAATCCCATGGACAGATGAGCCTGGCGGGCTACAGGGCATGGGGTTGCAAAGAGTCGGATACGACTAAGCAACTAACACTTTTACTACTGAAAATGCCCTTCTCTCTTCCAGACCAAGAGTCCCTCTGCAGTGGCTTCTGACCTGGGCACTGAGTTTGGTGATGCTGCCCCAGTGTTCTCCATGCTGGAGGTCGGGCTCAGTAGACATGTAAGTTCAAAAGAAAAATTGGGAATGTTTGCCCACTGGACATCAGATCTTTTCCTTCGAGCCAACAGGAAGATTTTGATTGTTTCAGTCATTTTCTTTAAGGATGTTAAATTCCTGTTTTTTTCACTTTAGCTTCCTTTTTCCTTAATGAAAAGTCAATGCATGCAAGGAAAACAGTTATAAATACAGGCTGCTGCTGCTGGTAAGTCGTGTCCGACTCTGTGCGACCCCATAGACGGCAGCCCACCAGGCGCCCCTGTCCCTGGGATTCTCCAGGCAAGAACACTGGAGTGGGTGGCCATTTCCTTCTCCAATGCATGAAAGTGAAAAGTGAAAGTGAAGTCGCTCCATCATGTCTGATTCTTTGCGACCCTATGACTGCAGCCCACCAGGCTCCTCTGTCAATGGGGTTTTCCAGGCAAGAGTACTGGAGAGGGGTGCCATTGCCTTCTCCGATAAATACAGGCTACTGTCCCGTAATGATGATAAGAATTTAAACAGCATTTTACAGTTCTTAGTATTTCAATTTTTATTCCTAACAATCACATAAACCAGCAGAACAGCTATCAGTCGTTCCCTTTTATGTGGAAGAGACTACGTTTCTGAGAGAGTAAACAGTTTAGTGAAGTCCATCTGGCTAGTGTGTGCACTTGGTGCCAGATAAGCTGTGATTACCAATACCCTAGGACAGGGATCCTCAGCCTCTGGGATCTAACGCTTGATGATCTGAGGTGGAGCTGATGTAATAACAACAGAAATAAAGTGCACAATAAATGGAACGTACTTGAATCATCCCTAAACCACCCCCATCCCCATCTGTGGAAAAATTGTCTTCTACGAAACCTGTCCCTGGTGCAGAAGGTTGGGGGTTCCTGCCCTAGGACATTTCCATTAACTCGAGTTGGCCTGACAGAGATACCCTGGGCACGTACAAGGTTCTCCCCGTTTAGGCCTATTCAATCTCTTATTCGTAGAGGTCGCCGAGGAAAGCAGAGAATCTTACTCTATCTCAATTTTGCCTTCTCCCCTTGACAACGGAAATCAACAGTTGAGTTTCAAGGATGGTGGATGAATTTGACTGAGAAGGAGGGTGGCCAGTGACTGAGCTGGGTATAGATCCACAAATTCCAACATATAAACGGGCAAGTTTCCACCTGTCCAATGTCATCACCTCCAGAAAAGTGTGAGGGGACACCCTGGGCTGGAAGGATTTACGGTCACAAATGCGGCAGGAACCAGAGCACACAGGGGGTTAGAAATTCAGGAAGCCACTCTCTCCCTAGACATGTGCTATCCAGTAAAGTAGCCATTAGCCACACGGTCCTCCTTCATTTCAGCGTGAGTGAATTAAAAATAAAATAATCAGCTCCTCAGTTGCACCCCCTATTTTTCAAGTGTCCAATAGCCACATGTGACAAGTAGATCCCACGGTGGACAGTACAGATAGAGAACACTTCCCTCACTGCAGAAAGTGCCGCTGGACAGGGCTGTCCTAGGCTGTTTTCTCCTTTTCATAGAGGGACCCAAAGGTTTTACTTGAGGCGTTAAGTCAGGAAGAACTCATATTACTTTAGGCACACGCCACTGTGGAGGGCAACCTGAAGAGATGATTGCCTTCTACACCAGACCCAGGGCCCCCACGTTATGCACAACCAGGGTACCATTTCAGCCCAATGTATGTGAGTTCCATCTCCTGGCATCCTTCAACATTTGTCCTGTATCACGGCTGCCTATGGCAACCCTGATCATCCCAGATTTATGATTTCTTCTTCTAGTGTTTGATGTCATGCCCTCAGTATTCCGGGCTTCCCTGGTAGCTCAGTTGGAAAAGAATCTGCCTGCAATGCAGGAGACCCAGTGTTCATCCCTGGGTGGGGAAGATCCCCTGGAGAAGGAAATGGCAACCCACTCCAGTACTCTTGCCTGGAAAATCCCATAGACAAAGGAGCCTGGCAGGCTACAGTCCATGGGATTGCAAAGAGTCGGACATGACTTAGAGACTAAATCACCTCAGAATTCAGGAAACAAACAAGGATCTTAGCCAGCCAAGCTCAAAAGAAACCTGTAGAAAAGGACACAGCATCATCATCCAAAGGACTTTTTAAATTAACTTACTTGAGTGAAGGTGCTCTCTTGTAAAATACTCTTCTTACTCTCGCACTGGCAGGTTTTCCCTTCCAAATCTCATTACAAATTCTTCTCTGACACCTACTATTTACTCAACAGCAGAAATCAACTCCCACTCAGAAAACAGCTATGCACTGCTGCTTAAAGACTCCTAAGTATCAGATGTAGGTATTTTATGAAAATCCAAATGACATGTGAGCATTTCGGATTTCCTCCTGTAACTTTCTTTCCACTGGTGTCCTAATTGATCAGGAGAAAAAAGAATGACAGCTGTGTTCCTCACTTCTGACACAGACACCCTTCCCACCGTGACCATCCACCTCGGGTTCTCTGAAATGTGCTGTGTATACTTATATGTTCTGTAATAGGTTCTTTTCTCATTAGCTTCCATTGGAATGAAATGCTTCCATATGGCTCCAGGGCATTAAAAAACTTAACAAAACTTTTAAAATAACAAAATTAACATAAAATGACCTTATCATTTAAAAATTGAGGAGCAGCATCCAATAAAGCCTAATGCCATGCTAAAAATACTCTGAGTGTGCCAGAAGGTGGGGTGACAGCTAGAACGGTGCAAAGGAAGATATACCTCGATGGAGGCATTCCTGCGATTTGTGAGACATGAAAATGGTTTTTAAGCTAAAATTTTCAAGGTAACTTTTCTACACATGGTTCTCTCTTTCTTACCCTCTTTACTTTGCTGAATATATCCTTTTGCTTGGACTCAGTATATTGAAAAAAAAATCCTTTTTCTTTCCTTCTATAGAGATGTATTTACACTCAGTTGGAGGAAAAAGAATAATAGTATTAAAACAAGGCAAGAAGCACTGGAAAACACTTAGAAACCATGATTCTTGGTCTAAAACCCCTGGAAGAAATCTTCTTTTAGCGGGGAAAAAAAAGATAATTCCAGAAATGTAGCAACCAATTTGGGAACTGTCTCAAGTGAAGTGTGTGTATTGAGCCAGAAAACACACAAATCAAGACACAAGTTATAAAAGCCATACAATAAATGTGCAGCAAATGAGGGTGGTCCTCAGACGTTATCCCTGTGGTTAGACAGCATGTGAGAAATCTACGTGAGCACTCAAACATGACAATTTAACAAAACAGGTCCAGATTAGGCTTTTCTGAGCTTCGCTGACCCCAAGTACCACTATATACCCTCTGTCTTCCTGTCCAGAATGTTGACATTGAAAATGCCTGGATTGGAGATGAAAAGTAATGTGCTCACTTACCATATGCTTATCTGAGACTAATATTTCATTAATTTTTAATTTTAAATATGAAGGTGCCCATGGTCTTTCTCAAAATGAATACTCCTAACTCACTCTCAATTTCAGTCTTTACCAGAAAGCGTAAGTGAAATTCATTGGTCTGAATACAATTGATGCAACCATTGGTCCAAACAACAAAACAACTAGCGACAACTTCCGAAAAAAGTTATGAATTATCAATGATCAGTGGTCATCTTTAATGATAATTACCAATTACCAATGAAAAATTGTCAAAAAAAAAAAGAGAGATGGAAACCTTCAAAAACGTTTTTAACTGGGTAAGAGTTAACAAATGAAAACTGAGTCCCAGGACTTCCCTGGTGGTGCAGTGGCTAAGAACCCGCCTTGCAATGCAAGTAGATAGTCTAGTATATAGAATCTAGGGGATGCGGGTTTCGATCCCTGGTCATGAAACCAAGATCCCACCTGCCTCGGGTTAACCACTGAGGCCAGCACACCACAACTAGAGAGTCTGTGCCCTGCAGCGAGCGATCCCACAAGACACAAGGAAGGTCCTGCGTGCTGCAACTAAGACCCAACTCAGCTAAATAAATAAGTAAATATTTAAAATAAATAAAACAAAAAATGTTCTACACACACAAAAAAAGAATATTAAAATTTACAAAAACAGCAACAACAACAAAACCGAGACTGCCCGTTGGCTCACGGCCAGTAAAGTATTCCATCTAGGACAGCTGTAAAAAGATCCAGCTTCTCAGTACAATTCTTACCAGCAGTAACAAATCCCAAGGCAATATTTGGAAAAGTTGCTCAAATGAAAAGCCCGAGGGAACAACATGCTCTTCATTCAGCAAACACATACAGCATATTTCTATGGCTACATCCTGAGATTTGGTACCCCTGGGAACCATTTCACCTCTGTCTTCCTAAATTGGTCTATTGCAATACCCGACTGCGATCCATTATCATCCCCCTCTCTTCTATTCAGTTCCAGCCATAGCGACTCCTGCCATCTGCTGGGACAACACCCTCTTCTTGCCCTTTTCTCCCAGTCAACCAGGCCCCTTGACTTCACGATCTCCAAATTAGAGCATAATCACTCTCCAGCCCAGTGCCTCATCCCCTCATCCTCGCAGTAGACACACGTGCCCAGAAGAGATTCAATCCAACCATCTGCTGATGCCCCTCTGGCCCAGGGCTTGCTGGGTGCTGGAGGAGAAAAACAAAGTATGCTGACTGGATCAATGAAAATTTTGTGGTTTCTGGTTTCAGCACACCCCCAAAAACAATTTTGTGAGGGAGGCATCAAGACAGTTGCCGTTCTCATTTATCCACATTTTTACCACCTTCTCAAGCACCCAGGTCCTCCCTTTCCTCCCCTCTCCATCCACAAATGACCTCTTCTCTTCCTTGATGGTAAAGACAGAGGCCACTGACGAATAGATTTTATCAGCTCTCAGGCTCTCTTCCTAACTATCTCCAAACTGATCTGTATTCCTATCACTCTTTCTTACGGTTCCTCCAATTACAAAGAAAAAGCCATATCTTTTATTTGAGACTTCCTCCTCCTATCTGTACCCTTGATGTCCTTCTGTCTCCCTCTGGGATCCTGCCCATCAATCACTCTTCTCTCCTCTACCTCTCATCTTTCCCTGCACAATTCCCTTGGGTTCATTAAAATGTTCACGACTCCTTTCAAAGAAATAACCGCTCTCCTTCAACCCATGCCCTTCTCCAGCTCCCTGTGCATTCTTCTTCTTCTAGACAAACTTCTTGAAGAAATGATTCATTTACTACCAAATCTAGCTTTTTTCTCCACTATTCCATTTGCTATGACGTCACTCTTTCTTCTACTTTCCCTAACCTCTCTGTCTAATTATTCTCAGCTTATTCTATTTCCCTTAACCTCTCTGTCTAGTTATTCTCAGCTTTCATTTCACCTGGTAAATAAACACTGATGTTTCAGGTATTCTACATTCTATAGTCACACCATTTTCCATCTAAACCAGGACACTCTCCAGCGTGAAAGGTAGTGCACTGGCCCTTTGCTCACCCGGGCTCTGAACCTCTCCTTGGCACCTATTCAGTCTGAGCCACCTTCCCTTCACTCGTGACTCCCCTTTACCCAGGTAGGATGCTGAATCCTGGACCACATCTCAGAGCCTGAGCCTTTAGGAGAGCTAGAGCCAGAGCTGCATTTTTTTATACTGGAAAGATCCTCCTTCAGATACAACTGATCCCCTTTTCAGACTTTTCACACTGCCCTTCTCTCTGGCCACGGCACACCCTGTCTTGGTCAGTGGCATTATTATTGCTCCTCCAATCATCACAGCCAGAAGCCTCAGAGTCATCCTCCCACCAAAATAACATCAGCAGCAAACTGTCACCATATTCTGCCAATTCTTTCTCTTAAGAATCTCTTAAGCCTCATCTCTTCATCTCCAAGGCCACTGACATAAGAACCTTTTCATCTGTCTGGGACAATGTTCACACATGGCCCTATTTTTTTAAACAGAAATACACCTCATCCCGTACCCAGCCCAGTCTTGAATGGCTCATGTCCTTTAACTGGTCTCTCTGGATCTCCTTTGTTTCCTTCTGGCTCCTTCTCCATTTTGCTTCCAGTTATCTGTCTTAATGGAGAAGGGAATGGCAACCCACTCCAGTATTCTTGTCTGGAGGATCCCAAGGACAGAGGAGCCTGGCAGGCTACAGTCCATAGGGTTGCAAAGAGTCAGACATGACTGAGCGACTAACACACACACATTTGTCTTAAAGGAGATCTAATCATCATGTCATAAAATCCTAAACTCCCAAGTCCTGCAAAACTCCTTGTCTGGTCCAGAGGCTTCATCACGGTTGTTTTTTTTTTTTTTTTTTAAATCATGTTTCCACTGCTCTCTGATTATTCACACTTGGGGCTGCCTCCACAAGGGGACTCCATGGCTCCAGAGACAAAGGTCATGTCTCCTTCATCTCTGTCTTCCTCATGTCCAGAACATAGGAAGCAATTATTAAATACTTGAGAATCAATGAATGAATGAATATAAATGAAGTACCATGTGCCACGGCATTTGCTAATATAGTACAAATATTAACCACATATAAATTAAGCACAACCACTAAGTGAAGCTGAAAACCCCTTCTCTCCCTACATGAGCCATGTATTATGCCTTCTTGACAGAATAAGACTGCACAGGATCATGTGACGTTAAGGAGCCACAAAGACTCAACTGAACAGACAAACTACTGCTTCTATGTCCAAATCACCAAAACCCACATCATCCAGTGGTAATGTCCCTAAAATAATCAAAACTGCCAGGTACAGAAATGAGACCCCTTAGGCAGAATGTCTACATCACTCATAATATATTCTGTAAGACTGAAGAGCTAGGAGGGATGATTATGTTAGACATATCAGATTACAAAGTAAATCACAGGAATTTATTCTTGGCCTCATCTGTAGGACCAGATGAAATGAATGACCAACACAATCACAGACCAGCATTTCTAAAACTGTCTTACAGAACTCTAGATTCTCCAAAATATTAATAACATTACCACTAGCAATCATGTATTAAGGACACTTCAAGTGCCAGGCACATGACAAACAGTTTATAAACAATCATTCATTTAAATGTCATAATAATCCTAAGGGCATATATTATCAATACATCAACCTGCAAGATGAGGAAACTAAAGCTTAATTATAGAACTTTCCCCAAATTGCATAATCCAGATGATTATCACTTTGAAGCCAGAGTTGTTAACCACTATTGCTCATGCTCAAACAAGTTTTGGAAACGTGGTATACTCATGACCTCCTTGGAGGTTATAGTTTGTGTTACCATTAATAGGACTCCCAGAAGTGTCCCAGCAAAGCAAGCCTTTTAACTTTGTTTAACACAGAAATCCTCCAGCTTATTTGACACCAGGAACTTTCTTTAATGGAGCCATTCATTTGTAACGTATCAGGGGACACATGTCTTGCAGGATATAATTTGGCTTTAGATGGTAACCAAAGGGACTGTGAACTCACTGAGGCCGGAAAGGAGAAAGGCGCTAATTGCAGCATTTGACGCAGGTGACAGAGCTTAGTGAGGTATTTGTGTCATAATCTCAAATGCCAGATGACATAATGATGGTGACAATATTCATGAGTCGAATCAAAAGCACCTTCCATTCATGGAATGAGACACTTTGATTTGATCCGTGAATCATAAAGCCAACTCAAGAAGCCAATTTGCTAAAGGTAAAGGATTCCTGACTAGGGCCATGCCTTTCAAATGTTGAGTCACCCAAGTGCCTGCTTGTGCCATTTTCCAGTCCCGCCACATTTCCTCCCTGTCTAGGACACTCATGTCCTTACAAGAAACCCTGGGCTTCCAACAAAACATAGTCTGGAAGACCTAATGAAGAGAAGGCTGAGAACAAGTAGCTTCATCACAAACAACTCACTTAATTCCACCGGATTGCTCTCTCTTATTTATTCAAATTCTACTTACTGAACATCCACTATGTCTCAAACTCTGTCCTAAGACGGAGGACAGGCTTTCCTTCAAGAAGCTCACAGCCTCACTGGGGGAGAGCAGGGTACAGAGATAAAGCAAGGCTTCATAAAGTGTTTACAGGAAATGTGCTCCCAACAATGCAAGCTCTCTTGCAGTCCACCTTTTTCTAGAAGGAAAGATGATCCAAAACTCTTCACATTCCTCATCCTGAAATGAGTACATTTATAATAAAACCTGCCCTCCAAAATCCTCAGGGAAAATGGAGGTGAACCCCATCAGAGAAAACCTGATGAAAAGAGTGTGTAATTTGAAAGCGAGCCAACATGCTCACGGTGGGCAAAGCACAGGAAGCAAGAGCTGAGATGTCTGCAGTCTCATTTTGATCCTGAGAGGCCTTAGCAGAACCCTTGGACCTCTTGGACTTCTTCTCTTTTTCCTCTGTCCTACACGGATGTACTGGAGATAAATTAATATAATGTGATGGGCAAAGACTTATGTAATTACAGAAGTGAAAAAGAAAGACAAAAAGCTAATTTAAGATCCATTATAACAACTACTACAGAAAACAAATTATTTCTGTATATAAATAACCTTAATAACTTTATGTGGACTTATGCAAGACTAAAATTAAATTACAGAATAACTGCCTGCTTACAGAATTTTTTCCTTCTCCACTGAACTGTTCATCTTCTAAAGTCAGATGGGTTCAAAAGGATCTTTATGTGATTTTGTTTTACCAAAATTACTTATCTGACAATCCCAGTTGAATAAATTCACATCTACATTCTGTAATTACAGGATAAATTAGACACAAGCATTATGAAAACGAAGGGAGGAGTACCAGCCAAATGACCTGCTCTCATGAATCACACTAAAATGCTCACATGTTCTTTTTAAAATTATTATTCTTTTTTGTAAATTGAAGCATGGCTGATTTACAATGTTGTGTTAATTTCTGCTGTACAGCAAAGTGATTCAGTTATATATGTGTATATACATTCTTTTTTATGTTCTTTTTCATTATGGTTTATCTCAGGATGGTGAATATAGTTCCCTGAGCTATACTGTAGGACTTGGTTGTTTAAATTATCATTATAATAGACAGTTTAAAAAAAAACTTTCCGTTTGAGAAAACAGTAAAAAATTCCCATGTCAACCTTTACAAAGTTTCCCTACTATTAATATCTTACATTACATGGCATACCTGTCACAATTAATGAACCAATATTAACACATGGTCAATAACCCAAGTCCATCATTTACTCATCATTACTTAGTTTGTCCCTAATGTTCCAGAACCCCATCCATACATTTAGTTGTCAAGTTTCCTTAGGTTTCTCATAGTTGTGGCAGTCTTAGATCCTCCTTGGTTTTGATGATCTTGACAACTGTGAGGAGGGCTGGTCAGTATTTTGTAGGATGCCTCCCCTACTGGGATTGGTCTGGTACTTGACTCACCATTAGAGTGAGGTTATGGGTTTGGGGAGGAAGACCACAGAAGTAAAGTACCATTTTCGTCAGTCATTTCAAGGCTACCTCCTACCAACATGATTTACGGCTGTCAACAACGTCCTTGATCCCTTGGCTAAGGCCATGTTTATCAGGTTCCTTCACAGTCAAGTTACGCTCTTTACTCCCTTCTCCAAACTGCAGGAAAGAAATGAGCATGCGCATCTCATCCTTAAAGAAGGGGAAGGCATGCCCTCCATCCTCTAGGGAGAAGTATCTCTATGATTTGCTTGGGATTCTTCTGCATGGGAAATTTGCCTCTTCTTCCTCATATATTATTCTATCATTTATACTTGTATCGATATGAACTCATGGATGTGTATTTGTGCTTTGGGTTATAATCCAATACAACTTTGTTAATTTTGTTGTTCACACTGATCTAGCTTTGGCCCCTGGGAGCTCTTTCAGTTGGCTCCTGTGTCCTGCTAACCCACCCCCATCAGTCAATGTGGTTCTTTTCTTGTTTTCTTTCTTTTTGAGCCCTTCCTTACTTTCTGGTGCTACAAGATGCTCCAGGCTCATGCTGTATACATCCTGCTCCTGTTCTAGAATCGGCCACTTCTCCAAGGATCTAGGCACTAAGTATGCTTGCTGATACTGAAGCACCATTTCTTTCAAGCCATTTCAGATGGCAGAGCAAAGGAATACATGTGTGTTTACTAACCCATATACATATACCTCCCTAAAAATATCTCTATATGCAACTATATTTATATGTATTAAGTAAAATATTATGTACTTTTTAATTTTCTAGAAGCTATCAACACTTTTAAGTTTTCTATTCAAAGTGCCTCAGAAGAAAATTATGCTGTTTTACATTTAAAATTTCTCATGGGACCTAGCACGGAATGATCAGTGAGTGTTTGCTGACCTGAAATACAGAGCGCAAGGATGGGTTGAGAACATGTGGACACAGGAGGGAAGAGGAGGGGGAGATGACCTGAGAGATCGGGACTGACATACAGACACTACCAAGTGTAAAACAGATAGTGGGAAGCTGCTGTATAACACAGGGAGCCCATGTCTGGCACCCTGTGATGCCTAGAGGAGTAGGATGGGAGGTTCTAGAGGGAGGGGATATATGTATACTTATAGCTGATTCACTCTCCTGAACAGCGGAAACTAATACAAGATGGTAAAGCAATTATACTCCAATAAAAAAAAATGCATTGAGATACATCTGATAGCAGTGGTCAAGCCTCCATCTCCTCACCAGTAAAATAGGCATAGCAATGATACCAACTGAAAAAAGATTACTGGAAAATTAAATAAAATGATGTATGTAAATATTTAGAACAGAATCTAAGACACTGTAAGCACTTAAGAAATGATACATCAAATAAAGTTCTAGCTTATAGGAAAATATTTTCAAGAGTCCAAAGTATAATAACATAACTTTTAAGTTTTGACTTGTTCATGGTTGTCTTATTCATATTTCCCACCTGACTTAAAAGTAAGCATCAATTTAGATGTATTACTTGACTTCCAAATATATTCTTTGAAAAGATTAAAGCAGCAATAATGCTACTAGTCATGTTATTCCTGCCTGGAGGCACAAAGAAATTGATTCCTTAATGTACACCATCACAACCTGTCTTGAGGAGTGCTAATGGGTTAAAAGGTGTCACAGAGAGGAAGAGAGAGCAGTGAAACATAGGATTACAGTCTCCACATCCCCCCACTCCATCAGAATGTCAATCATTCCACACTAGACATGCCATTTAATAGAAGGCAGTCAGGGCTCCAATAGAAAATAATTTCAGTTCCTACAGCTGATTATAACTGTCTCAATACTTGGAAGACCTGTCCATATAAATCTGGAACAACATGACGAGAACGTCTTCTATCTTTCATGAGAAGATATATGACTAAATATGGTAAAGAGAGTGTATTATTTCTATACAAAGGACCAAATGAGATACTAGTCACATATGGTGTAAGCAGAATGCTTCTGAGGACTGATTTTTCAGTAATGCTGATGAGCCCTAAATGAATATTCTGGTGCCCTGAAAGCTCACTGAAGTATCCACTTAAACTAAACCTGATTTTGTACTTCTTCTACAAGGCTACTAGACCAACAGAATTGGAAACGACTCAAGTATCATGCCTGTTAAGCAGATCACATCAGTTGGACATTTTAGCAAAGGCTATGGTGTCTGAGATGTGAGCGGCCCCTGAGACCGGGCAGAAAGTGTGAATCTGCTAAGTCCTGGCCATCACGTGGGCCTGCTGGGTGCCTACACAGCACCAAGTGGATGGGGCACCTTGCAATGAGGCAGTTCTTCTGCAGAGCTCAGCATAACCAACTGAGTGCTCCCCACAGGAGGCAGAACAAGGCCCAGAGATAACTTCTGCAGGAGGTGTAATGTCAAGTTCAGAACTGACACTGTTTAGATGAAGACTTCTGAGCACACGGCTTGGCCACAACTGCAGGGCCAGCCTGGCCACGGCTGGAGAGCAGAGTCTAAATCTGAGAATCAGGAAAGCCATCTTGAAATTCACAACAGGCAGACACAATTGTGCACTAGGAGATGGCGATGAATCTCTGCCATATCCTCTACAAACCCCTGGAACAGTCTCTGACTTGCCAGTCCTGCCACTATCCTCCATAGAGCACCCAGGAAATTAGTTCAGGCTCCTTCTCCACGTAAAATGCTCCACTGGCATCACAACGTCTTTGGAATGACATCAGAGCCTGGCTGCCTCTGCTTCTGCCACATCTGCCTTCTGTGAGAAGCCACAAGACTCTTCCCCAACTCTGGGCCTTTGCACATGCTATGAAAGTGAAAGTGTTAGTCACTCAGTTGTCTGACTTGTTGTGACCCCATGTACTGTAGCCCACCAGGCTCCTCTGTCCATGGGATTCTTCAGGCAAGCATACTGGTGTGGGTAGCCATTTCCTTCTCCAGGGATCTTCCCAACCCAGGGACTGAAGTCAGGTCTCCCACACTGCACGCAGATTCTTTACCACCGAGCCACCAGGGAAGCTCCTACACAGGCTATTCCATCAAAGCTATGGTTTTCCCAGTAGTCATGTATGGATGTGAGAGCTGGATCATAAAGAAGGTTGAGCACCAAAGAATGGATGTTTTTGAATTGTGGTACTGAAGAAAACTCTTGAGAGTTCCTTGGAAGCAAGGAGATAAAACTAGTTAATCCTAAAGGAAATTAACCCTGAATATTCCTTGGAAGGACTGATGCTGAAGCTGAAGTTTCATTACTTTGGCCACTTGATGCAAAGAACTGACTCACTGGAAAAGATACTGATGCTGGGAATGATTAAAGGCAGAAGGAGAAGCGGGCAGAAGAGGATGAGATGGTTAGATAGCATCCCCGACTCAATGGACACGAATCTGAGCAAACTCCCGGAGACAGTGAAGGACAGGCAACTCTGGCATGCTGCAGTCCATACGGTCACAAAGGATGGGACACGACTTAGTGACTGAACTGAACAGATTCTTCACAGGTCTGGTTCCTTCTAAACTTTCAGTTTTCTATTTAGACATTGTTATCTTGGAGCTGTCTTCCTTGGCCTTTTTGTTAAGTATTAACCACCCCCTTCATTATTCTCTAGCCTAGTACACCATTTGTCTTCTTGTGACACAGCATGGTTCAAGGTCATTTGTTTACTCATTTACTTATTCATGAAATTCATGAGGACAGGGAATGTACTGGCTTTTTCTTTCACTACATACACAGCACCTGGTACATCTCAAGCATTCAATAAAAATCATCAGTGTTGAAAATATTATGTTCAATGAAAGAAGCCAGACAAGAAAGGCCACACAAACAAGTATGATTCCATTTATGCCCAGAAATGTCCAGAATAGGGAAATTGAGATAGAGCACAGACTGGTGGTTGCTATGGGCAGGGGAGGTGAGAGTAAGGAGCAACTTCTTAATGGGTATGGGGTTTTCTTTTGAGTGATGAAAGTGTTTTGGAACTAGAGGAGATGACGGCTGTACACACTATTAATGTAATCAGTGTTGCTGATGGCAAAATGTTACGCATATTGTACCACAGTAAAAAATCACTGGTATGGACCAGTGCATGCGCTGCGCTTGCGCTGCCTCCCACCTTCCTGGCAGATGGCAGCTAGGAGGTAGGGCGCTTCTCCTCGGGCCACTGCCAGGCTGCATACCTGCACGCAACAGAGGTGATCCTGGAGGAGGGCACAGCAACCCCCTCCAATATCCTTGCCTGGAGAATCCCATGGATGGAGGAGCCTGGCAGGCTGCAGTCCATAGCGTCGCACAGAGTCAGACACGACTGAGGCGACTTGGCACGACGAAGTGCTCACAAAACAAACCAGTGAGGTGGACTCACTTTTATCAAGTGGATTAATCCAATGAAAATCAAATCCCACTTGGGCTGTGCAGATACAGAATCAAACACAGAACCCCAATTCCAGACTCGTGGTCTACACTTAGAGAGGACAGGATGTGAGTCCCATGTATCTGTCCCAAGCTCAAGCCAACCAAGCTGGCCCAGAGCGGGAAAGAGGAAGTGGGAAATTTCAAAGCAGGAGATCTCTTCTGTTCCTTTCCCAGATCTGTGGAGTGTCGGTACCATCACCAGGAAGGCTTGCCTTCACCAACTGAGAGCTGTCTTTGTATTTGCACTATTTACTTCCATAATTCACTACTTCTGAGATTAGAGGTAAAACACAGGTCTGGGCTTGGGGGGCAAGATATTGGAAGTAAAATATTACTGAGGCTATAAGATTAGAAGGAGTCTCCAGTAAATTATGCAATCCTACTAAGAAGTTGGTCAGTCACTTAACCACCATTTTTTGTCTTCATCTATTTCAATAACTTGATTGACACTTTGTGAACTCGTCACAGTCCAAGAAAAATATCAGAGTGACTAGAAACAGCTAAATCGCTAGTCCAAAGGAAATGTTGGGGAACACTGAGGAAATGAAATGCAAAAGATATACAAACATAATCTTTCCCAATATTGAAATTTATATATAGGAATTTTAAAAAAATGAACTTTGTAGTCTAAAATGTGAGACTCACTTTTTGGACAGAGAACAATGGGAAACCTTCTCTCTCATAGTTTGGTTCCCACATAAAACAACATAGCCTTTATCAAACTGTGAATAATTTAAAGCATGTTTATGAGTGCATAGGAAGAAGAATCTTTCTAAATCAATTCCCAAAACTAGAATTGCTCATAAGCCAAGGCTTAAAAACACACAGACTATTTAAGAGAAACGTACACATACTTTCTTAAGGATGTGGGTTAGGTCTTTAAAGGGAATATCACTACATTATACACAGATGAATATAAATATCCAAATTTAGTTCATAATGCCAAAAAAGAGACACTGATTTTCAATTATCCTCTGGAATCAGCCACTATGGTATCATAAAACATGATGTATCAACCAGCAAGGGAATATATCACAATCTTGTTAAAATATCTTGTCTGAAATGCTCCTGAATTATCTTTTTAAGTGGAACAACCAAGAGCCTACAAAACCTGGAGACAAATACTTTAAAGTCCGGAAAAATTTAATCAAAATTATCTTAAAAACTCTTGGAATAAAATCTTTTAGAAAGCAGAAATATATTTATATCTTCTACTTTATCCGGACTGTTCTGAGACGCTCACATTCAGTACCCAGTCTTCTCTAATATGTTCTGATTCATCTATTCTATCTCCTTAGTAACCCCTCCACACACACTCCCTATAGAGTTCTGGCGAGGAAAGAGGTCCCGGCTAATCATTCCTGTGTGCCCTTTGTTTCCACTGGATTAGTAATAATGTCCCATTCATTAAGCACTTGCTATAGTGCCAAGTGTTTTACATAATTATCCCTAAAACCCAGCTTTTTCTCCATTTAATGGGATGGAGCACCCTTTACAAAGATGGCAGCCACATTACACCCCAGCCCCATGCTAAGCTACAGTGTATTCTTGCCGTCAAGAGGTGGGCCCTGCAGTACCTCGACCAACAAAATTTGGTGGAAGTAATTCTGTGCCAGTTACAGGTGAGGCCCTTAACTGCCCTACACTCTCTGCTTCTTGGGAGAGGCACGTAAGAAGTGGCCACCCTCAGAAGGCTGGGCTGTGACCAGCTCAAGGCCCTGGAGAAGAAGCCATGGAGAGGCAGGACAACAAGCACAGAGGCATCAGAAGTGCAAATGAAGGAGTCACCCTGGAAGTCTGTCTCCAGCTGCTGTACTGCGCTCAGTCACATCCAACTCTTTGTGACCCCATAACTGGAGCCCCCCAGGCTCCTCGGTCCATGGGATTCTCCAGGCAAGAACACTGGAGTGGGATGCCATTTCCTCCTCCAGGGAATCTTCCTGATCCAGAGAGTAGAACCACATCTCTTGTGTCTGTTATATTGGCAAGCTAATTCTTTATCACTAGCATCACCTGGGAAGCCCTATCCTTCAGGTCCAGCCACTAAAATGGGATGTCACGAGGATCAGGCCCAAACTGTCCAGCCAAATCCTTCCTCATGTCCACAAAGACATAAGCAAAATAAAATAGCTGTTTCAGGCCACTGAACTTTGGGCTTGCTTGTTAGACAGCAATACATAACTGTAACACTCTCCCATGGACCCCAAAGCACTAGAAGAGTCCTAGATCTAAAAAAGATGGAAAGAGATCCTCTGTCTTACAGCTGGCAAAGTATAATTCACTCCATTTTACTAACAGAGCGACTGAGGCCCAGAAAAATTAAATGACTTGCCCAACCCAGTTGGCGCTAGTGGTAAAGAACCGCCTGACAATGTAGGAGATGTAAGAGACATGGGTTTGATCACTGGGTCAGGAACATCTCCTGGAGGAGGGCATGGCAGCCCACTCCAGTATTCCTGCCTGGAGAACTCAGGATGGAGGAGCCTGGTGGGTTATGCAGTCCATAGAGTCACATAGAGTCAGTTGCAACTTGGCACAGCACAGCACAAGACAGCAGAGTTTCTCCATCGTGACTTCCTCTGCAAGTGGGGGAAGAAGCCTAGAACTCTGTTTTCTTGCTTTATTACCATGCTGCCTATTTCCTAGTTACTTTTTCAAGTTATTTGACCACAGCATGAAAGTAAGAATAAAGTCAGTGGAGAATGAAGACTTCATGATGAGAAGGGGGAAAAAAAAAGGCCAATAACAGAGACAAGCAGATTTCATGTCACCAAAAGCATGCTTCTCATTTATTTGAACCTCTAAGCAAATAATGTCTTTCTCCAAATTAGGGCGTCTTTGTTTGTCAGGTGAGTCCACTATGCTCTCAGTAGCATCAACCAAAGGTGGTGGAGCGATCCCACATCGGGCTGGCTATGAAAACATCTACAGTTAAGCTGAGGGAGCCTGCGTGGGAGGCAGGGAGAAGCAGAATTGGGCTGTCACCGGACTCTACTCCTCGCAGCTCCTTTAAAGGTCAAGAGGAAGCAGTTCTGCACCATCTGCTCCAAACAACGACAGAATGAAAGCCAACTCCAACTCTGAATTTAAAAATAGCAAATTTCAGAGGGTTCCATTCAACAAGCCAAGCATCCTTCTCAATATAAAGATCCCATAAACGTGGGATCCCATGAAGAGGCCACTGCTGGATGGCAAGGCTTCTGTGCCAAGGAAGAGCAACTCTACCTCAGTCTAAACTCCCCCTTCTGTATACACCCATCCTCTCTCACAACCCTTTCTACCAGGCTTTCTGGAAACCTTTCCCATTGAAAACATACCTCCTCACCCACTCTCTCCACATCCACCTTTCAATGGCCACAGGCCCTTCTATGAGAAAAGCATTTCCCCATCTAAGGAAATCCACATATATTTCCACATGCTCTGTACTACAGGACTATGCAGTGGGGCCAGGGAAGTCCTACAATGCAGTGAACAATACAACCAACTGTCTGTTGAACATCTTCACCTTGGAGCTCCCAGAGGCACTCAAATCCAACATGTCCATAATTGGATTTATTCCCAGGTGGCTCAGTGGTAAAGAATCTGCCTGCCAATGAAGGAGACACAAGAGACAGGAGTTCGATCCCCGGGTTGGGAAGATCCTCTAGAGGAGGAAATGGCAACTCACTCCAGTACTCTTGCCTGGAAAATTCCATGGACAGAGGAGCCTGGCAGGCTATAGTCCATGGGTTGCAAAGAGTCGGACACGATTGAGCGACTAACACGCACACATCCTCTTTCATGCCAAACCTATTTTTTGTTTTTCTTATTTTTCCAGCTTTATTGAGCTGTAGTTGACATATATCATGATGTGATGTACAGAAGGTGTCCAACATGATGCTTTATGTGTATACTGGAACATGGCCATCACAATAAGGTTAGCACATCCATCACCTCACAGAGTGACCTCCTTTTGTGTATACACAAACATGTTATCTTTTATTTTCTGTTTTAACTGATAAGTCTGCACATTCAGGCTGGAAAATCCATGGACAGAGGAGCCTGGTGGGCTGCAGTCCATGGGGTTGCTAGGAGTTGGGACACGACTGAGCGACTTCACTTTCACTTTTCACTTTCATGCATTGGAGAAGGAAATGGCAACCCACTCCAGTGTTCTTGCCTGGAGAATCCCAGGGATGGGGGGTGCATGGTGGGCTGCCGTCTATGGGGTCGCACAGAGTTGGACACGACTGAAGCGACTCAGCAGCAGCAGCAGCAGCACATTCAGGCTAGGAACACAGAAGTTGTCTTTGATTTCCTTCTCTCCCTCTCCTCCAAACTCACGTGTGTGCTCAGTAGCTTCAGTCATGTCTGACTCTTCGTGACCCTAGGGCCTGTAGCCCACCAGGCTCCTCTGTCCATGGGGTTCTCCAGGTAAGAATACTGGAGTGGGTTGCCATGCCCTCCTCCAGGGGATCTTCCCCACACGGGGATCAAACCCACATCTCCTGCACTGCATGCTCATTCTTTACCACTGAGCTACCAGGGAAGCCCTCCAACCCCACCATCAGTGACAAATTAGTAGAGTCCCCCTCATATATACTTATCCTTTTTCTCCATTCTACCACACCCCTAGTTTAGACACAGCAGCCTAACTGGCTTGATTCCATCCAAGTTCCCTCAAATTCAGACTTCCCAGTTGCCAGAGCTATCCCTCTAAATTACAAGGAGGAAAGAGAGGGGGCTGGATGAATTAGGAGACTGGGATTGACATATATACCCTACTGATACTATGCCTAAAACAGATAACTAATGAGAACCTACTGTTTAGCATGGGGAGCTCTACTCAATGCTCCATGGTGACCTAGATGGAAAGGCAATCCAAAAACAGTAGATATATGTATAGCTGATTCACTTTGCTGTACGAAAGAAACTAACACAGCACTGTAAAGCAACTATATTCCAATAAAAAGTAATAAAAAAGCAAATCTGGGCCTGCCCTCAAAAATAAATAAAATAAAATATGACTGTGTCTTCATCATGTTTAAACTCTTCAATAGTGCACTCTGCCTGGAGGGTAACGCCTAAGTTCCCTAACACAGTGTACTAGACCTTTTACCCTGTATTCCACCTCTTACCTCCACACTCTGTTGCTTGTAGCCCCCAGCACACTCCGTGCTGTTTCTCACCTCCACACCTCTGCTAACATCACACTCTCTCTGTCTGGGTGCTCACCACCTCTCTCTTCTCTTCCACACATCACCTGGTTAACTCCCAGTCACTATTATATACAGTCCAGCTGTCCCTGGAGCTCGGGGGTCATTCCTGACATTGCCCTTCTCTTTCACTACCCACAGGCTAGGTTCCCTGCCTAACTGTTCTTTAGTCGCTAAGTTGTGTCTGATTCCTTTTTGACCCCAGGGACCATGGGCTGTCAGGCTCCTCTGTCCATGGGATTCCCCAGGGAAGAATATTGAAGTGTGTTGCCATGCTCCTTCTCCAACCTTCCACAGTACTTACTACTAATACAGTTTAAAGAGATTATGATTTATTCATTCTTCGTTTCTCTAGCACCTAACACCAGTGGCTTAAAACAAATACATACTTATTGGCCAAGTGTTTCTGTAGGTCAGGAGTCCAAGTACAGCCTGGCTGGGCCTTCTGCCCCAGGGTCTTACAAGGTTGCCAAGATGCTGGCCAGGGCTATGATCTCTTCTGGAATTTGACTGCGGAGGGACCTGCTTTGTTGGTAGCATTCATTCCCTTGCACACTGTTGGGATGAGGACCTCACTGGAACTGGAGGTCCCTCCCAGATGGGACTTTCCAACATGGCCAGGAAAGGAGAGAGTGGCCCAGGAAGACGGACTTTACAATCTCATATAAAGTAATCACAGAAGTGCTACTCCATCACTTTTGCCATACTATACTTGTTAGAGACAAGTCACAGGACATTAAACCAAGAAATGGGAACCACTGGGAATCCTAGAGTTTGTCACACAAAGATACAGTTTTGAGAGAACTCACCAGAAAGGGTGTGCAGCTTAAACAACAAGGAGAGGATTGAAGACAGCAAGAACACACTAACTACGTTAACAGGAGGATATTGATGTGCAAAACTTCCTGCAAAATCTTAATAATATTTTCTTTTTATGGAAATGACTTTTAGGTTACTAGAGAATTCCACAATTAGTAAAAAAAAAAAAAATTCTGTAAAGCACAGCTCTGGGTTTGGGGGTAAATACTAAATTTAAAATGTTGACCATTTTGTACTTCTACATTCCTTTCGGCATCATTATTTTTGTAACTGGCTCTGTAGATCAGCAAGACTCTTCTTAAATCATTTATTTTTCATCCATTTTACAGGGTGTTTGGGGCCCAGGAGGCAGAGCTTTATTTAATATAGCTCAATAATTTATAGCCAACAATCCACCGAGGGAAATGTCAACCTCATAAAAACTGAAATTCAAGTGAGAAATGCTGAAATTTTCCTGAGAAGGAAAAAATTTATGAAAATAAGGCAAGCCAAGGAAGTATATTAAAACATTTCAAAACATAAAGAATGTGTTTAATGCATCAGCAATTTCTAGACGTGTCCCTGTGAGTTGAGCCACATCTCTTACAAACAGGGCAGCCTGGGACTGCGTTATGCTGGGTCCGTCCCTCTTCAGACAGGTCAGCGCTGAACGTGGCTGGTGACACAGCAGTCACTTCAAGGTAGACCTTTGTCTCAAGGCGTTCTTATATCCTCCCCTAAAAGTCCATCCGCCCCTTTTATCAATGTTATCTTTCCCCTGTGAGTAGCTCTCTGCTCCCTCTGACCCAGGGTTAATCACAACAGTTATGGAGAAATTCCCCAATGCTACTTCCAGAGATATCACAAATGAGGGAAAAGAAAAAAAAAATCTGACTTTCTATGAAAACATCAAGCCATTAGCAATTGTATGCAAAGATTTGGGGACCAGGCTCACCTGGCCACCAAAGAGCCCAAGAGGTCAAATTCTCCACAGTCAAAACAGCCTCTCAGGCCTCTCTTTAGCTCTGTGATCAGGGAATAAGGAGAGGATTTTCCAGCTAACTTTTAAACTTCTATGTAATTTCTGAGGCATAGCTATTACCTACCATTAGATTTTCAGGGTTTACCCAATGAAATTCAATAGCACTCTGAAGAATCAACTGGAAAAGTACCCTTCCTCAAGGGCAAGCAGATTGAGAAGGGTATAGCTAATGCCTTGGGTTAAGGTTTAAAATGCTGAGGCTGAGATTTTAATATCATGCCCACAAACCCACCAGCCCTGCTGCTAAACTGGCCGACACTGGTCTTCCACTGAACATCAGGAATTTCCAAAAGCACATGGACAAGGGCTCTAGAATCAGAACAATCATCACTTACTAGCTGGGTAGGGGGTTTCATTTTCCTGAATCTCAGTCTTCTCCCCTATAAATTGCCTATTTCATGCACTGGTAGCTTGAATCCGAGTTCAGATATCTCTGAGCATATTCAGTGAGCTTAGAAGAAGGGGAGTCAATCAGCAATTGAATTTCTCTAAATACAGGAAAGCACCAGGCTAACCAATTTGACTCAGGCTGGAGGGAAGCAGTGATTTTGAATACAGCAGGGTAGACCACACAGATCCATCCCTAGCCTAGACCTATGGGCTTGGGATAAAAAGAGAGAGGGTGCAGACGTGGAGAAATCAGAAGAGCCTTTTTGATGATGGGCTCTGGGTGACATGGGGGCATAACCAAGCTGCTCTGGGGTCCCTGAGGCAAAAGCATGACAACCTGGGAAAGCAGTGAACTCCCCTTTCGCATGTGACAATGTGGCCTTATTGTAACCTACGCTCCAAGGAACACAGAATGTTTGGTGCCCTGAGGATGCATTCAACAAAACTCACTAGGNGGGACTCAGGGGGGAACACACTCTACAAAGGGGGGCTCAGGGGGGGAACACACTCTACAAAGGGGGGCTCAGGGGGGACACAGGAGAGAAGACATCCCCCAGGAACACCCGGGTCCTTGAAGGGAATTTTTCTAGGGGTGAGATCACATGGTTATAAGTGGGGATGCTGCTGCTGCTGCTAAGTCACGTCAGTCATGTCCAAGTCTGTGGGACCCCACAGACGGCAGCCCACCAGGCTCCCCCGTCCCTGGGGTTCTCCAGGCAAGAACACTGGAGTGGGTTGCCATGTCCTTCTCCAATGCATGAAGGTGAAAAGTGAAAGTGAACTCGCTCAGTCGTGTCCGACTCTTACCGACTCCATGGTCCACAGTCCACCAGGCTCCTCCGTCCAGGGGATTCTCCAGGCAAGAGTACTGGAGTGGGGTGCCATTGCCGGTGTCCAATATCATTACAGTACCATCAGTTTGACCCTCACTGACATTATACAAGTAGGACTGGCTGGGGAGGTCAGGGTCAGTACCATTATTTACAGTGGGAAAAGTTTGGAAGTTTTTAAAAAATAAATCCAGATTTCACAAAATTTTCTTTAAAGCAATGCAGGAAAAAGGAAAATAAAAATACTCCAGTTATTGTGAGGCAAGAAACCGTTCCTATCATCAGATCAAGCTAAATGGTGCAAGTTCAATTTCCTTTCAGTGTGTTATGGCTTTTCCCAGCTTCTCTGCTCCTGGCTTCCTCATTTGCCCAAAACCCTATGGCGAACCTGCATCTCTGGCAGAGGAGCAGGGACTACAGTAAGGGTGCTGCTCAGATTAGGCACGAGATAGAAACTCAGGTCACATTTCATAAAAGATGACTTCTGAGAAAAACCAAATCTGCTTCCCACAGCTCAAGAGTTCTTCACAGTCCATTTTAATTACCAATGTTTCACAGGAAACATCCTTTGTCTATTTATCCTTTAAACTGGGAGTTCAGGTTTTCTTCCATTTGAAATTGCTTTATTGACTCCACTTGCAGCAATTCCCTTAGTGAGTATCACCAGCAGATCCAATTCAGCAAAGTACTGGATTTGATTACCATCAAGTAAACAGCTTACCACCCACACAGATTCCATCCCCAGTGAAATCCCTGTGTCTCCGAACACTTCTCTAGGAAAGGTAATGGAAAAGACCCCCTCTTCAAAAGGCGCACCCGGATGCTGTATCATGTGTAGTGTGGCTCCCTGAGCCACAGAGACATGGCACGTGGAAGACCAAGGACATGTAAGGCAGCAAACTCAGCCCTGCCTCTCCATCACAATCGGCTCCCAGGAGGGCAATGTGCAACATGATCACTATGAAGTATGTCTCAAAAACATCTGTATCTTTCAGTTCAGTTCAGTCGCTCAGTCACGTCCGACTCTTTGTGACCCCATGGACTGCGTCATGCCAGCCTCCCTGTCCATCACCAACTCCTGGAATTTACTCAAACTCATGTCTGTTGAGTCGATGATGCCCTCCAACCATCTCATCCTCTGTCGTCCCCTTCTCCTCCTGCCTTCAATCTTCCCCAGCATCAGGGTCTTTTCAAATGAGTTGGTTCTTTGCATCAGGCAGCCAAAGTATTGGAGTTTCAGCTTCAGCATCAGTTCTTCCAATGAATATGCAGGACTGATTTCCTTTAGGATGTACTGGTTGGATCTTTAGACCTACTTATACCGTCTGAAGAAATCTGTACTAAGAATATAAAATGGGTGTAGAAACCTACAAGGATGTTCATTGCAATACTGTTGATAGGTGAAAAGAAAGAAACTAATAATGCTCAATGATAAGAATTGTTTAAATAAATCAGCCAATTAAATATTCTACAGGTATCTTTGACATTTAAAAAAATACAGTGGAAAATCACATGTAGAAATGATATTACAATGAGCCAAGTAAGTTTGCACTGTAATATCAAAAACCATAGTTTGTAAAATACATACATATGACATAGAGAAAAGATCCAAAAGATGGATACCAAAATGCTAATATTACTTATTTTTAGGTGGTAGTTTAATGGGTAATTTTAATTTTCCTCTTTTGTCTGAGTTTGTAAATTTTCAATAGTGTTTACTACTTTTTTAAATTAAAAAAACATTTTGGTTAAAGTTCAAATTAGAAGAGAACGGAAAATAACACAGCCCAAGCTTTTATTTCTACACATAGTGATGCTCCAGCTTAGGAAAGTATACTGGGTAAAAAGAAACTCTACCACAGAAAAAGGAAAAGGATTTCTTAAATCACTATACATATTAAGGTTGCCTTGAAATTAAATGAATTACAAACTTATCAAAATAATCTGACTTATAATGTAACTAGAGCCCTTCCAAGGGCGTGGCTCTTCAGCTTCTCTGGGTCACTAAGATCACCTTGGAAACACTTGATTAATGTCATCAGTAAAGCTTGCAGAAAATGCACACAAGTGTTAATAAACAGAAGTTTTGAAAGTTGGCTGAGGAATTCACAGAGACCCAAAACAGCCCACGGATTCTGTACAGCAGTATTGTATGTTCTAACATAAAATCATTTGACATGGAATAGAAAATGACAGAATACAGAATGTAAGGGAATAATATAAAACAGAGCATGCATCTATGATGGGTCAGTAATACTTTGTGAAATTTGGGACTCACAAAATTTTAAAAATTATTTTTAACATCTGGATAAATCTAAAGAATATGCAGAGATGTAATTTATTCTTTTATGTGTCTGTAGATTCTAGGTTTTGACATAAAGTTTATCACCGTGGGGTAGGGTTAAACACTATGAATGTGACTATCCTAGAAGCCCATTACTCCAGGTTAGAAATATATATATCCTGCATTAGAAGGGAAAATAGCCTCAGGGGATTTAACCAAGCATCTGCTACACCTTTTAAAGGAAATAAGGGGCAAGAATAGAATTCATTAAACCTCCTATACAAATTATCTGTTACTGCTTGGAAAAAATCAGAGTTAAAAATTTGGGTCAGGGCCTGAACAAGTAGTTTTGGATTTTTTCTAGTCTACATTCTGTAAATACTTATAGGCTTTATTTGTAATTATGATTTATTTACTACCACTGAATATGGACAACATTTATTCATTCAATAATTTGATATCTATAAAAATAAATCATATCCAGTCACATACAAACTCTCTCACTCTCATTCATTCTCTATCCCCTTCATCCATCTGCCCTTGCCTTTTCCCCAGAACATAGCAACAGCTGGAAATGGGGAAACGCCACAGAATTGACTGCATGTGAGACATCCATACCACCCACAGGGAGACAAATGTCTGTTTCAGACTGTCTCTGGCTCATGCCAAATGCCTGAATCCAATGGATCTTCCATCAGAATGGTGGATTTGTGTCCCATTAGGAAACTGATTCAATCATGCTTTCTCTCACCCCTGTTTCAGCACAAGCCACTGGACAGCTCTAAAACACCCCTTGTCAACAGGACAGACAGCTCCTTAGTTTTATGGGAAGCTCTTGTAACTGCTTTAGCTCTCGCTCAGGGGAGTGTAGACAGAGGAGGAAACTGGTGCCAGGTGGGCTGTTCTCTGTTAGAACCCCTATTTTTCCACTCTGTCTTTTGGAGCTTCAACATGAAGGCCTACACCACCTGGGGCAGAGTAGCCCATGGGAACCAAACCTCCTTCAGCTCTTTCAGCCCTTCTGTCCCCTTCCCTAGATGCTCCCCAAAGAGTATTCACAAAAAAGGGACACTGCCCTCCATGAAAGTGTGGAAACAGACGGAGAGTCTTAGGCATTACTAGGAGATATAATTATTATTAACTCATTACCTGCGAAAAACACTCTTTCAGGTTCTGAAGTCATATTACATAGGCTACAACTGGCCCTGACCCAAGAGTTTTGAAGGCATTTTCAAATAAAGGAAAGGAATTTACAGGGAAGAAATCATCTAAGGTCACTAAGAATAAGGCCCAGGATGAATCACAAATTAGGGTGAAGCCCACGGAGCTGATCATAAGATTTTTTTTTTAATTGAGGCAAAATTCACATAATGCAAAATTAACCATTTAAAAGTGTACAGTTCCGTGGTATAATCACCATCTACATCAAGTTCTAAAACATCAGTGGCACCCCAAAGAGAAAACCCTGTACTCAGTAGTCAGAAACTCCCTGATAGCAGGATCTTGGGCTCAAAAGCAGATTACCTAACACCGTCAGCTCTGTTTTGTTGCTGTTGTTTAGTCACTAAGTTGTGTCCAGCTCTTTAGCGACCCCATGGACCCACCAGGCTCGACTGTCCATGAAATTTTCCAGGCAAGCATACTGGCATGGGTTGCCGTTTCCTTCGCCGGGGGGGTCTTCCCAATCTGGGGATTGAGCCTGTGTCTTCTGCACTGGCAGGTGGACTCCTTACCACTGAGCCACCAGGGAAACCCCTAAGTCCTGTCTGCAAAAGATCTAAGTTGAGTATAACATCAGGGCAGGAACTTTGCTTATCTTCTCCAGCACTGTATCCTCAGCGTTGCTGAAGGGATGCTGGGTGACTGGGAAGCAAACCAAGCGGCAAAGGACTTGATTTGTCACTGAGCCAATGAAGCATCAACCCCTCTCTGCCCACCAGACACCAAGCCAGGCTGGGCCATCAGTTCTGGAATCTAGAGATCTGATGGGGGCTGACACAAGCAAGAGTTGAGAAGGACCACATTTGACGATACGACGCTTAGCGAGTACTTCCTGAGTGTCAGAAGTCTTACGTCAACCCCTTGACTCTCCATGGGGACAAACTTAGAGAAGCAATTGTGTGAGGTCACTCAGTTGGAGAGAGGCAGAGCTGGGGCAGTGCAGCCCAAAGCCCTTGCCTTCTAGCACGAGACCATGGCCATTTTACAGATGAAAAAACTAAGAAGAGCAAAAGCAGCAGGATCCCAGAGAATCAAAGACACTCCCAGTTTTAGGGCACCTCAACATCCAGGTGGGCAAGAAGGCTGCCAACCAGACGGGTGAGTTTACATCCAAGTTCCAAAGGGAGAGTTCTCACTCTTCAGTGATGCAATCAGGCAAGATTCCCTGTCCTGGGATACTCAAGTTTGCGTAGGTCATAAGGTGGACCCAAAGGTATGACTAGAAGGCAAACCTAATCTATAAAGTGATGCACAAAAACCATCTATGTAACATCATAAAGTAGAAGTTTAAGATTACTTTCTATGCACCTAAATACCCAGTTCTGAAAGATTTCTGTTAGAAAGAATATTCTTGGAGCAGATGGCAATGCCAGTCCCACAAATGGTCTTTCTCCTTCTCTTTCTTCAACTTCTTAGAGTTCAGTTTTGTCTTTTTCTCAGGGAAAGCAGAGGACAGAGTGGTCAGTGTGCTCAGGAGTTAAGTCTCAGTGACAATGCCCTGAAGGAGACGCTGCTCCCCGCCCCCACTTTCAGACACAGAACTTTGAGGCCCAGAGGGGTGAACTGCAGCAGAAGTGTCCCTGCAGCCAGCTGGCACGTCTCAGGACAGCAGCCACGGGCACTGGTACACGTGAGAACTAGGAGAAAGAGGACGTGGAGGCAATGTCCTTGGCGCTGGGAACAACATGGAAGAATTTCTCCCGTTACAGAGCTAATGCAAGAGCAAAGCAGCTCTGAGACTACACGGAGGATGGAAATCCCACCTCCCACCTGGTGTGTGGCCTGGGAGGAAGAAGCTCTCTTCTTCCTTGGCCTGTTCAAAGTCCAACACATTATTAATATCTGAAATTTTCTTTTCTGTATTGCTCTATCTGGGATTATAATATTAAATTATTTGAAAAGATTTTCACTATGGTTTGATTTCATTCTTATTTTAAGGGTGATTTTACTCTTACTGGTGACTTTATTCCATGTAGAATAAGAACGTCCTGAAGTAAATATTCAATTAAGTAAATAACTAGAATCTAACAGGAAAACAGGATTCACTTTTTTATCTATTATAATGTTATTCGGGAAAAACACCACATAATGAAGATGTTAGCTCCTGTTTTACAAGCCTGGCAAGAACCATGTGTTCCTGGTAAAAGCATCAGTAGCAGAAAAGTCACTAATCTCCCGAGTGCCTGGGCCACTGCCTACATGGATTATGTGAAAGCCTAACAAGTACGAGTTTTAAAAGATGCAGTTTCAGCCGGTATCTTTCCACATCTATGAACTGTTCTCTACTAAGCTATCCGTCTGTCTATCCATGTGCCCACATACCTGTCTATCTATCCGCCTGTATCACCTGCTCTGTTGCTACCATAAAACACTTAAGACTCAACAGGTAACTTTCCAGCCAGGTAGGTGTCTTTGGCCCCCTTGCTGAAAAGAATCAACTTGTCTTAACCTATAGTTGTAAAAGCAAAGGTTCAACTGAGGGTGGCTGAGAGTTGGGCATAAACATGAAGTAGAAATGACAGGCTCTGTGTGCTGTGGGCCCTCGGGGTTTTGGTCCCGTCAGCACGGGCAGGGAAGGCAGCGCGGCCTAACAGTCTACCATGTGGCCACCAGCATTTAGTGGTCAAGGCCCGGACGCCTCCCCTCCTGGCTCCGTGCACCTAAGCGAGTTCCTTAACCTCTTCTCGATTCTACTGTGAAACAAGATGATACTAACATCAACCCTGGGGACTGGATTAAGTGAGTCACGTAAGTACAGTGTTCAAACAGCACCTGGCACCTACCGGGCACTCAGTAACATGATTACTCTCTACGGATCGTTTTCTCTCTGGTCCTTTAATAGCAATCAAATTAGTACAGACTACTGAGCACTCTTCTGATAAATAATCAAACTGTGCTCTCTCTCCCACGTTATTTTCCCCAAATGCCATCAGAAGCGATGGAGTAAGTCTTTAGAAACAGACTGCCACTCATCTTTTTTTTTCATAATTCACCTATAGCTTTGTAGCTCGATTCATCTTCCCACAGAGCTTTAAATGACAGAACTTCTAACATTCCCGAAGCTGATCAGCAGAGAACGTAACACAGTTTGAAAGCTGGTTTAAAAGATACAAAAGAAAACTCTTTTATTCAAAGAAAAATTTCCTTGAGCTGAGCCACTTCACTCACCTCAAAGAGAAAAGCGTATTTCTAAAACACGCTGGCCTACTTTAGCAGACAGGAGGAAATAAAATAAAATAATTTATCCAGTCTGAATCTATCATCAAGGGGAAAAGAAGAAATATTCTCTCTCTCATTGAAATTCATTTGTCATATATTTTCGTATCAAGGGGTATAAATAATGCATGATGGCATTTCGGAACCGCAGACCCCTACTCCAGTGTGTTCTATTATCTTCCACTTGGGAGTCACAATGCAAGGGGTCCTGCAGTGAGCTCGAAGGGCTGTCTGAGACGGAAAAGTGGGAAGGGAACGGTCTCTCCCAGGGCTCCGATGTGTTGAGTTCACTTCCTCCCTTCCGCCACCATTACCCTCCCAGTAGGAGCTCTGAGGCCTGGCCCTGAGCCACTGAAGTGTCCCTGGGAGAGGGTCTCACCACCTGCAATGATCTACAGCCCCTGAAATGGCCCTCTTCTCTCTGCCCAAGGAAGCCAGTGCACCACAGGGAGTCGACCAAGGCTGGTGTGCTTATTGGGAAGGAGAAACCAGCTTCCTTCCCAGGAAGGAAAGAAGAAAAATACTTGTATAGTGAGAAAATCGTGATCTTTGTCTCCTGTAAACCCGTGTGCCTTTATTTCCCATCTATTTAAAGAATATGCTAAACTTGGATACATTTTAGCTCAACAACATACCACCCTGCTTGTCCCTAGAAATAAAAATGGGTAAAAGTTCACAAATGCATTCTGTTGCCTGGTTCTACAAATCATGTTTTACAGCCCCTGTGTGTGTGTGTGTGTGTGTGTGTGTGTGTGTAATAAGAACTGACAGAGAAAAATACAACACAGTGAAACAACTGAAAACAAATTACTTTCTCATCTTTCCTCAAAAGTTAAGTAAAGGTTAGTGGGTTCTTCTTGGAGTGTGTCCATGTCCTCAAGAACTTATTGATCCAAAGATGTTCAGACAATACTCTCGCATCGCAGAGCAAGAAAAACAGCAAGCAGAAGAGAAAGAATCAAAGAACGTCTTCAATCCTTGCCTGAGATCCTGGTTTTGAAGAGAAAACTCTTCAGACTTTGTAGATTTCTACTGGACCCAGGAAAGTCTTGTTTCATCTGGTTAAAAAGATTTGACTGGCCTTGGCTAAGTTCTGCCAGGGCTAAACAGTATAATGAAAACATCATTAAATATCACTGTCAGTATCATACCAGAAAACAGTGATCCTCAGTAAACCTGCTGTGAAATCTTAAAACAGGTCAAATACTCAAAACTGTCTAGGCAACACTTAAACTCACACAACCACCTAGAGTAACTGTGCTAGGAGCAGGCACCCTGCCAGGCCCTGGGGGAAGGTCTGGTGAAGCTGCCTTAGACCTTAGAGGTGTACCTTGCAGGGCAGAGAGGTGGAGAGGCCCTGAGCACAAGGCGTGTCCTACAAGACAGGGAGTTGAAAGGGTCACCGCAACATGCAGCCTTCTGAGAGTTTGCTATCATCTGGAGAGATCACAGAGGTTCTTAAAAGAGATGTAGGCTTCCCAAGTAGCTCAGCGGTAAAGAATCCACCTGCAGTGCTGGAGATGCAGGTTCAATCCCTGGGTCGAAAAGGCCCCCTGGAGAAGGGAATGGCTACCCACTCCAGTATTCTTGCCTAGAGAATTCCATGGACAGAGGAGCCTGGCTGGCTAGAGTCCATGGGGTTGCAAAAGAGTTGGACATGATTTAGCAACTAAACAACAACAGCATTTCAGATATACCTTAAATTAAAAGCAGGATTTCAAAAGTCACAGATAGGGAACGGGAGAGCGGGAGTTCTGGGAGAAAGTGGTCTCTCCCGGCTACACATGCATAATCTGCCTCTGTTTAAACCCTCCCTGTCACCCACGGGAACCAGTAAAACCCCCTCCTTGATCTGTCTCCTCCTTGCACTCTGGCCTCATCCCTACTGTGCCGATTTCTCATCATGGGTGGGGAACTACCTGGAATTCCCTGGGTTTTGCTTCTGTTCTGCTTCCCTCCCTGAAGCTTTTACACACAGGATCCTCTTCCTGGAATGCCTTCTCCCCTCTCCACCTCCCAGTTCCCCACAATCCCCGGTTCTCTCCAGTGTTCTTCCATCCTTCAACTCTGAATGTGAGCTCAGTGCCCTCATCATTCCAGAAGAGTTATCTCCAACCTCTTCTTGCCTGCGGCATCTTGACTGTATGTTCTGGTTAACTGTACCCCTAGATTGTGCCAAGAAACCTTGGCTTTGCAGGAGCATAAAAATGAAATGGGTTTACATTTTCAAACCATTACCTTTAACTGTACTCTGCCAAATCCCTGTTCCCACTGCTTAGCCACAACAGCGGCCAGAACTTTCCAGGCATGTCCAGAGGTTAGTTAGTCCACTTCCATCTAAAACCCCACTGCAAGGCTCTTCACTTGTCTTCCTTCAGTGCATGGCAGAATGGAGACCGTCTCCTAAGACTAGCCCCTGGGTAGGGTGTTGGCGGAGGATAGGGAGACAAGAGGTTTGTACTGGTCCCTCCCTCTCTGTCTGACCTCTCCGATGTGGAGTGAGAGAAGGGGACACCAATACACACAGGATGGGAAGGTGATGCAGGACAGTCATGGAAGACCATTAGTGATGAGCAGGCAGCCGGTCTCACCAGGCTCTCTCTACCTCCATCCACTGGTAATTTCCAACTATGTGATGATCTCTGTGTACATTCTGTAGCACTTTCTGGAACAAGGGTGCACCTTCGCCCTCATCTGTAATGGAGAACCCCTCAGAGAACACTGACCGCCCCACCTCTCTCCTGACCCCACCCCTCTATCTAGCACCTTCTCACTTGGCAGCATATACACCACTCCTGCTTTGTCGACTCCACCCTGCTTCACGAGGACTTGGGGGCACCGGGAAGGCTGCTTCTGCACCTGATCGGGACTCCAGGGAGCCAGGGAGGAGATGGCACTCTGTGTGCCTTCCAGGTACCCCGAGGTGCAGTCATTCCCACCCTGCCAAGCACAAGGCCCTCAAGCACTAAAAAGTCTCCAAAAGAGCAGTGTGCACTGGTCTGTCTGTTCAGATGGGCTCCCCCTTTTAGAGGATACACCCTCCAACACCCCCCTCCTCATCTTCCGTCCACGCTGCTCCACGACCACACCAGGGAGGGCTTACGTGTTCAGAAGCCCAGTCTGGATTCAAGCCAGCAGGAGATGTCAGTCTGCCCTCTGATTGGCAGAAGAACAGTTCTACAGCCTCCACCAGGCTGCAGTTGGTCTGGAGGAGAAGGGAATGGTACCAAGTCGACCCACGTCCTCTCTAGGGCTCTCCTGAACTATTAAGAGCAGGGCTGCCTCTACTGCCTCTGGTCAGACTTGGGGAGGCTCTGGACCAAACTGCTGGCAGCTACTTCAGACGGCACGGTTCTTAGGGCCTTTGTCCCCACCTTTGCTCCTTAGCCATAAATCCAGGCAAACAGGACCACAACCAAGTTACTTAGCTTCTGTTATGCTCTATTACAGAACCCCTCAGGGTCTGTCCCACTTTCCTGCTTACACATCCGGGTCTTCACCAGACCCAGAGCTGCATGCGCACAGGGACAGCAGGTCATTCATTGCTTAGTCTCAGCCCTTGGTGAACCTAAGCATGTCGTCCCTCCGTGATGGTGGAAGGCAGGAGAGAACTGCAACGAATATTACAATATAGCAGAAGAGAAGGTTGTCCCAGGACACTGAAGATTCAAATGGTAAAATAAGAGACTGAGAATACAGACGATGGTGACGAAGAGGAGGAAAATGATGGTGTTGCTGAGGGCCTACTATGTGCCAGGCACAGTTCTAAGAGCTTTGCACATGTTGTCAATAAAGGTGAAGAGTCAAGGAAGATTCTGGAAAACGAAGGTTGCGGGATCAGAACGATCCTTGCCGAAGATTTATCTGACTGCAGCAGGTTTAATAGAGGTGAGCAGCAGGGCAGGGGCGACAGGGATCCCGCAGAGGGCACACGTGGTTTGTGCAGAGGGAACGGAAAAGCGAGGGCAGAGGCGCAACCAGAGGTCCTCACAAGGGACAGGGCGACCATGAGGAAGAGCCTGAAAGCCTGCTGATGGGAGGAAGGGAAGGAGGGGCGGCGGTGGGTGTGGCTGCAGCGGGCTCTAAGTGTAGCCAGGCAGGCAGGCGTGGAGAGGCACACTGCAGTCAGAGGAGGGAGCAGAGCTTGAGACGGACTTGGGGTCCACGCAGGTGGATGCTCTGCAGGCCCAAGGCCAGGCCTTCCCAGGGTGCAGTACGGTCAAGGCAGAACACGAGGAAGGGGTGATGCAGAGGGACGCAGTTTCAATAAAACGGCTGTGGAAGAAAAAGGAGGCAAGGATACCGCTTCTGAGGCACATGACGGGGCAAAGAAGCAAGAGAAGCGAAGACGGGGATGGCTTTCACTGCTCCTCTCGGGCCCTCGGAACCCTTACAACATCTGAGGGCTGGAGGGAAAGAACTGCTGAAGGAAATCCCCCAGGGAGAGTCTTAACTGACAAAACAAGGTCCCAGAGGAAGGCAGTGCAAACAAGGTGGAAACAAGTGCAAAACTCAGCTTCCAAAAGGTGTTTCTTTTCCTTGAAACTGGAAAGGAGGAAAGTGGATTAAGAACAAAAGGATTGCGTGGGAGGCTGGGATTCGGCGAGAGTAGTGTGGGAAGGAAGCTCCAGAGGGAGGGGATATGTGTATACATCTAGTGGATTTGCGCTGTACAGCAGAAACACAGCATTGAAAAGCAATGATGCTCCAATTGAAAATAAATAATAAAAACTTTTACAAATGAAAAGATCATTTGGGGGATGGACAGGGAGAAAGCTGAGGGCATTTTCTTCGGAGGGTTTTTCTTTCCTGGTGCTGTGTAAGGAAGATTGAGCGGGGAAGGGCAGCGCTGGTAGGACTGGGGAGGTCTGAACCAGGCATCGCCACAGAAACAGAGGGGTCATCAGCTGGTCACCCAATCAGCTGACCACAAGCCAGGCTGATCTGCTGCCCGAGGCCATCGGAGTGATGCTGTTATTACTGTTGATTCAAATGGAGGAGAACAAATCTTAATATGTTTTTTCCCTCAAAGACACAATACAATGGTATAGCAAGAAGAGACTTAAAGATGTTTATATCTTCTCTCTTTACATCCTCCTGTTCCACTCCAGCGAGCGGGTCTGCAATCAGTTCATATAAAGGGATCAAAACAAATCTGAAGCTAGTGTTCCTCACTACACAACCGAATAGCCCAGTCACTGTACAGTCAGTTGCTCCCAGCTTCGCAGAATATTACAGCACACTCCCCAACACTACAAAGACTAGTCTCCCTGCAGCATTCTTGATGTAAGAAGAGTTTTCAAAAATGTTTTATTGTAACTGTGCCAAGGGGAAGAGTGGTGAGGGAGGGATGGCTTGGGAGTTTGGGATTAGCAGAGGCAAACTATTACATGTAGCATGGATAAACGAGATCCCACTGTATATAGCACAGGGAACTATATTAATATCCTGTGGTTAAACTATATGAAAAAGAATATAAAAATTATATTTAGGTATAACTGAGCTACTTGGCTATACAGCAGGAATTAACACAGCATTGCAAATCAACTGAACTTCAACAAAATAATTTTCTTTTAAGTTTTAACTTGACCACCATAACACATGTAAAGGTGTATATGGGTTTATGATAGTTACATCCAGTTTGGGAATGAAAAAGACAGTACCAGAATCCTGCATTTAGGTATTTTTAAAATTACGTATTAAATGTAAAGCATGTGTTGTAAAATATTTTCAGGCAGGGGTTATTCCATTGCTGACTGAAATCTACCTCACCATATATTTCTGCACCACTGACTATCTCCTTGCAGCTGAGAATAAGACGAATTTATGGAAACTGTTTCACATTATTTCCCTAAACATTTAAATAAAAAAAAATCTTATATGTTAATTTTTATAAAATTTAGCAGAATCATATTTCAAAAGGAAAAGGTCTTACCTGTTGTAAAACAGTAATATAAGCAGAAATGCAACAGCCGGACCATCCAGAAATGTTATTCCAGCCAGATGGAGGGGCGGGGAAGAGAAAAAAAGTTGTGATCAACAGTGATATAAAAACATCTCATTTTCTAAACAAACAAACCAAAAAAAATTGGAACAAAATGAGCATTAACAATCATTTTATAAAAGATGAAATAAACTAGAGAACTCATTGTTTTGTTGTATTTGTTAGCTTCTCAATACAAACAGAACTAACCAGCATAGAAACAATAATTTCAAACAGAAATTATTTTTACTTATATGCTCGAGCAATTTTAAACTAAGAATGGAATAATGTCCTACTGAGTGAACTAAGTCTGACAGAGAAGGAGAAATGTCATATGACATCCCTTATATGTGGAATGGAAAAAGAAACAAACGAACTTACAGAACATAAAGAGATTCACAGACTTAGAGAAGGGACAGTTAGGGAGTTTGGGATGGACATGTACACTCTGCTATATTTAAAAGGTATAACCAGCCAGGATCTGCACAGGGATCCCGTTCAAGGATATTTGGCAGCCTGGATGGGAAGGGAGCTGGAGCGAGAATGGATACACGTATACTTGTGGCTGAGTCTCTTGGCTGCCCACCTGAACTAGCACAACTTTGTTAATCGGCTATACAAAATAAAAAGTTTTTTGTTTTTTTTTTAAGAACTGGAACAGGCAAACTACAATCTACAAGTCTGATTTGCCCAGTGTTTTGTTTTTAGCTTTTATTTTGTGTTGGGGTACAGCTGATTAACAACGTTGTGATAGTTTCAGGCAAGCAGCAAAGGGACTCAGCCGTAGGTACACATGTATCCATTTCCCCCAAACTCCCCTCCCATCCAGGCTGCAAGTAACACTGAGCAGTGTTCCCTGTCCCACTGCTTATTTTTATAAAGTTTTACTGGAATACAGCCACACCCATTTGTTTATATATTGTCTGTGGCTACTACTGTGATACAATTAATAGAGTTGAATAGTTGCTACAGAGTCCATATGACCTTTAAAGCCTAAGTATTTACTACCTGACTCAATACAAAATACATTTGCTGACTCCTTTTTAGGAGTAAATGATAAAAGCATCCCTTTTTCTTTTCCTTCTCAGAGAATTTCATCCCAATCAGCTTTGACATATGCTTTCCAATATGGTGGCCGCTAGCCATGTGTGACTACCACACACTTGAAATGTGACCAGAACTGAGATATATAAAATACACACCAGTTTTCAAAGACTTAGAAACAACAACAGAAAGTAACAATCTCATTAACAATTTTAAAAATATTGACTATACATTGAGATAATACTTCTGGCGTATTGAGTTAAATAAAATATGCTATTTAAATTAAATATGTTATGTAAAATTACATTAAATTTTCAGGCATTTCTTTTTTTAATGTGGCTACTAAAAACATTTTAAATGTATATGAAGCTCATATTTCATTTCTATTGTAGAGTGGTGGCCTGTAATTGAGGCCCCAAACAAATGACTCTCTGAGAACTAGGTCTTTCTAGGATCTGATCCTAAAATAACGCAATTCACCTTACAGTGATGTGTAGGCTATTGGATGGGCACAATAAAGGGCAGAAATGGTATGGACCTAACAGAAGTGGAAGATATTAAGAAAAGGCGGCAAGAACACACAGAAGAACTATATAAAAAAGATCTTAGTAACCCAGATAACCACAGTGGTGTGATGACTCATCTAGAGCCAAACATCCTAGAATGCAAAGTCAAGTGGGCCCTAGGAAGCATCACTCAAACAAAGCTAGTGAAGGTGACGGAATTCCAGTTGAGCTACTTCAAAGCCCAAAAGATGATGCTTTAAAGTGCTGCACTCAATATGCCAGCAAATTTGGAAAACTCAGCAGTGGCCACAGGACTAAAAGTTCAATTTTCATTCTAATCCCAAAGAAAGGCAACAACAAAGAATGCTCAAACTACCCCACAGTTGTACTCATTTCACATGCTGGCAAAGTAATGCTCAAAATTCTCAAGCTAGGCTTTATCAATATGTGAACTGAGGACTACCAGATGTTCAAGCTGGATTTAGAAAAAGGTAGAGGAACCAGAGATCAAAATTTTCCAACCTCTGTTGAATCGTCAAAAAAGCAAGAGTTCTAGAAAAACATCTACTTCTGCTTTATTGACTACACCAAAGCCATTGACTGTGTGGATCACAACAAACTGGAAAATTCTTCAAGAGGTGGGAATACTAGACACCTTACCAGCCTTCTGAGAAATCTGTGTGCAGGTCAAGAGGCAACAGTTAAAACCAGACATGGCACAATGAACTGGTTCCAAATTGGGAAAGGAGCATGCCAAGACTGCATACTGTCACCCTGCTTATTTAACTTATATGCAGAGTACACCATGCAAAATGCCAGGCTGGATGAAGCACAAGCTGGAATCAAGATTGTTGGAAGAGATATCAATAACCTCAGATATGGAGATGACACCACACTTATGGCAGAAAGTGAAGAGGAACTAAAAAGCTTCTTGATGAAAGTGAAAGAGGAGAGTGAAAAAGTTGGCTTAAAACTCAACATTCAAAAAACGAAGATCATGGCACCCAGTCTCATCACTTTATGGCAAACAGATGTGGCAACAATGGAAACAGTGAGAGACTTTATTTTCTTGGACTTCAAAATCACTGCAGATGGTGACTGCAGCCATGAAATTAAAAGACACTTGCTCCTTGGAAGAAAAGCTGTGCTAAACCTAGACAACATATTAAAAAGCAGAGACATTAGTTCGCCAACTAGTCCGTCTAGTCAAAGCTATGGTTTTTCCAGTAGTTATGTATGGATGTGAGAGTTGGACCATAAAGAAAGCTGAACGCCGAAGAATTGATGCCTTTGAACTGTGGTGTTGGAGAAGACTCTTGAGAGTCCCTTGCACTGCAAGGAAATCAAACCAGTCAATCCTAAAGGAAGTCAGTCCTGAATATTCATTGGAAGGACTGATGCTGAAGCTGAAGCTCCAATACTTTGGTCACCTGATACAAAGAACTGACTCATTGGAAAAGACCCTGATGCTGGGAAAGATTGAAGGCAGGAGGAGAAGGGGATGACAGAGAATGAGATGGCTGGATGGCATCACCAACTCAATGGACATGAGTTTGAGAGTAAGCTCCAGGAGTTGGTGATGGAGGGGGAAGCCTGGCATGCTGCAGTCCATGGAGTCACAAAGAGTCGGACACGACTGAGCAACTGAACTGCACTGTAAGCTATACTCTACTCCTAGGATCTAATCACAAATGACAGCTAATTCGTCTGTTTTTCAATTTGCTTAGCAACTGAACGGTACAACTTATCTGGATAATTTGGTGCTTGAGATGGCTTAAAAATGAGTGAAAATGTTCAATCACTAGCTAAGGACAGACAGTGGAAGTTGTTGGGATCAAACTGTCTTGGTGCAAAAACTTTTGGTAAAGGTCTATGACATCCTTCATCTTCCCTCCTTATGTAGATAAGAACAACGGAAGCTCTCACCTCCTGCAAGTTCAGTGCAGTATATAACTAGGGAAGGGGAGGTGAGAGGTGAGAGGGAAAAAAGTCTAGTTCATGTTAGCACATATGCACCAAATGTAAAAACTGATTTGAACAACACCATCTATCTTATATAATTCATTGTTATTACAACCTCACACATATTCTGTTCAACGCTTACCTCACTTAATACCCCAAAGGCACAGAATTCTTTATTTCCTCAGTGAATTTTCCTTTTGATTAGGCATATTATTTCTAGATAAGTCTATGTAGTAAAATTAGACAAACTGATGAACATTTACACAGACAATGAGAAATGAGCAGCCCTGGAGATGACTGTTCACCACCCATCACTTCCATATATTTGTGAAATATAACAGCACATCCCAGAACATAAACACTCATTTCTCCCAAGGCCACACAGAGACCGTAGCGTGCAGTGTGTCTGTGATACAAACAGGCTGGTTTTTTACTACTGGTGCAAGCAGTCCCATTACTCACGCCCTAAGCAGCTGCCATGGCAAGAAAAGGTGAGAAGGAAAGCACTTATCCTTCTCTGCATCCCCACGACGTTGTTAAAATGAAGTTATTTCCAAGGCAATGGAGGCCAAACCCAAACATTCTTCAGGACCCAGTGGTCCAACATGCTGGCCACAGCTTCCCCTGCACTTTGCTACATTTCAACTATCCAATCACCAAACTTCTACAGACCCCAAGCCAGGCCGGCCCCCTCTGCTGGATGGTGAGAGATACAGGGATGGGCACGGGTAAGTTCTCACTTGTTCCAAAGATGCTTAGACTCAAAAGGGAGATCAGATGAGCACAGCTATAGAAACAGGATGCAGGGCAGACCAAGGAGACTCAGAGCACAGAAGCAACATGCTAGGGACACTCACAGATGGGGAAGACCCTTCCTTTCCAACTGGATGAGAGTCAGGGAACTTTTAGTGGAAAGGATGACTCGCAATGAAGAGAGAGGAAAGGATTATGTGTAGAGAGAATTACCTAAAAAAGGCAAAGAGGCAGAAACACAGTGAGCATGTTGAAGGAATGGTAAGCAGCACATCTTGGCTGGAACGTGGATTTAGGGATTAGTGTCAGATAATTCGAACAGCATGTTGGAACTAGGTCATGGAGAGTGTCTCCACGCTGGACAAAGAGACCCAGACTTCATTTGGCAGCCGAGGGAGAATCACGGGAGACTCCAAATCAGGAGAAAGACAAGATGCAGAATGACAGAGATCCCCTGGACCAGGCATCACGAGTCGTGGGTGGCATTCACTCCCACAGCAGAGGTGACTCTGGTTTTCTGAGACCATGTTTTGTTGCTGGTTTTTTTTTTTTGGAGGTGGGCTGGAGCTGACAATCTCTAAAGTTCCCTCAAGCATAAAAATAAGCCTGTGTCCAGGAGGAGAGCAGTGTTTGCAAACACCGAGGTGACGTTGGTGCAGCCTCAGGCTGAAGCCTAGCACCAGGAAGGAGGCGACAGCAACAGGATTAGGGGCACCCGGAATTGAGAACCCCAGCCTGTGTCTGAAAGCGAGGGCAGCACAGAAAACGCCCGAAGCACTGAGAAAAGGAAGCTCTACCGGGCTTATTCATTTACTGTATTGGTAGAACAGAAAGGACGGAGTCACGGATGATTGCAAGGTTTGGTGTCTGGGTCTCAGAAGACTTCTGCCCTCAGCAATTCAACCGAAACCAGTTGTCACCTATTGATCAAGCCTGCTGATGGACAGACGCTGCTGGGCACGGGTCTCGGGAATGAGCAAGACAGGGAGCGTCCCTGTGATCAAGCACTTCCACTCGGGCACAGGGTGAAGCTGCCACTGGTGTGCACCTTTGCTTCCTCTATGTCATTACCGTTTGTGGGCAGAGTAGAGGGAGACCATGGCCATTTCAGACTCAGACTGGACCCCCGAGAGCCAGGAGCAGTCCAAGCGGATGTGAATTCACAAACCCAGCCCTTTCGCTTTTCTCCCTGTGTCTCAGTGACTCCTGTTACCTTGCTGAGCTTCACTGCCTCACCCGTCAAAAATGGATGGTGATACAGCACTTCCTAAATTATGAAGAGGTTTAAACAAACTTATATACAGGGGAGCACTTTCAGTTCAGTTCAGTTCAGTTACTCAGTCGTGTCTGACTCTTTGCGACCCTGTGAATCGCAGCACGCCAGGCCTCCCTGTCCATCACCAACTCCCGGAGTTTACCCAAACTCATGTGCATCGAGCACTTTGGGAATCACCAAATGCTTTACAAAGATTATTTGATGCAATTGTTCATCCTGAGGCACTAGTGTACCCAATAAAAATACAGGTACATAGAATGGGAGAGGAGAAAGAAGTGGCAACCCACTCTGGTATTCTTGCCTGGAGAATCCCATGGACAGAGGAGCTTGGTGGGCTGCTGTCCACGGGGTTGCACAGAGTCGGACACAACTGAAACGTCTTAGCAGGCATGCATGCATTGGAGAAGGAAATAGCAACCCACTCCAATATTCTTGCCTGGAGAATCCCAGGGACAGAGGAGCCTGGTGAGCTGCCGTTTATGGGGTCGAGCAGAGTTGGACATGACTGAAGCAACTTAGCAGCAGCAGAGTGGGAGAGGGGTTCATCTACAGATAAGTTTGGATTAAGATTGTAGCTAATTGAGATTGTAGTTGAAGTCACATGGACACATGGAGGAGCTAAGGGGGAAAGAAGAGGGAATAAAGCTGACAGAGAAACTTAGGTGCCCACAGTGAAGGGCTGGAGGAAGAGAAGAGTCAAGGGAAAACAGGGAAGTGCCCAAATATGGGCAAAATTAGAAAAATCACTGGACTTGAAGATCCAGGTACTAGTCCAGACTCTCCCACTCATTGATTACGTGGTTTGGGGCAAATTATTTAATGCTCTAGTCTTTGAACTTAGATATTTCAGGGGCATCAGAGATGAAAAGAAATATACCCAAATCACCCTCTCTCTATAGTGTCAATTTCCTCTGAAGGTCTGAGGCAGGGAGTGGGGAGAAGGCATTTGGTGAGGCAGGATGAGAACAAGAATAGTGAGGATGGGGATAAAATTCAGACAGCCCTGAGGAAAGAGGGGCTTCTGGAAGGACAAGGCAGTCATAAGTACCAAAGAATGTGGGCAGCCAAGGAGGATGAACCCTGAAACAGCTGAAGTGACTCTGGAGAGAAGCATCTTTAAAGTAGAAGGGACAGAGGTGGACCGCAAGAGGTGAAAGGGGGCCGGGAGGCGACGGTGGAGGACAAATGGGGCTTGAGAGGACGGCTTCATCCCAGGAGTTGACTGAGTCTCTGCGACAGGCTAGCAAGTGAGGGTGCTTGGCCTCACGCAGGAAAGAATTCAAGAGGGAAGGGTCGTCAAGCAAAAGCAGGTTTAGAGACATACACATTCCACAGACAGAATGTGGGCCTTCTTAAAAGGCAAGACAGGTGGCCCTAGGACATGAGGTCCACTCAGAAAGTGAGAGCAGCCTGAGATATGGGGGCTGTTGGTTTTTATGGGCTGGGCAATTCCACAGGCTGACAAGCAGGAGGAATATTCTAACTATCTGGGGGAAGGGACGGGCATTTGCAGGAATTGCGGCCCACTCACTTTTTGGACTTTTATGGCTGACCTTGACCTTGGAACTGTCATGGCACCTGTGGGTGGGGCAGTTAGCATATGCTAAGGCATTACAATGAGCCAATGTAAATATTACAATGAGTGTATAATGAGGCCCAAAGCCCACTGTAACTTGAGTCTTCATCATCCCGAGGCTAGCTGGTCTAACCAGTTTGTGTCTTAACCAGTTCCTCTTAATGGTCATGCCATTCTGTGGCTGTGCCCTGCCCCATCCTTCCTGTCTCAGTGAGAGCCAGGGTAACCAGAGGAAGGAGGTTCAGATGGCAGAAGCGGCTAGCAGAGTTGACAAACAGCTCAGGCCACGGAAGGGGGTTTGGGAGAGTGGAGGGGTGGAGCCAGGAAAGCAAGAGAGAAGGCAGGCAGACGGAGCAATTATTGAGAAGTGGGAGAGAGGGCAAAGGAGAAGGGTGGCTCCTTTGTTGAGACTGTGGGAGAAGAAGGACTAGGAACAGAATTTTGAAGTGGAAAAATAAAAAGCAAGAAATGGTTCATATCAGACAGAATGAAACTTCCAACCTGGAGGTGAGGTCCACTACTAGGAGTTCAGAACACTGGGAATGGTTTGGAAGAGCCCTCAGGGGAACTGAGCTAGGGAACCAAAGGGACAGGACTATACGTGCTCCTGGAGAACTGGTTTCCAATCAAAGACTCTGCCCAGGCAGAGAGGGGACTGGCTCACCCTGAGGAGGGGCTGATAAGGCAGACTCTCCAGAGAGACCTGGATGCATCAGGTAACACAGTCACATGCCTTGGCCTGGCTGGTAGACGCTAAATGCTGCACTGGGGTCTTTCTAGGTTAGTCCTTCCAACTAACAGCTTAGTTGAGGGAGAAAGAAAGGTGATCTTCATTCTTTCCTTATTAAGAGTGACAACAGAACTAAAGAGAGCATGGCAATCATAAAATAATAGTCGGGTACTAATTACGACATTACTTTGCCAACAAAGGTCCATCCAGTCAAGGTTATGGTTTGCCCGGTAGCCATGTATCGGAGAAGGCAATGGCACCCCACTGCAGTACTCTGGCCTGGAGAACCTCATGGACGGAGGAGCTTGGTGGGCTGGAGTTGCAAAGAGTCGGACATGACTGAGTGACTAAACAGAACCGAACTAATAATCTAGACAAACATACTCAATAAATGCCATATGTTATGTTATATTATTAGGCCAATACTGTAATGCTATTGGAATAGAGTTAAATTTAGTCTAAAAATTACACCAATGCTCCTCTCATCCAGCTCGGCTAGATGATACAGGATCCACAAACCTGAATTTACCAAATAATGATGCTTTCTTCCTAGAATGCCAAGGCCTTTAAAAAATAATTTTCACACCATGTTCTCAAAAGAGAACAATACATTTCCCTACTAGGCTGAGCGTGATTTAATATCTTCTTGGAGCCTGGGGGTCATCATTATAAAATCTGTCCCTATGCTGGACTCTATAATATGATAATGCCTTCAGGGGTGCTGAGACGTGCAGATTTACTTGTCCATTCAATAAATTTCCAGACCTCGATGTCATTATAGTTCGTGATGCTGCTGTCTCTTCCTCAATTGCCTTGTCCCAGGGTGAGATTTGTCTCATAATGTGTTGTTCACATAAACTTGAAAGAACTAAAGGTTCTCGAGAAAATACATATAATCAAATTTATTAAACCAAGAATTGCTGTTTTCATTGAATTACAATGAAATGGGCTGTAGTTGAAAGGTCTAGGGTGCTTCCATATGTTTCTAACAAAGTAAAGTGCAAGGGTTTTGTGACAACTATTTTCCTTCGTGCTTATATATTTCACTGCATTTCATTTTCTTGTCTCTACAGACTCAAAGAACGAGCTGTCAGAAGTCTGACCCCCGAGAACCTCTAATATTAGTACATTGCTTTCTCCATTATTAAATGCTGAAGGGTCTGGCTTGAAGGTTATTAACATGGCCTTCTTAACACAGACCTGAGAGTATTTTATTATAATAACAGAATATTTCCCTTGTGTTCTTAGATATCCAAAGAGAATAGAAGCTATTTTTTCAGCCTTGAATTTCTCATCATAAATGGTATCATGAAAGCCTAAGTCATTTGGGTTCTGGGTTTGGCGAGTCATGCTGACGCTTTCCAATAATGAATCCCTTATTTAATATTTATAAACCACAAGCTATTTGTGAATCCCTAAAGCTGCTGACAACTAAAGGCGAGGGAATATTAAAACAATAGTTCATCTTCATCGTATATCCCTTTCTACACCCTGAGATGGTAACAGATTGGAACTGTCACCCCATCAGACATCGTCTATGTTTACAGAAGCCAAGCCCATTAAAAAGAAGAGAGGAAAGAAGAAAAGACAACCACAAACCTCACAAGCACCTCATATGTACAAATAAGTAATATTACTTCCGGAATGCAGCTGGTTGTATGCACAATGATACAATGAAAAATATTAATAGCTTTCTTTCTTAATAAAGGAAAGGGCCTCCCTTCAACTCAGCCATTAGTGTGTTTCTCATCTTCAGCACTCCAGGTTACAGCAGGGCCCTCAGGGTTTTTCTCTTAAATCTAGGTCTCATATTCACAATCCCTCCTTCAAGAGTAGGTGGAAGTGAAAAAAAAAAAAATGTCTATTCTGTCTCAAGACAAACCGCTGGCAGACAAGGGTTTCTCTGCCCAGCTACTAATATGCTACCCATCTGCAAAGAATTGGACAGGCAGTGGGAGAAACTGACCCTCAGGACGTATAGGTGAGTTAAGCTGCAGCCTAATTACCGTGACTGGATTTGAGGTTAATTTTCCTTTTCTGTCAATAGCACAAAATAAAAGACAGCTCATCATGTTTGGGAACGCTTGTACACTCGTGGTGAATTCATGTCAATGTTTGGCAAAACCAATACAGTAATGTAAAGCAAACTAAAGTTAAAATAAAAATTTAAAAAAAAAATAAAAAAATAAAAACATTCTATTCCTTAAAAAAAAAAAAAAAAAGACAGCTCATCAATCACATAAATTAGCATAGCCCTCAGGCCCAAGCCTCAAAGAAACTAGGTCAAATTGAAAAGAAACTGGGATAAGTTGCAAGTCAGAACTTGAACAAAAGCAGATTATAACTCTTGGCAATATTTTCTCTGTTATGGCTGCTCAGCGATATCAAACAGAATATGTCTGAAACAATAGCAGTATCAGGGCCAAGGCATGAAAGTGTGACTGGTGAAGATGTTACTGGAAGGTGGGGTCCACTGCTTGCCACTCAGAAGTCAATAAACAGGCCAGGTTGGTGGGAAAGGAAGTCTGATTTATGTCAGATGACGCCAACTTGGGGCTGGGAGAGTGGATGTCTGTCCAAAGGCCCACTCCCCACACTGAACTTTTTATATTAATAGGAGGAGGGAGAGGGCTACATGCAGAAACAGCAAGGTCAGCTCTGACAGTCATCTTCAAATTGGTCACTGGTGGTCTGATGACCCATCATCATCTTGATTGTTTTAGGTACAGCTGATCTTCAGTTCCAGTTTGTTGCTGCTTCTTTGAGGCCAGATCTCAGAATTGCAGCAGCTTGTGTCATAGCTACAGTCTGGTCAGCCTGTAGTTAACTTCCCCACCTTAGGTTTCAACATCTGTAAGACAGCTCACAGTACAGGGCTCAGAATACTATCTATAGCCTTTGAGAAGGAACTGAAGGTCCCCAACTATGCTTACCAACAACATTATTATTAGTTGGTCTCCTTTGACTATTTCCTTTGTTTTCCAATGCTCCATTTCTCCAATTAAACTTATTCTCTTGACTAAAGTTTTCCACAGACAAAAGGCAGAGGACATGGGGACAGAGGCAAAGACCATAGGGTCCTGCTCCGTTTCAAAGAGACTTTATAATTATTCCTGCAATAGGATGGGTCTAAATGTCTTAAAGCCATTTCTTTAGCCTCCACCAGGAGTACCTGTTACAATGTTGTGAACATACGATATTCAAGAAATGCTTACTAAGGACAGGCAGGGAACGAATGTGCTTTTTATAATGATAAAAATCTAAAGTTCATAAAGAAAGAATCCATGGTATGTTTACTAATTATATTTTAGGGACAGATTGAACACAAGCCCATATCCTCATCTCCATCAGTCAGAGATCAGAAGTGAGATGGGAAGAGGTTCTGCACACATGATGGAAAGCCGGAAACTACAAATATCAAATGTATGGCGTTATTCTAACTTCATGACACTGCCTCTGGGTAAGTGTGGGTGGTGTCTTGAAGAGTTAACATTTTAAGAATTAAAAAAGAATTGTAACAGGTTAATACACAAAAGCCATAGGTGGCCTCTCAGGAACCACAGTTGACTGAGATGCAGAAGGAAGCTGGAAAATCACATCCCTCTATAAAGACGGCTCTAGAAGAAAGAACAGACCTGTAGTGGTAGGGCTGCTTATCCTTCCTTCACGGGAGCTTCTTAATTCTACCAAGCATAACCACTGGGCTCTCTGCAGAGCAGAGGAACAACAGGTTTCCCCTTCTACTGAAAGGAAAATTAAACTAACCAGGTATCAAATTCAAGGTTGAAGACAAAAAGGAAGAAATGTGTTTTTCCATCCTAATTTTTCAGTCCTCCTCATCCTGTCTCCATCCTGAAGGTGGGCAGGGGGGCTTCCAGGGCCATCCTCAACTGTATGACCCCTGCTATATTTAATTTATTTATTTGGCTGCATCGGGTCTTAGGCAGTGGGGTTTTCACTGCGTCACGCGGGGTCTTTTGTTCCAAAGTACTCTCTAGTTGTGACACGAGGGGCTCAGCAGGTGCATTGCTCAGGCCCAGCTGCCCCCCGGCATGTAGGGTCTTAGTTCCCTGACCAGGGACTGGACTCATGTCCCTTGATTACAAAGGGGATTCTTAACCACTGGACCACCAGCGAAGTGGTCCCCCCGATATATTTCTACTATCTTTTTTACTGCTACTTCAGTACACAGCATAAAGTAGGAATCTGCTCAGCTCTGCCTCCCAAGGCAAGTCTGATAATATTACTGATCACACATGAAACGCAGCCTATTTCAGATGCATAGTTCATCCCAGAGCTGCAATTACTGGTCCTAATTCTGAAGCCAGAAGCAGTGATGTGTCTGAATTCCAGGGAGATGATTGAATGGAAATGTTCACATCTGATCACCTCTCACATACAAATTACTGTGTATGCCAATCTGGCAATTACCTCAAAAGTAATAGTAAAAGCCATGCAATCAAATCCGTTATTATGGTTGCCTTCAATTATGGGAGGCAAGAACCTGAGTGCAGAAAATTTTACTGAGGGGGGAAAAATGAGTCTCTGTATCTATTTTAATTTTAAATCAAGTCATTTCATTTGGAAAACTCTTTTAATTTTGGAAAAGACTCGGTTAAAATACCCAGCTAAGTATAAGAAAATAATCAGCTTATTTCCCCTGGTACCCAAGGAAACTTTCACTGCACAGAAAAACAAAACCTCAACTTCCACTCTTCTCTTCCACAATTTTCTTCAATTACAGACAGAGGCTGTAAACCCCTACCTTTTCTTAAAGAGACAAAGAAAAATGGCATAAAATACATAATGGCTTAAAAATATGACTATGCCCCTCTATGTAGTATATGGAAGACAAAATGCTGGATGTTCACGGGACCCCACTCCTTCTCTGCCCAGGCACATAAGAACATTTCCCAGCCTCCCTTGCAGCTAGGTGGGGCCACTGGAATGTGGCTGGAAGTAAGGCAAAGCACATCCAGGTTTCGCTCCTGAAACTTCCCCCTGGCCCTCTGCAGCTCTCTGTCCTGCAAGTCAGCCTACAGGATGAAGAGGATTCTGGGAAGGGCTCGAGGATGGAGGAGCCAGAATCCCTGCATGACTGCCCCACCCCTACACCCCTGAATCTCCATTAAGTCCCTGTGTCCTCACCGTATGGGGGGAGGTTGTTTCAGCAGGTGGCAGAGCTTAGCTAAGCAAGCACAAAAAGCACAGAAATCAGTTCTACCATCTCTTCTTTATGGGGAAGTTAGGCAATTTGCTCAGGTTAAGCTTCAACTTTTAATTTATAAAAAACGATAATAGGGTTGATCCTTATTATTTGCTGGCTGCAAATTCACCAATTTGCCTATCGGGTACACTTTATCTGTACCCTTGAAATCCGGGCTAATGACCCCTCCACAGTCAGCCAAGGATGTGTGCAGAACATCCTCTACGTTCCCAGCTGGGGTGCAACAAGGCCACACTCGCTTTCCTGTTTCCATTCTCCTGCTATAAACAAGGGTCCTTTTCACGGTCTATTTAGTGCCATGTTTTCCTTAGAATTTCTATTCTTTTTGTTGGTGAATTTGTGTTGAAAATGGCCCCCAAGGTACCAGTGAGTGTTGTCTGGTGTTCCCAAGCATGCGGAGGCTGTGATGGGCTCGACAGAAAATACATGTTACGTAAGCTTAGTTCAGACATGAATTAGTCATGCTGTTGGCTATGCGTGCACTGCTAATGAATCAACAGTATATATTAAATAAAATGTCTTCAAACATTTGAAACACACACAAAACAAGGTTACATATTCATCAATTGGCAAAAATATCATGACCAGAGGCTGGAAGGAATCTAACCCTGTATTTCTTCCTATAAACGATGATTCAGGGTTTGCTAATCAGTGTGCCTGACAACTTTATAGAACCTAGCTATTGCAAATAAAAAGAACTGACTAATAGCGTCCTTAACAACTGGGAGGATTTTACAAGATAATGAACTTTAATGTTTTTCTTACCTTAATGAGGTATAAAAACGTTGGTTACTGTTTCCTTTAAAATTTTAGCTATACATTGAGCCAACGAAATAAATCACTTTATTTACTCTCCAGTCTATCTCAAATCTGTAGTGGAGCAAGGATTCGCCCTCTTTGCTTGGTAACTACTGTTCACAGTAAAGCAAAGAATTATTTCCAAATCAACTGCATTTAGTATGTACTAGGTTTTTCAGAAAATCCTGAATGAATTTTTGAATCCAATAGGTTTTTTATATAGCTTTCAGAAGTTTCTAATTGCATTTTTCATTTTCCCTGCTTTGTGACTGAATTTTTTCAAGCTCTTTAACCCTATCTAGTATTCTATGGGCCAGAGACCTCCTTTCCCCAGACTCCACTTGCCAGGAGCCCTGCACCCTCTTGTTCTGTCTTCTTCTTGGCTGCACTGGCTCTTCATTGGCACACACAGGCTTTCTCTAGCAGAGGCGACTCTCTGGTTGCGGGGCTCAGGCTTCTCATTGTGGTGACTTCTCGTCTTGCCGAGCAAGAGAGCGTGGGCTCCGGAAGTTGGGGCACATGGACTTAGTTACCCTGCATCAGGCGGAATCTTCCCATACCAGGGATTGAACCCATGTCCCGTGCACTGGCAGGCAGACTCTCGACCACTGGACTAGCAGGGAAGTCCCATCTTCTTTTAACCTCACCTAGCTCCTCTACAACTCTGCTCTTACCCTGAGGCTTCTCTGCACCCCTCTCTAGAGGTGGATAGGCCTTTCCTGAATTCCTCATCTTCTTTTTTTCTTGATTTTCTCCTTTGTTCTGCTGAAATACAACCCCCTAACTAACTTCCAAACAACACCTGAAGTTATTAATTTCCAACCAGGCTTGTGATGACGGTCACCCATGATGTTGCCACCCAGACCGTGTCATCACCTCAGTCATTGCTGCACAAGTTAGATTCTATGTGCCCGTAAAACACTGGCTTCTGTGACTTATATTAGCTACAGAAAAGATTACGCTCATAATTTCTACACAAGAGGAGCAGTGTTAGATGGGCTAATTTCCATCTGTTTATGATACAGCCTGCTAGGGTAACAGCTTACCTCCTAACACTGAAGAAGTAAATGTGTTTGTTTGTAGGTTGTACTTAAGATGCATCACTTTCTGAACTCTGGTGATCTTTTTAGATTCTAACTAATGAAACTATATCACACGTTGATGACAACGAAAGGAAAAATAAAAGTGGAGGTACAACAAATAATCTTGAGTGGTCATGCTACTTTATTTCATGCTGATAGTCAAAATCAAAATGGCCAGTGGATGTAATTGCCTGAATAACTTAGAGAGGAAAAATTACACTTAAATGGCACAAAGATATAAATACTAACTTGCTTAAAACGTGCATATACACTGGTTTATCAGATAAACCTACAACACTGTAAGTGCCAAGCAACTGAGAAATATAAATAAGATTTGACAAGAAATCCAAGTTATTATATAGATACCTTTTATTCCTGAAATTGGTTCCCAGGGATCAGTTCAAGGGTTTGGTTTAGTAAGAATCAAACCTACATATCCAGGTACTTTAAGACAAAACAGCACATTCCTCCACCATAAAAGAATGCCCTTTAAAATAGTATGGTTCTCGTCCTCTGACTCAATACTGGAAGTTGTCATCAACATGTGATATAGTTTCCCAGTCTATTCAATATGAATCTAAACATGCTGACAGGTAGTCAGTTTCTATTAAATTACATCAGTACCAAGAGGAGGGATTTGATTTAGGTCATACCTGAATGGTCTAGTGGTTTTCCCTACTTTCTTCAATTTAAGTCTGAATTTGGCAATAAGGAGTTCATGATCTGAGCCACAGTCAGCTCCCGGTCTTATTTTTGCTGACTGTATAGAGCTTCTCCATCTTTGGCTGCAAAGAATATAATCAATCTGATTTCGGTGTTGACCATCTGGTGATGTCCATGTGTAGAGTCTTCTCTTGTGTTGTTGGAAGAGGGTGTTTGCTATGACCAGTGCGTTTTCTTGGCAAAACTCTATTAGTCTTTGCCCTGCTTCATTTTGCATTCCAAGGCCAAATTTGCCTGTTACTCCAAGTGTTTCTTGACTTCCTACTTTTGCATTCCAGTCCCCTATAATGAAAAGGACATCTTTTTTGGGTGTTAGTTCTAAAAGATCTTGTAGGTCTTCATAAAACCGTTCAACTTCAG
>SJYQ01092954.1:145622-244588 GCA_006410935.1 Redunca redunca | reverse complement strand
GTCATGTATGGATGTGAGAGTTGGACTGTGAAAAAGGCTGAGCGCCGAAGAATTGATGTGTTTGAACTGTGGTGTTGGAGAAGACTCTTGAGAGTCCCTTGGACTGCAAGGAGATCCAACCAGTCCATTCTGAAGGAGATCAGCCCTGGGATTTCTTTGGAAGGAATGATGCTAACGCTGAAACTCCAGTACTTTGGCCACCTCATGTGAAGAGTTGATTCATTGGAAAACACTCTGATGCTGGGAGGGATTGGGGGCAGGAGGAGAAGGGGACGACAGAGGCTGAGATGGCTGGATGGCATCACGGACACGATGGATGTGAGTCTGAGTGAACTCCGGGAGATGGTGATGGACAGGAAGGCCTGGCGTGCTGTGATTCATGGGATCGCAAAGAGTTGGACACGACTGAGCGACTGAACTGAACTGAACCAAGAGGAGGAATGTAGAAATTCTGATTTCACTTACCTTAAAAGGAAATGAAATCTTATTAAAGAAACTTAAGTCATTCATAGAAAAGTTTGCTCACTGAAGTCATAGGACTCATGTCTTTGGTTACCTGAAAGTGTTCAGTCTAATGACTTCCTAGATTTGACAGTTTAGGGTAAGATAATTCTTACACATTCAGGTGAAAACTCATAGCAGTCATTATTAAATGCCAAAGAAGCTATCTGAGATCAACTTCAAGCCAATGGCTTCTCCACACCACACTATCATGCAGCAGGCTCTTTGTGGCAGGACAAGGATTACAAGAACTAAAATTCAGGAGGTCATCTTTAAAGTTCTAGATGAAGTAAAAAAAATAATAATAATAATAACCAACCGTGGAGCAGCAGCTCTCACACCTGTCATGGGACCAATTCAGCACACCGGAACAGGGCTTCCCTTGGAGGGCACCAGCGCTGGGTCACACTGACATCCATCGGCCAGGTATTCACATTTAAAATTCCTACAACACCGCCTCTATTCACTTCCACCTACATGTTGTCACAGCATGTTTTATGCACTCTTTAACATCTCAAATTTCTTCTCTTTACTTGGGAAACAAACATACATTTTGAATTTTTCTTTGAAGGAACACTGCAAGGGGCTGTCAATTTCAAATTTTAGTTGTTCAAGAAAAGCAAATTTTGTCATATTAAATTGTTCTTTTGTTCACACAAACTTCAAGATGATGCCACATTCCTAAGTGGAGGAGGAAAACTCAGCCCCAGCAGATGCCTGACCTTTGTGCTCCACCATCTGCACAGAGAATCTCACTGTGTGCTGACTACCATGCCCAACTGAGTAAGAGCAAGCTCAAGTCCTTTCCACCAGAACAGAGCTCGAAAGGAGCAAGTGTGTCAGACTCATCATCCACAAGACAGATGGCACAACAATAGAGTCCAAGATGTAGATGGAAAACAACAGTACATTTTCTGCTACCAAATGTCAGGAGACAAAGCTTGTTCCTCTTGAATAGCTTATAATTTAATTGAAGTATACTCTTTTGATATCTTCAAGGATAGCTTGGATGAATAACTCAGAGGTGGTTTTGACCTCTGAAAGAGTCAAAGGCATTTGGAGCTAAGTCTGGTGAAGAAGAGTCTCCTGGGGTGCCGTCAATGACAGTGACCCTCGGAGACTGCAGGAGTGAATCTCCTGCATCTGCCATCCCCACCATGCTCCCACCTCTAGGATTCAACACCTCACCCCAGCCGGAAGTGCAGGTTTGAGCCGAGACCAGACATTACTTGGTATGTACTGCTACAATTAATAACAATAATAATCTGCTGAAGTACCGTCCTGGTAAAAAGACTGAGAATCGCCCCCAATCCCTCTCTTCTTGTAGCTCACGTAACCTGTCTAGAACAGCATAATTTCTACATGGTAAATCGGCCTATTTGATCTCATCAAGGCATGTTCACAGTGTATCTATTTGCAACTGTTTTATGGGTATTTTATGGGCACCTCTTAAAACTTTCTCTACCTCATCATCATTATCGTCACTCGGGACGCCGAGCAGCTGAAACTGGGTCCTCCCTCCAGCAGCCTGCCTAGCAGCATTTGCTGTTAATCATCTTCATAACAAACCTGCAAGGTGGAGTGTGGTGAGGATAGAAGACCTTGGAGCCCAGGGACCTGTGTGTGAGTCCAGCTTGGTCACGGACTGAGTATGTAGGTTAAGCGGCACACTGACTCTGAGCCTATCTTTCCAACAATAAAATAGAGATTAAAAACTTCCAACTTAGTATAGCTATGCTGGATGTTAAGTGCTATGCCTGGCAAGCTTTTAATAAATGATACCTATTATCATTATTGGGCTTCCCACGTGGCTCAGTGCTAAAGAATCTGCCTGCCAATGCAGGAGATGCAGGTTCAGTTCCTGGTCTGAGAAGATCCGCTGGAGAAGGAGAAGGAAGATACAACCCACATCAGTATCCTTGCCTAGAAAATCCCTTGTACAGAGGAACTGGGTGGGCTATAGTCCACGGGTCACAAAGACTTGGACACGACTGAGTGACTAAACAAGAACAACAAGAACATTACCATTATTACTATGAGCTTAAAGATGAGTAAACTCGGGGGCCAAGATGCTAAGTCACTCACGTAACTGTCTGCGTGGCTGGTTCCGGAGTCTGTGCCCTCTCCCAGGTAAACTGTTTACAGAAGGACGTTTAACAACGTTCAGCATCTTTGGTTGCCACTGTTTAAACTTGACACAATATCTGTTTCTAAATTGAAAAAAAATAACACATTGCTTATTCCCCAACTGCATCCTCGAGGGCACCATTACCATAAAGGGACATCTATTGTAACATGTCCTTTTATATGACAGCTTCTCCTAAGTTTGCACAAGGCACCGAAGAAAGCAGGCACCTCTCTACCTATGATAAAGATATTCAATTTCCTCAAAGAGCACAAAATCCTGGGGAAACAAATTAGCCAATGAAAATCTTTAACTACTAAGTTACTACCTTTTAGGTCCACTATGATTTCACAAATGTCCTAGACGTTGAGTTCCTGCCCATCTCTACCATTCTTATTAGATGGGTAATGAGAAAGAAAATGATGGCCCATCTGGTTTAATCTTTGGGCTTTATAGCCTATATCTGGAATATACAGAGCTTCTCTAAGAAGGCCCTGGAGTTTTTCAAATTAATTTGTAATTCCTTTGAAATATTTCCCTTAAACTATAGAATGCTTTCTTTTGAAAATCCTTGTAACTCATAATTCACTGTTCTGCACTTAATAAGTGTTCTTGAGCACAGCAGGCTCTCCACAAATATTTTCCAACAGTTCAATAAGCATTTGCTGATGATGGTAACCCACTTTAAAAATATATGCAAACTATGTCAAAATGCACAGTGTGGGCACAGCCATGTAATAACTCAAAAAGGTGTCCCTAAAGGAGCCAGTCCACGTTGGTGTTTCTCTTACTCCATGCCTACATGTTTTCAGTGTGCACATGTATCTGTTTGTCTCTCTCTATGCTGACTCCTTTATATCATCAAAATCTCATTTCTAACGTCAGTGAGAGCTTTCACTGACTGCCCACTCTCTACCCACTTACTCTCTTTGCTATTGTTCCCTTTTATTATCTTCCTAAGACCTCTTAGTGTCTGAAACATCTTAGTCATTTGTTTGTTCATTCACTCATTTACCCTTTTACCATCTGTCTCTTCCCATCAGAGTGACAGCTCTCTGACAGTATGGTTTCAACTTAAAGGCTAACACTGAACGCCAGCATCCACAAGGGTACGCAGCACATAAATAGGTACTAAACAAATAATAAGTGAATGAAGGAAGGAAAGGATGAATAAATACAGCTGTTTTTATAGTTCTCGTAACTTAGCCAGCTATGTCTCATAACTTAACTATGACCCAATGGGTGAGTAAGAGCTTGTTTCCATCTGTAAGTCTTAGTCTTTAGAACAATTCTGTATATACTTAGGTACTTAAAAATCTGATGAAAAATGATTCAGGAGATACATAAATTAACTCTGTTATATAAGCAAATTACTTAATTCCAGTGGTTAAACAGATTAAATGGTTGAACATTTTCATGACAAAACCATTATTAACTGCCTGAGCATTTTCTGAAACCACTGATGAGACAACTTGGATGTGTTGGGTCATATATTCCCAGATTTCAAGTTCTCTCCAGCAGGAAAGAAGCATAGGACAAGTAGTATATCAATCCTGACTTCAATCGGTTAGTTATTTTCACATTATAAGCCTGAAGTTTCCCAATCTCCATTCTACTGCTGAAAATGTAAACTTCATAATGGGGTAAAAATATATGAAAGTGTCAGTTGCTCAGCTGTGTCCCACTCTAAGCAACCCTAGGGACTGTAGCCCATCAGACTCCTGTCCATGGTATTCTCCAGGCAAGAATACTGGAGTGGGAAAAAATATATTGCTACATTATTCTTGCAGGCAATTTGTTAGTCAGGTTGGAGTCTGGAAAACCATCTCCTAGATGCTTATTAAATAAAGCTTTCAATACATTGGTTGACACTAACCTTTCTAGATTCCACTAGACTTCTAGTATAGTAGAGAAAAACAAATAGACCACTCCAGCAAATCACAGAATGAAACAATTAATTAAGAAAAGACTATAAAAGAGGGTAAAATAATAAAGTAAAAAAATTAGCCAAGATACAAACTTATTACATGTAAACTGGATATAGAATGGGAATATGCCTGATGGCTCCAAATTTCAGCTAAAGCTCAAAGCTGGAAGACAGTGGGTAAAAAGTTAATCTGCCCTTAAAGTCACATCACCTCCAGGCCTTATTAAGGGTACCTGAATTGGTCTTTGGACCATGTATGTTCATCTTCCCTCCCATCTCTGCAAGAAACTAAAGGTTGTTGAGCGGGAGATCCTCTGGCTTAATTAAAGCAATTCACATATGTGGGGAGTGCTCTGACATTCCCCACCCAGCCACCCATCTGAAATTGAGGAATGGATGCCCCAAAGCAACACCGTGAGGTGATAATAAAGGTTATCTGCAGGGAGGAAAAACTAGACTGGCCATTTTAAATACCTGAACGTTTCTGGAGAACTAGAAAGTCTACCCAAGAAGTCGTTAAAAACCTGTGTTTCAGGTTTATAAAATGTTTTTTGCAGACTAGACCAAAATTTTGCCCCATGTATCAGATTGAATTTACTGACCCTTCCATTAGGGAAAATACGCAGTTTCCTGCTGCTGCCGCTGAATTGTTTCAGTGTCCGACTCTGTGCAACCCCATAGACAGCAGCCCACCAGGCTCCACCATCTCTGGGATTCTCCAGGCAAGAACACTGGAGTGGGTTGCCATTTCCTTCTCCAATGCATGAGAGTGAAAAGGGAAAGTGAAGTCGCTCAGTCGTGTCTGACTCTTAGCAATCCCATGGACTGCAGCCTACCAGGCTCCTCCGTCTGTGGGATTTTCCAGGCAAGAGCACTGGAGTGGGGTGCCATTGCCTTTTCTATATGCAGTTTATCGAACACTAAAAGCCTTTTCATGTTTTTGGAGAGGCTATTTTAAAAGAATTTCCTCCTATTTTGATTTCATTCAACATCATTAAAGCAAGAAAAGAGATGAAGTCCCTAATTCTATAAAACAGTAACTTGATCTTGAATATGTATGCATACATTTTTTATTGATTTTGACGCACCAATACAGCCACACACATGCAGAAAACAGAGCTCTAAATTGTTCATCAATCATAGGTGATTCTAAATTATTTCTATTTTCTTTTCTTTTAAAGGAAAAATGACTCTGTTCGTACTCCCCAAGTTCTTCAATGGGTTTTCTTCTTTGAGAATGTTTTTTGCCTGGAGATGGTCATTGAAATGAATGAAAAATGGACAAGCCCGGCCAAGTGAATTCTTGGCTGTAACTTCCTTGGGAAGTGCTTTGTGGGTAGGCAGCTGAATGAACTGCTATAAAAGTCACGGAGTTGGCATTTAATCATTTCCGCCTCTCTATTCCCGGGCCACATCTCTCCTTTCTGCTTGCATAAGAACTATAAGGCCGCTAAGAAGGAATCAATGTTTTAACGTCCAAGTTCAATCAACTACCGAAGATTTGTTTTCTAGTAAGAGTTTCTCCAACAAGTGTTCTGATTTTCTCCATGGTGAAAAAGATAACTCAGATTGATGGTTGACACCTTTTATTAAAGTTCTTATAGCTCTTATTTTTATATAAATAGGAGAGTATTTAGCAGTTTTGCCAGCATCTGTGACCCTTCTCCCTATGTTTTCCTGTCTCTTCTGTAGTAATAAAACTGGAAATCTAGTGGGGTACCCTGTTGCCACTCAGATGCCAGTCTGCATTATCTGGCTTCTCCTGCATTGGATGTGGTCAGGTGGCCAACTTTCAGTCAAAGAAAAATGCAACTTCTAAGAAGCCTCCTCAAGGGGGAGGGAAAACTGCCCTTTTCTGTTCCTTCCTCTTTCCATCTGGCTGGAATGCAGATGTGATGTAATGACTGGAGCTCTAACAGCCATTTCAGACCATGAGGTAGAGCTTTTTAATTGAGATTGAGAGCCGAGGAATAGAACCCTGGGTCTTGATAGTATGGGGGAAATCATCAAAACAACTCTGGACTACCTACCTTCAAATTTCTTTTATCTAAAAAATAAACTATCTCATTGAAGCTACTATTATTTTAGGTTTTTGGTTGTACGTCGTCAGGCCTAACTTAATTGATACAGCATTCAACTTGTGCTTTCTTGGCAATCCCTCCACAAAATTCTATTCTCAAAACCCATTTGTGCTCAGTTATAAAAAATGAGGTCTCTAAATTCTATCAGGCAGATTTCTATGAAGCCATTAGCTAAATTCCTTCATTCCATAACTCTAAGTGGCAGGCATAGCATTATCTTAGAGGGATACTGAAGATCACCTATGCAATCCCAGAAGAATTCATCCTGCCCAGAATGGAAACAATAAAGGCGGAGACTCCAAAACCTTCCATCCTCTTCACTAGCCTAGGAAGCCAGCAAAATATGTGCCTCTGAGAACAACGTATGTCCAGGTTTCTAAACTATTAACCGGAGAATTAGACTAACTATCCCAAGACAATGTGTTTGCATTGAGGGCATTATCTTAAATGAAGTAAATCAGAGACCTGTTGGCTTAAACCAACTCCCTTAGTGTCAATGAATCTTTTACACTGAAGTTTCAAGCTGGTGGACTGATCTCAGACTTTCCTGTTATGAGTTTCTGTTCATTTAATTGGATTGCTTATATAATTCTTATTACAAAATATGCTTGCAAACCGCTCATAGCACTTTGATGATAGGCTGGTTCTGCTTCAACACATTACCAGGCTATGTATTTCTCCATCGTACAGAGAAACAACCACTCCTAAGGCTGTGGCCTGGTTTACTTCTTTACCTCTGTCATTTTGGAGGTTTAGTACAGTGTAGTAAATGGCATTATTATCCTGAAGGCTAACCAAACAAAGCCAAACGGTCTATAGTAGGTTTTTAAAAGCCACAAAGATCTCTTGTAATACTCTAGCCATGCAAAATGACGATCTGTAAACCTGCACAAGCCGCCGACTCATTTAGTTTTGCGATAATTAGGCAACACGACAATTAGAAAATCACCATGACATTATTAGTTGCATTTTGTATAAAGGAGATATTCTTTAGGGATTTAGCTGATATAACGTATAAACAGAAAATATCTTTCTCACATTCTTAAGCATGAAAAAAAAATTAACAGAAATTCCTAAAGCTGATTGGGACTAGAAAAGATGAAACAATACTCTAATATGTCTTCAATAAGATCACTTTTCCGTACCAACTACTATATGACTTAAGCCCAAATGAATACCCAAAGGACGTGATTATAGCTTAGTTCTGTTTCTTATTAGAATAAGGCTTCCACACATATCTCCCCAGACACACTGATATAAAGTCTTCTCTATTCCTGGTTAACTTCCTGGACTCCTGACCAGACATTTCCATAAGGCCACCCTAACAACCGATGCCATTCACTTCAGACTCCATAAGTGCTCTGCGTATGAAAGTTCCCTCCATCCTGTTCTGTGGATGGACAGAGAAGACCACAGCACGCTAACTTATGACCTTTTGGAGTGATGATCTGACTCAATCAGTCACTCTGTACTCTCAAATGTGAGTGAAACACTTAGCACAATACCTGGAGTGTGATACACACTCAACTGTACTACCATTATTGTTCTTATTACTACTGATTTCTTATCCTGTAAGTCAGTAGCTCCTGACTAGTAGGAGCCACTGACTAAGAAAACACGTCACCAGCTACCTGCTATAAAATAATGAATCCAATAAAATGACGGATATAAAAATGCTTTTAAAGTCCTAAGAGCGTGCAGAGTGAAGTGAGTCAGAAAGAGGAAAACAAACATCATATATTAAATATACCAAGTGTAAAATAGACAGCTAGTGGGATGCTGCTGTAGATCACAGGGAGCTCAGCTCAATGCTCTGTGATGACCAAAGCAGGCGGGATGTGGGATGAGTTGGGAGGGAGGTTCAAGAGGGAGGGCACATATGTGCACGTATAACTGATTCTTCCCTGGAGAAGGAATTCGCAACCACTCTAGTACTCTTGCCTGGAGAGTCCCGTGGACTGAAGAGCCTTGTGGGATAGTCCACGGGTGGCAAAGAGTCAGACACGACCAAGCATGTGGGCACAATAGCTGATTCAGGCTGTTGTATAGCAGAAATCACACAACTCTGCAAAGCAATTATCCCCCAGTTAAAAAAAAAAGTGAAGGTCACTTCAGTTCACTTCAGTCACTAGTCGTGTCTGACTCTTTGCGACCCCATGGACCGTGACACACCAGGCTTCCCTGTCCATCATCAACTCCCAGAGCTTACTCAAACTCATGTCCATTGAGGCAGTGATGCCATCCAACCATCTCATCCTCTTTCGTCCCTTTCTCCTCCCTCCTTCAATCTTTCCCAGCATCAGGGTCTTTTCCAATGAGTCAGCTCTTTGCATCAGGCGGCCAAAGTACTAGTTTCAGCTTCACCATCAGTCCTTCCAATGAACACCCAGGACTGATTTCCTTTAGGATGGACTGGTTGGATCTCTTTGCAGTCCAAGGGACTCTCAAGAGTCCTCTCCAATACCACAGTTCAAAAGCATCAATTCTTTGGCACTCAGCTTTCTTTACAGTCCAACTCTCACATCCATTCATGACTACCGGAAAAACCAAAGTTTTGGCTAGACGGATCTTTGTTGGCAAAGTAACATCTTTGCTTTTTAATATGCTGTCTAGGTTGGTCAGAGCTTTTATTCCGAGGAGCAAGTGTCTTTCAATTTCATGGCTGAAGTCGCCATCTGCAGTGATTTTGGAGCCCCCCAAAATAAAATCTCTCACTGTTCCCATTGTTTCCCCATCTATTTGCCATGAAGTGATGGGACTGGATGCCATGATCTTAGTTTTCTGAATGTTGAGTTTTAAGCCAACTTTTTCACTTTCCTTTTTCACTTTCATCAAGAGGCTCTTTAGTTCTTTGCTTTCTGCCATAAGTGTGGCATCATCTGCATATCTGAGGTTATTGGTATTTCTCCTGGCAATCTTGATTCCAGCTTGTGCTTCATTCAGTCCAGCATTTCTCATGATGCACTCTGCATGTAAGTTAACTAAGCAGGATGATAATATACAGCCTTGACATACTCTTTTCCCGATTTGCAACCAGTCTGTTGTTCCATGTCCAGTTCTAACTGTTGCTTCCTGACCCGCATACAGATTTCTCAGGAGGCAGGTCAGGTGATCTGGTATTCCCATTTCTTTAAGAATTTTCCACAGTTTGTTGTGATCCACACAGTCAAAGGCTTTGGCACAGTCAATAAAGCAGAAGTAGATTTTTTTTTGGAACTCTCTTGCTTTTTCGATGATCCAATGGATGTTGGCAATTTGGTTTCTGGTTCCTCTGCCTTTTCTAAATCCAGCTTGAACATCTGGAAGCTCATGGTTCACGTACTGTTGAAGCCTGGCTTGGAGAATTTTGAGCATTACTTTGCTGGCATGTGAGATGAGTGCAATCGTCAGGTAGTTTGAGCATTTAGTGAAGGTCACTTAGTCATGTCTGACTCTTTGCAACCCCATGGACTATACAATCCATGTAATTCTCCAGGCCAGAATACTAGAGTGCCCTTTCCCTTCTTCAGGGGATCGTCCCAACCCAGGGATTGAACCCAGGTCTCTTGCACTGCAGGCAGATTCTTTACCAGCTGAGCCACAAAGGAAGCCCAAGAATACTAGAGTGGGTAGCCTATCCCTTCTCCAGCAGATCTTCCTGACCCAGGAACTGAACCAGGGTCTCTTGCATTGCAGGCGGATTCTTTACCAACTCAGCTATCATGGGGAAAAAAATTCACCAACAGGAATACTTCAAACTGAAACAGCCCTTCCTAACATTTGTGTTCCTCCCTTTCCGTCAGCTAATGTTATAATCCAACTCTTCCCTATTTTCAGATGAGGTATACCCAAAGAATAGCGCAAATGCAATGAAAATAATCACAGCTCTTACGAGGATGTAGTATTGTATAAATGCCATAAAAGGAATGCTGAAAAGCTGCTCACATCATAGCAAAGCTGTGGACAAGAGTGGAACTAGCCAACAACCAGAGGGGTTAAAACTGACTAGGATGACGACAGGATGGTTGCTTCCAAAGTGGATGATCTAACTCCTAAAGGATTTAGAGAGGCTCTTGAAGATTGTTGTAGAAATGACCCTCTCTGTTCAGGCAGCAGAAAGTACAATGTGCAACAAAGGATGTATTTTCATATTATTACACAATTCCAGAAATACTAGGGAGGGCATCCACAGTGCTGGCTTAGTGTGCTCGAGCTGCTGTAACAAAACACCACAGACTGGAGGGCGTGTGTCTACTTTCCCACGGTTCTCAGTCGTTTCTGACTCTGTGTGATCCCATGGCCTGTAGCCCTCCAGGCTCCTCCATCCATGGGATGCTCCAAGCAAGAATACTGGAGTGGGTTGCCATTTTCTCCTTCAGGGGATCTTCCCGACCCAGGAATCAAACCCATGTCTCCTGCGTTGCAACCAGATTCTTTACCAGTGAGCCACCTGGGAAGCCCAAAATACCTTCTACAGTTCCTGGAAATCAGAACCTACTCTCCCACCTTTGTTCTTGATACACATCTGTATAAGCACTTCCCTCTGTTCTTTACAAAGAGTCCAACATGGAAAAATAGCAATTTTTGCAGTAAAAATTCTCTACCAAAAGTAATAGTTCAATAAATCTAGACCACTCAGTGATTTTATAATGAATCTATTAGAACAAGTATTTCAGGATAAAGCATTTAAGACCATGACTGTTTTAACAGACTTAAAAATAATGTAAAAACTAAGCACAGCCAAAGCAGTATTGTGAATGACTGAATGGGGGCCCACAATCTATAAGATCAGTCATTAATAGAGCCAAATATTTCGTTTATTCTGCAGTGGCTACATTTATTAAATGGACATGGCTGAGCCATATAGACATGGATAAAACAGATAAATTATCTGGCAAGTGTAAGTAGCTCCATCCAAGACTCCCCAATGTGGGAACCATCTGAAGTAGAATCAATGTTGCCCCCCAGGAACACAGCACATGTGAACGACAGTACTGTCCCAGGGAAGGGCTGTCTGCACAGATTCATCTACACGGCCCCTGGTTATACTCTCGTCTAATAGGTTCTCCTAAGTACGTAAGTTCCTTCCCCAAAACATCTCCTTTTCATTCCTCACTCTTTTATTGCAAAAATGAAAAAAAGTTTGACTGTAATAGCATGGCTATTGCACAATAATATGAATATACCCAACACTATCAAATTGTATACTTAAAATGATTAAGACATCAATTTTATGTTATGCAGACTTTTTACTACAATTAAAATGTTTTCAATAAAATGCAAAAAAAAAGAGAGAGAGAGAGAGAGAAAGCCATACATTTTTGTCCTATTCATATTTTTGGCTAAATCATAGGCCAGCTGGACAGCATAAGAGATGTAGGATCTAAATTCAGGAGTATTTCAATTTATACAGTTTGTTCAATGGAAACTAATTAGAAATACAATGAGTACAAACAGCAACACATGGACAAATAGAGAATTTTTTGGTGTGTCTGATTTCTTTCTTTCTTTCTTTCTTTTTTAATTTCTATACTTTACACCTACTTGATGGAAGGGATCGGGGCAATTCTGTTTAAGCTCACCCTTACTACTTACAGTAGAGATGCCAAGACCACCGGTTTTTCAAACTTCATAAGACTGGGAAATGTTCATTATTAAGACAAATAGGGATGTTGTCACAATATGGGAGAACTATCTGACACAGATACATCATGTACAGTATATCACTACTATAAATGAAAAAGAAAAAAATTCCCATATTGACTTTGTGTATTTCCTTCTCCTCATCACATCCAAAGCTTCTGGTTAGAGTTCATTGTTGTATCAAGGTGCCCCCAAGTCCTGGTCAGGCTCATGCACACACACCCCCACACACAAACACACACACACACACATTATTCACAGCTGATTTTATGATCAACAAAAAGATCCAACAGTCATCTTTTATTTTTTCAGATCCAAGTGAAAGATGTTTTTGTTTGTGCCTCAGATCCATTGATGAAGTCACCACAGCTCTGGGAATTACTCACTAGCTAAATAAGCTTGCTGTGACACCAGGGGAATACAAACCATTGTTTTTTTCCAGGAGTCACTGTAACAGACACTATTCTATTTGTTCTTATTTAAAGGCTGAAGAGGACTCTTGCAAAATAAATTCTAAAATTCGAAAGCATAACAAGTTTATATCTGCTTGAAGAAAAAACTTAGAACATATCTAAACACAAATAAATTTCTAATCCAATTCATTACATGTTATTATACTTGTTTTTTTTTTTCTTTTTCCCAGCTGTCCTCATTCACCCCGTCCAGCGATGAAGCATCTAACACAAAACCCTCTCAAGTTTTAGCAAAAAGAAGAATCTCTCTCAAGTCCTTTAAGAGAAGGTGGAGATATTTCTTCTACCTTCATGCAAACTACTTAAGATGCAAAGAAGGTGATGCTCTACACTCCAAAACTTGGTCACTGAAATAGGCTGATACACTTTGCATTAATGAAGGCTGTAAGCTCCAAACGGTGATTTAGCTCTGTCGGGTCTGTGCTTACACCTGATCCCCTTTAATACCACAGTTCATTGGAAGTACCCTCTACTCACAGACACTCATCACCGAAAAGCGAGCAACAGAGAAGCAGACTCATATGGACATGGACTGTCTGCCTGGTGCACCCTAAAATAACCTGTAATTCAGAATCGCTTGCTTTCACGCCTCTCCTGCCTTCTTTCTGATCGCCTTCACACCCTTTTATCTCTCCAAGTGATTTGCAAAGTTTAAGGGTCGCCGTGCCCCTTCTCTCAGGAAACCCTAGCACACCCTCCAGAACAGTAAACAACAACAAAAAAGAAAATGCTCCCCCTCATCTTCTCCCTGTTCTGTTTGTCACCCGCAGGGCCGTCAGCAAAGGCTCTCAAGAGATAGTCATAAACAAGCAATGAACACACCCTCCAAAGTCACGGTGTCTGCCCCATGCATTTCCTCCCATCCCCCCTCCCACCCCCAGTGGCTTCTCCACTAAGCTCTGCTCAGACATGTGTGTTCCTGCCTTAAACCCTGGAGGTAAAAAAGCAGATCTTCACTCTGCAGTAAAAGCTGCCTGGGTTGGGAGGTGGCAGTAGGGATGGGGTGGAAGAGAAGGGCTGTGTCCAGAAACAAGAACCCCTGCTCTGATTCACAGCGGGGTCACAGCTTTGTTGCCCTGGGAAAGTTGCTTAACCTCTCTGATTTCCTCAGCCGTCAAAGAGAATAGGTACAGGACAATGCACTGGTTATCCTCTGATCACCCGGGCTGGCGCATGACGTTCTGAACTTGTTGCCTAGCTCATCAGAGTAAAACCTCAATATTTATGTTTGCAGGAACTCAACCTCCTAAATAGATCTGTGAACGGGCTGAATAAATTGAACCATTTACGGACATTTCCTTGAGTTCCTCCAATTAAATTGAGTTTCCAATCAATTTAAATCAAATATTTAAAACCTGGCACAGCACCTTCACCCTGATCTGGCTCTTCTCCTAGGAAGCCAGCTCGACACCTGGTATCTTCAGGTTGCTGAGTCAAGGTTCTTCCATATTCTACCTTTGTCTCATAGAAAAATATCTGTCTCTATATTCTCCTCATAAGACAAAAGCCCTAGGACAGAGGTCCAAACTCCAATGTTAAGAGCATAAGTGCAATGCTTGCTTCTGGTTACCCATCTAGATCTACTGATATAACATTAGGACTGAGCCTAGCCATCCATCTTAAAGTGTCCATGACACCAGAGGGTCACAATGAAACTATTTTGCAATATCTGCATACTCAAGATGTATCAATCATGGTGTCTTCTGTGCCCATAGCTCCTGCTACAGAAAGCAGCCTTAGGCAACTGTGTTTTTTTTTTAATTTTTATTTTATATTGGAGTAGAGTTGATTAACAATGTGTTAGTTTCAGGTGTACAACCAAGCGATTCAGTCATATATACATATATATTCTTAGGTGACCGTATTCTGTTCCACAGAAACCCTACTGCCTGCCAGTCGCTGCTACCTGGGCCAGGAATGGATGGTACTCTGAAGTGGCTGGGACCCACGGTACAAGCCTGTCTCTGTAGAGACCTGAACTAGAAAATCCTAAAGCAGCGAGATGGGAGGTGCAGGCTGAGAGGGAATGTGGCTGGAGGGGCCACAAGGGATAAGAGATGCCTGGAGAGCATGATTAGAAGGGAGGAATCAGGAGGTGGTGGGGGCTGTATGCAGGTGGTGCAGTCTACAAGGGAAGGCAGGAAGGCGGCTGGCATTGGCTCGTCCAGGCACACTGATGCTAGGTTATGCTAGCAACAAGATGCTCACCACCTTCAAGTGAAGATCCAGAAACACCTGCTCTGGATTCTGAATAAAGCCGGGTTCGGAATAAGCTCTGGATTCAGAATGAGCCTTCAGCCCTGGGGTTCCCCCACTCAGATTTCCACGAGCTTCAGATTCGCCGATGGCCTGGTGTGTGCTCACCTGAGTCTGCCTCGTGTCCTTAACAGCCCAGAGTATCACAGCCTCTCAGCTATTTCCAATGTTAGAGACTCAGCTTCTTACAGCTATAACTTATCCCTCAAAACATCTTTTGGCAAGAGAGACACTGGAAAATGGACCCCAGACAGCTTCTACGGCCGACTTTTATAACTTACAGTTTTGTATTTCATTACAACATTCTTTCTGCATCACGTCACATTGCTCAATAAAAGTCCTCCTTTACGACAGCGTTCATTCATCAAAGAAGGGATGGAGCCGCCTGCCTGTTTTGTTCCATGTCAGGGGTGACGCTGGGCAGACGGAAATGAGCCCCATGGGAATGACTTTACAAGCCGCCTCTCTGCCCTCAGGCTGAGGCTTCCCGCACAAACAAGTCCCCAGCCCTCTGCACACGAGGTGGCGGAGAGCCATCTGCTTGGAAAGCACACGTTTCCATCTAATAACCTGCCCCGAGCTAGCGTGTATTTCCATCCAGAGGGCTGTATCAGATTATATTTTGCACAGCTCTGCTTTATTTATTTCAGGAAATGCCAAGTTCATTGCATGCTATAGTCTAAAAGCACCATCAACTATAAGAGAAAGTGTATTTTAAAGATGTTTCCCAGGCAGGCATAGTGTTGCAGGCATGCAACAGTATAAACACACAAAGTTCCAAAGATTACAAATGTGCAAAAAAATATAGAGAGAAATATTCTTGTTCTTTCTTTCCAGAACAGTCATGAGGGGACATCCAGACTTGTATTTGTCTTTAAGAAACTAGTTTAATCTGAGACATTCAAAGGGACAGTTTGGTCAGCTCTCATGTACCAAAATCTTGGGTAAAATGCTAACCATTTAACTTAAAAAAACACATTGAAATTTGGGTAAATATTTAAACTACTTTCATAAATATAAAGTATGGAAGTATGAAAATGGATCTTTTATTGGTTTCAAATAAATGGAATATATTGACATTAACCTGGCTAGTACAACATATAGTTTTACAAAGGTATATCAATTGAGGCAGACTGTTTTTAGCTGCAAGAAACTAGAATCTTAACTCAAACCAGCTTAAGCCATTGATAAAAAAAAAAATCCGCCATAAACAGAAGAACAGAGGCTGTGTAAATTGATAACGTGAATGTCAAAAACCCATTTCTGGACGCTGCCAATCTCAGCGCTGGCTGCATCTTTAGGTTTGTAGCAATATAGATTGAGTAGCTTCTGGCAACAGTCCAGACATGATGTACAGAGGAAAAATGTATAGGATTTGTTTTTGTAAATGTTTCTTTCACTTTTTAGAAAATGTTTTATTCTGAAAAACTCCAAACATATAGAAAAGTTACAAAAATTACACAGTCCTTATATTCTTCACTGAAATTCATCAGGTGTTAACATGATTCCACATTGCTTTGTCTCCCTCTCCATAAATATATACATAATTGTCGACCATTTGAAAGTATGTTGCAGCTATTATGATCCTTTACCCCTAAAAACTGGACTTCCCTGGTGGTTCAGAGGGTAAAGCATCTGCTTACAATGCAGAGACCCAGGTTCGATCCCTGGGTCAGGAAGATCCTCTGGAGAAGGAAATGGCAACACACTCCAGTACTCTTGCCTGGAAAATCCCATGGATGGAGGGGTGTGGTAGGCTTCAGTCCATGAGGTCCCAAAGAGTGGGACATGACTGAGAGACTTCACTTTCACTTTTCACTTTCACGCATTGGAGAAGGAAATGGCAACTCACTCCAGTGTTCTTGCCTGGAGAATCCCAGGGATGCGGGAGCCTGGTGGGCTGCCGTCTATGGGGTCGCACGGAGTCGGACACGACTGAAGCGACTTAGCAGCAGCAGCAGCAGCTTGTGTAATCTACATTCAGTTTAACAGTCAACTATCTCTCCCCCAAATCCAAGTCTACTTGGACCCTCAGAATGTGACCTTATTTGGAAATAGGAACTCTGCAGATGAAATGAATTAAGACTGGAATTAGGGTGGGGCCTAAACCCAGTGCCCAGTGTACTGATAATGGCTGTGTGAAGGCAGAGACACATGGGGAAAAGGCCATGTAATTGCAGAGTCCATAGTGCTGCGGCTGCAAGCCAAGGAAGACAAGGATGCCCAGCAACTGTCAGAAGGGAGGGAGAAGCAGAGGCTCCCCTGGTGGTCCAGCGGTTAAGAATCCACCTTGCAATGCAGGGGACGTGACCCCACCTGCTGCGGAGCAACTAAGCCCGCGTGCCGGTGTAGCCAAAATAAATGAATAAATAACTTTAAAAAGAAGAAGGTAGGAATAGGAAAGGAAAGACTCTCCTCTAGAGACTTCAGGAGGAACATGCCCTTCCCAGCTCCGTGCTTTCAGACTTCCAGCCTCCAGAACCATGACAGAACACATTTCCACTGTATGAAGCCACCCAGTTTGCGGTCCTTGGTTACAGCAGCCCGAGTGTGTTAATACACAATCACAACGGATTTGTGAAGTTCAGGAGGTTTAACACTGAGACGATGCTCCTACCTAATATACAATCTATTTTCAGATTTCATAACTTTTCCCCCAGTCTAGGACCACACACTGAGTTTAGCTGCCATGCATCCTCAGCCTCCCTCAGTATGAACCCATTCTTCAGCCTTTGCTGGTTTGATGAGTACAGGTCAGTGGCGCGGTAGAGCAAATGGGATCACTAGGATTCCCATCATACACAGGGTATTTCTTTTATGGTTGCTCATGCTGTGCATGGTAACACTGCCACCAACCTCTCTGTTTATCCATCCTCCTCCTCAACCACAGTAAATCCTTACCCCCACTGACAGGCCCAAATGAAGCCCTATCCCACCATGAATTGCTTGTCCCTTCCTGGTTATTTTTGGGCTCCAAAATCACTGCAGATGGTGACTGCAGCCATGAAATTAAAAGACGCTTACTCCTTGGAAGAAAAGTTATGACCAACCTAGATAGTATATTCAAAAGCAGAGACATTACCTTGCTGACTAAGGTCCATCTAGTCAAGGCTATGGTTTTTCCTGTGGTCATGTATGGATGTGAGAGTTGGACTGTGAAAAAGGCTGAGCGCCGAAGAATGGATGCGTTTGAACTGTGGTGTTGGAGAAGACTCTTAAGAGTCCCTTGGACTGCAAGGAGATCCAACCAGTCCATTCTGAAGGAGATCAATCCTGGGATTTCTTTGGAAGGAATGATGCTGAAGCTGAAACTCCAGTACTTTGGCCACCTCATGCGAAGAGTTGACTCATTGGAAAAGACTCTGATGTTGGGAGGGATTGGGGGCAGGAGGAGAAGGGGACGACAGAGGCTGAGATGGCTGGATGGCATCACGGACACGATGGACGTGAGTCTGAGTGAACTCCGGGAGATGGTGATGGACAGGGAGGCCTGGCGTGCTGCGATTCATGGAATCGCAAAGGGTCGGACACGACTGAGCGACTGAACTGAACTGAACTGAACTCCTGGTTATATCATTTCTCCTGCTTCTAGAACTATATCCATAATAGTTACTATCTTAAGAGTTCATTTGATACTTAACAACTAGACTTCATTGTCATTCAACTTTTCCTAAGTATGCACTGTACCTTACCAAAATCTGCCTTATAGCTAGTACTATGTACTCAATATGTACATTGCTTGAATTTAATTAAATTAACACATTCAGTAATTTATTACACAATTAAATACTTGGTACTCTCACTAAGTGACTTTTCCTGCTTGGCTTGGGTATAAGCAGCAAAATAAAGTAATAAAGGACAGATCTTTCCATCTCAGAAAAGTCCGTAATTATAAATCAGTAATTATTTCCATAGGAGCAATTATTCTTTCAGGTATACAGCTGATGTTTGCTCATTAGGAGAAAGCACTCTGGGGAATAGACTATGACTCATAAATAATAGGAAAGGTGGTTTTATTATCAGTTATTGCATTGACAAGCTATATGATTCTGTTATTCATCAGGATAAGGCAAAAGAAGCAATTAGAGTCAAGCCTCACTTATTCATATTCATATTACTGAAAGACTATCTTACTAAAATAGAGAAGCTGATTTATAGAATGTTTCTTGGGAAATGCAATTTAATTTTTTCAAATATAAAGTTGTGTTTTGAAAACCAATTCATAATGAATTGCTCAAATGGGAGCCTGTTTTAATACATATATATACATCTATAAGAACGTGAAAGTGTCAGTCACTCAGTCGTTTCCGACTCTTTGTGACCCCCGTGGACTGTAGCCCGCCAGGCTCCTCTGTCCAAGGAATTCTCCAGGCAAGAATACTGGAGCGGGTTGCCATTTCCTTCTCCATATGTATGTAAGAAGGGACTGTAATTAGCAGATCACAGCCAGAGTCATGAATCATACAGAAAACTAATTCAGTTCTGAACCAGACCTGGGAATGCTTTGACCCCCTAGTTTTATACTTTCAGAAAATAGAAAATTGGTTCACCAGGTGATCTTGATTTTCCTTTTAAAACTGAATTAATAATTCCATTCTGGTTCAAAATGTGGTTCAATTTCCGAAGTCAAATAAAGCTTCAGCATCTTCTGAGCCTCTGCACTGGCATCTACTTATGCTGGAAACTGCACACTCTACACAAATAAGAGCTTTACTGTGCTTGCAGGTAAGTTATCTTGCTCCCCTTCTGCTTTTGTTTCATTTATTCACAGCACTTGATCTCTCTTCATGCATTCATGATGCATACAAAAGTAAGCAATCACTCTAACCCTTTTTGAATTATCACAAATAACTGAATCTTCCAGCCTGGGATTAATCTTTTCATCCTCTACAATCCCAAAGCATCTCTAGGATCCTGATCTTACTTTTCAAACTCAAAACCTGAATATTTGGTCTTGAAAAAAAGTTCTTTCTGATCCAGGGATGGATTTCAGGGGTGAGTCCAGCAGAGCAATAAGTACTAAATCACATTCAGTTCCAGATACACTCACAGACACAGACACACACACAGACACACACACACACACACACACGAGCTTCTCTGGTGGCTCAGGTGGTAAAGAATCCACCTGCAATGCAGGAGACCTAGGTTCAATCTCTGGGTAGGGAAGATCTCTGGAGAAGGGAATGGCAACCCACTCCAGTATTCTGGCCTCAAGAATTCCATGGACAGAGGAACCTGGTAGGCTGGTTCCAGTCCACACCAGGAACCAGTCCATGGGGTCACAAAGAGTCAGACACAACTGAGTAACTGACACTTCACTTCGTATATAGATAGATAGAGACAGAGAGAGACTCTTTTCCTCACTGGCTGTCTAGTTATGCTTTCTTTCACATACAGCAACCGCTGTTTAATACCTTCCAATTAAACATGTCCAATGAAGACATCCTGCCTTTACAAATGGAGATGACCAGCGTGCCAACCATACTGTCAACCAGTTTTCTCAAGCGTGAGGCTCAGCGTCTCAGTCTAATGCAGGTTCTCCATGAACAGCCAAAGCTTCAGAGCAAGTTTCTGCACTCTTCCCCCTAAATGGCCCTGCGAGAGACCTGTCAGGACAACACAGGGCCGTCTGCAGCCTGTGTTGGCCTTCCCTTGGTCTCTGGGCCTGTGCACAGGACTCAGCTATGCTTCAGGCTCAGGGGGCCCACACTCACCCTGGAATCTGCTGTTTATATACAGTCTTCCGCCAAGAACTACAGTTGAAGGGAAATCAGCAAGAATGATCCTCCAATGGATTAAAAAAAACATTTCAGAGTGTAAAACCAGACTGTGTATTGGTTCTCTCTCTCCTTTACTTTTAACGTATTGATTTTAAATCACTATAGAGAACAGAGGGATAAGTCCTCTCCAGACGACATTTCAGTTTAACTACTTAGACAGACAATGGGCATCTCTACAGGACTATTGGGAAGAATGACAACCAAGTGAATATGCTAAACTCAAGAGCATAATTTTGGGAAGCAGTCTTCCTATATTAACTGGCTATGACCAGCAATGCATTTAGGGGTACATTTTGCAACTAATTTATGGGGATGGTTTTGCAGGTAATAAAATTAGAATTGTGAACTGGTAAAGTTTTTCATGGCTGAAGTGAGTCATTAATCCTGCTCTGAAACTGTTCTGGCTAAATTCATCAGAGCCATGTATTTCCACCCCTATGAAATCACTTTCCATGAGGGGTGCTTTGGAGAAATTCCCTCTGCTTATACTGAGAATAAGAACCACATGCAACTTAATCATACCTGTGATTATTCTTAAAGCCAGTATCAGAGCATAATAATATGAAGGCCTTGCCTGGAGGATAAAGATACTGATCCTTCATTGAAAACTGTCATCACTCACATTCAGAATCCATGGTGATGAAAGCATATTGGAATAAGAGTATAAAAAGTATAAAGATTTCTGCAACTCTTAACCACCATAATTTGTGAACTCTAAATCCTCAGGTATTTTAAGATGCACCACTATTTTATATACTAATAAATAAATAAAAGCTGTTGAATTATACCACAGTGCCTTATCATTTCAAATTTTTGTTTTACACCTAATGAGAGGGTTCTTTTATACACAGATGCTGATTATAAATCAACTTTGTAGTTAAAGGTACAATATCAGAAAAAGAGAAATATCAGAACAAAATGAACTAGTTAAGTATCCCTAACAATTTTTTACATTCAAAATCCAACTCTGAATTATGTTCTGACTCTAAACCATCCAGGCCCATGTCTTTCCATACAACATAACCTCTGTGCCATCAACAGCATGGAAGACGCGGCATGCTTAAGAGGGCTCCACTACTGTCTCTGGGATTTCTTTCCAAGCTGCTGATTCCCATGCTGCACACTGTGATGCTGGTCCTCTGGATGTGTGCACAGGCGATCACAATTACATCACAGGTGCTGCGTGGCTGAAAGCTGCTGTCAGACACCATGGATTCTAAGAACCCATAACAATGTCTATAATTATTAAAATGGAAAGATGTGCATCTTAGAATCAATAAAATGTGGTAGTTTTGTGACCCTGCACAAGTTCCTTATCCTGGATTTCATCTGCTAATTGAAAAGAGTTTCGAAGATCAGCAGGAAAGGTTCCCAGGGCTTTAAGATTCTGTGACATTATTTATATTGTTCTGTGTAGGCAGCTATGTTGTAAGCAATCAACAGGATGCTTTTAGACTATTTGATAATAATTTGTGAACAGAAAGAAATCCTAATTTCTCCTCCGCCCTTCTGGTACTTCCTGATGAGACCTATAGATTACTTCTGGGTGCCTTTACACAAACTTAAGCTGTGCTGCATAGGTTTTTGCTAAAGGGTGTCTACTCAATTGGTTTTTAAGAAAGCACTGCACCTAGAGAGGAAGGAAATGGGTACTAGTGCCCATGAGAAATTAGGAGGAAAACCAAGTCCTTCATAACCAAACTGACCTGGGTTCCAGTCACAGGCCTACTACTGACCAGCTCTGCAGTGATTAGACAGTTAGGCAAAGCCTCTGTGACTCCCTCAGAGTCGTCTTATGTAAATAAGGTGAGCATTTATGCCTCAGTTTATGTCAAGGTATATACACCTGGTCAGCATCTAGCACCGTGTGAGTCAATAGATGTTCCCCTCAAGGGTATGAATTCTGCTAAATTCTTCCCTAAATCCTAGGCCCCAGCCTGAAGCACAATTATTTGGATAGCTGCCTTGATTAATGCACTGCTTTCTACTCAGTGACCAAAGGAGAGGGGAAAGCCGAAGTGTTAGTTGCTCAGTCCTATCCGACTCTTTGCAACCCTATGAACTGTAGCCTGCCAAGTTCCTCTGTCCATGGAATTCTCCAGGCGAGGATACTGGAGTGGGTTGCCATTGCCTTCTCCAGGGCATCTTCCCAGCCCAGGGATCGAACCCAGGTCTCCTGCATTGCAGGCAGACTCTGTATCATCTGAGCCACCAGGGAATCCCAAGCAGAAGGGAGCAGGCTTTGAAACCTTATATGCTTAAAAATGTTTGTCACGCTCATAAAGATAAGCAAAATCTCTTCTTTCATAGCAGCTTATTTATTTGGGGTCTTTTTATTTTTCTCATGAAAGTCCTAAGAGACTGGGGAGTTTAGTATCTTCTAATATCACAAATAGAGTATATGAAAATGGTATGCTACTTTAATAAAATTATATTATGCAAGAAGTCACTAAAGCCAGTGCAGCCCCACAGCCATCCCACGGCAAGAACCTGGGTTATCTTTGAACTCCTGGAGTCCTACTGTGCCAAGGTTTTGAAAACTAGGCTTGTCTTCTCACCTTTATGAAGCTTTTTATTTGCGTTTGTCTGTTTCACTTTTGATTACCAATAAGCCCACTAGTTCAACTTTCTGCCATTATTGCAATCCATCAGAAGCATACAATTACTCTAAAATCTAGTTTACCATGGCACAAAGGTAACAAAAATCAAAGTGTTTATTCTATTGTGATAATGACTTATTACCTTGCTTTTTAAAAATTCTGTTTGCAGTTGGAAATGCCATCTGAGGGTTCAAAAGAGGAAACAAGAAAGAGAGGTTTTCAAACCATGCAAATGTTCAAGACAATGATTACAATGAATAACCATAAGAAAGTATCGAGGATTGAGACAGACATGGAACTCACTGTCCTTGAGGGTCCCCATAATGAGCTGATAGGGTTCCCCTGGCCACAATTCATGACTCCATAATGAACAGGAATACTTAATCAAGAATGAAGAGGCTGCTTCTTTAAAACATGGTTTTTAGTATGTAGAGATGCAAATGAGGTTCCCTTTGATAACTTCTGTGTGTAAAAATACGTGCAAGTCATTCCTTTCAGAATGACATTTTACAAAAAAATCATGCCAAGTCAGAAGGAAAATGGCCAGAATTTCTGGAAACAGAAAAGGGACATGTATTGGCAAGAAACAATATGATAGAAAGCTCAATCAAGCAAACAAAGGAAAAGATTGCTTAGTGCTGTCTTCAAGATCTTATACTGACCTCTTCAGAAGGAAAAACTCACATGTTGAGAGACAGTTTGTTGACACTTTAGACTGGAGTTGTGGTCAAAACAGTCTTGGCGGGGGTGGATATATATATATATACATATATATGTATGTATGTATGTATATACATATATACATAAGAAAAACCAAGTTGAAAAAAGCAGTGTTAATGACCAACACTGTTAAAGGATGTTTCAGTGTGCTCGAAAGACACACCTAACTTTCATATTCAAGATGAAAGTCTATAATATGAGCAGTTAGGCCTCTACGTCCCCAGCCAGACACTGCAGTTTAGCCACCACTGCTTCCCCAACCCCTGCAAAAGGTAGAAGAAGAGACTCAGGAGAACTGAATCAGTGACGCCAGCACAGAAAAGATATGAGCGGGAATGGGGACCTTCCCTGAGGCACTGAGAGTCTGCGAGTTGAATGATGAAACCCCTCTCACCTAAACCCCTTCCTCCCACCCAGATGCAGGGAAAAGCTTAAATCCCTCATTTTCTCCAGAGAGAAGACTGGAAAACCAAACCATCCCAGAGACAAACTCTACAGATGTGGAAAAACCAGATGGGAGCCCATTACCCTAGAGTGAAACTCATCATCCAGTGAGTCTTAGCCATCCACATAGGGTCCCTGAGGTTTGTGGTCCTCGTGTATATTTGCACTCTGCTGCTGCTGCTGCTAAGTCGCTTCAGTCGTGTCCGACTCTGTGTGACCCCATGGATAGCAGCCCACTAGGCTCCTCTGTCCCTGGGATTCTCCAGGCAAGAATAGTGGAGTGGGTTGCCATTTCCTTCTTCAATGAATGAAAGTAAAAAGTGAAAGTGAAAGTGAAGTCACTCAGTCGTGCCCGACTCTTAGAGATCCCATGGACTGGAGCCCACCAGGCTCCTCCGTCCATGGGATTCTCCAGGCAAGAATAGTGGAGTGGGGTGCCATTTCCTACTCCAGGGATCTTCCTGACCCAGGGATCGAACCCTCGACTCCTGCATCACCTGCACTGGCAGGCAGATTCTTTACCCCTGTGCCGCCTGTGGTCCTTGGACAATGGTAAGGGGATAGTAAAGGATCACCAGAAACTGGGGGAACATGAAAGAGATGATCCAAGTCTACTAGCAGAAGAAAAGAGGTTTAATAAGAGGAGATCGATCATACAGAAAGCAGAACAAATGGAAAAGAAATAATAATTACAGCACCTAAAAAATTAATATATTCATAATATAACTGGAGGGCGAGACACCAAGAAAGTGCTCTTGGAAATTAAAAAAATACAATGGCAAAAATTAAGACAGATCAATAGTAAAGTTGGAAGAAATCTCTTTGAATGCAGAAAAGAATGGCAGGAAAGACAAGCAATAAATAAGAAAATACAGGAAAATCAGAAGCTCTTATTGTTCAGACCCCAAATCTGAACAGTAAGAACTAGGAAAAAACAGAGGCAAACACAAGAGAGAGAGAGAGAAAACAATAAGGAAAAGTTAACCTAGAATCAGTGCAAGAAAATTTCACAGAATTCAGAGTCTTGAGTTTCAGACCACAAGGGCTCCACTAAGAGTCTAGCATATTAAGTGCAATGATTCCAAAGCCACAGAATTGTGGAATTTCATAATACTGGGAACAGAAACAAGATATCAAACTGCACCCCCAAAACAGAAAACTGGGTACACACAGAAAGGCAGAAATCAGAATGCCACTGTACTTCTTGATGTTGATACCAGAAGCCTAAGAACAAAGAAATCAGGCCTTCAAAATTGCAAAGTGAGAATTTTCTTTCTAGAATGCTCAAATGATCCTCATTTTAGCAAAAAAAAAAGCAAGCATATATACTTGCACATAAGTACACACACCAAAACAAAAAGAGAAAGACAGGAAGAACATAAACAAAAATGTTTTTAAAAGAGAGAAATAATAATTGTTAAATAGGTGGTTAGATATTAAAATTCACGTCAGTATTTCTCTTCTGGTTGGAAGAAAGCAAACACAATGAATTTTGTCATCTCATTATTTCTCTGGTATATTTACAATGAAGATGTCTCTGAAGACATTTATTCTCAAAACTCTTTTAGGTAAAACCATCTGGTCAAGAAATCTTACAAAGGATGTACGAATTTTCAGCAAGGCTGATACTGACACATACAGACATTGTCAGCAAATTTGGACAAATGATGAAAAGAAAACCTTTTTATGATATCAGTCACTGCATCGTTCACTCCTTAATGAGTCTGAAGCCCAATTACCTCAGCATATTCAAAAGGACAGTTAAAATTACTCTTAACATGTATGTGTTATAAATTGAATACTTCTAAGCAAATCTGTAAGTGGTTAGCTTGGCAAGAAGGCACTCATCCAATTTTTGAATGCAGGGTTTAATTCTTATTTTTCCTCATAAGAAAAAAATCCTATATTCATTTAAAAATCTGGATAAGCTAAATGAATTTACTCTTTACTTTAAAGAAACAGTAATGCACAGAGTTAGCTACTTTAACAGACTTAAGCAACAGCTGACGCTTGAACAACAAGAATGTCTGTGCCACACAAAAGACAGCTGCAATTAAAATGAAGTTTAAAAGTTGGATGAAAAGTACTGATCAAGAGGATGAAGAATTATTTGGGATGTTTAGTTCATTTACATGTGATAAAAATGAAAACATTAATGATAAAATTAAAAATACGATTATCAATAATCTCTTGGCATTGAGAGTCCTTTGCTTTCCTGGGAGAGAGAGCAGGAGTGTGCTATCAAGGAACCAGAGATCTTTTGAAAGATGATTCACTTCTTTAAAAAGAGGTATGCCCTTAACATTGCATTCCACCCACCCTCTCAGCAATATTTTAAGCTTTTCATTGAAATGATTATGAAGCTCATAATTATGTGTATCTGGGTATCAGAAACCAAGATCAGGAAAAAGACTGGACCATGAAACTGATTTTTGACATTAACTTTTCTTTAACTCAACCCAATTTTCCAAAATTGGTCAGAGTCAATGAAATTCCATCTTTCTGCTTAACTAAGACCCACAGGAGGCATTTTTGTTTTTGTTTTCTGAATGGTTATTAACTTCAAATATTTATTTATTATTAAAAAGGTCATGTAAATATTATAAAGTATAATCCAAAATCATAAACCTTTAAGATAAAACATAAGACTTCAAAGAAATCTCACTTGCCCTCTCAAGAGCCCTCCAGGTGTTTGCATTTAGCCCCCTCTGCTGCAGGGACTCAGCTAGAAGGTGACTTGGAAAATGAAACTCCCTCATTACGTCCTTTTCTCTTCCTCCATTATCCCAACACTTACCCCAATATCCGAGGGGCACACAGGAATGTAAAACATAAATGGCTTGACCAAAGCCCCTTCAAACACTCAGTCATCAAAACAAAAAAACATTTAACTTGTCTTCCCTTGTAAAACGCAGATTTTCTCTTCCTTCACAAACTCATTCACTCATTCCTATACTCATTAAAGTGTGTGTGCCTCGTTGCTCGTCATGCTGGACTCCGTGACCCCATGGACTGCAGCCTCTCAGGCTCCTCTGTCCATGGGGATTCTCCAGGCAAGATACACAGTGGGTGGTCATGCCCTCTTCCAGGGGATCTTCCCGACCCAGGAATCAAACCAGGGTCTCCTGCCCTGCAGGTGGATTCTTTACCAGCTGAGCCACCACGGAAGCCCAAGTACTGCAGGCTTACTTTGTGCCCCAATTTATGACATCTTATTTTTATTTTTAATCAATTTGTATTGAAATGTAGATGCCATATATATATATAACACACAATGTTGCGTTAGTTTCTACTGTACAGCGAAGTGAGTGAATCAGCTGTACGTAAACATGCCCTCTTTTCTTTTTTACTTCCCTTCCCATATAGGTCACCACAGAGACTAAGCAGAGTTCCCTGGGCTATACAGTAGGTTTCCACGAGTTATCTATTTTATACGTGTGACATCTTATTGTTAGAGACCCTTGTAGTCTCTGAAGGTTTCCTAGAACAGAAGAGAGAAATTCCTTCCTCCTTTCCTTCATTCATTCAATACATGTTTACTGAATCCCTGTGGCAATGAACATGGGTTTCTGTCTGCTCAGTATCTCAGAGGCAATGACTGCTCCCCCATTATCAGTTCATGGGGTTCAAGGGAGGCTGACTCCTACTTTCAGCCACCCCTACTGGGACAACCTGTCCCTAGTAATTGTTTCAGAAATGGGTATTTGACCCAAACAAAGCTAATGAGAGTCCCCCACCCCCACCCCACCCCAGGGCTTTGTTGGGACAGTTAGACAGAGACAACCTCTTATTTCTGGGCTCTGGTGCCTACAGCTGCTGGTTGCTCTAATTGCCTCCCCATGGAGAGAGCCTGCCTGGGAATGAAGCCAGTGCAGAGGGAAGCACAGTGGCAAGATGGAAAGAAAAGGCGTCTCGGTGACATCATCCATCCACCTGTATCCACGCACGTCTGAGGACGGCAGCTCACCACTGGAGGCTTTATTATAGGAGCTAATGAAGTCTGCTTTGTGTTTATATCAGTGTGAGTTACGGTTCTGTCACTTGCAACCAAAAGGTCACTAATACACCTAACCCAGGGCTGGGCACCATGCCAGTCTGTGGGGTTATAACAGCAAGTGAGACAAGTAAGTGGGTATCTGTGTGGCTTCCTCAACCAGAGAACAAATAGGGACAACAAAATGTCCACCATCTGTCATACCCAAGTCTTAGCTGTGCTAGTCACTGGATATGGGGCACTGGATTCCTGGTGGCTCGGATGGTAAAGAATCCACCTGCAATGTAGGAGACCCAGGTTCAATCCCTGGGTTGGGAAGATTCCCAGGAGAAGAGAATGGCTACCCATTCCAGTGTTCTTGCCTGGAGAACCCCACGGACAGAGGAGCCTGGCGGGCTACAGTCCATGGGGTCACAAAGAGTCGGACATGACTGAGTGACTAACATACACACAGACTATCTCCAGCTTCCCTGGGGGTTCGGTGGTAAAGAATCCTCCTGCCCTTGCAGGAGACGTGAGTTTGATCCCTGGGTCAGGAAGATCCCTTGGAGAAAGAAGTGGTGACCCACTCCGGTATTCTTGCCTGGGAAATCCCATGGGCCTGGAGCACCACTGTCTATGGGGGTCACAGGAGAGTCAGACATGACTTAGCGACTGAACAACAAAGACTTGTCGAAGACTTGTCTTATGAATCATGTAAGAGTCGAGAAGTCAATCACTTAGCTCAGTTAACCTACACATATGAAGTGCCCAATAACATGGCTATTAGCAAGGGAAACGTGACCAAATCCCCCCGCCGCCAGTCAGTCTACACCATCTGAGCAGATAATTCAGTCCCCTCACATACCATTCCTCTTTGCACTGGGACAAACATGCCCAGAGTCATGTCCATGCTTCAGGAAACACTGCTCTTCATCCGCCCAGAGTCCACGTGCATGTCATCCCCAGTGCTGTGTGGGCTGCACACCACCACACGAGGATGTCACTCCAGACTCAAGGGAACGTTTAGGGCGCTGCTTCCTCTTATCATCCTGCCTGCAAAGAACGTGCAGGGTCGAGCATGCATGCACATGTGTGCACACACACAGGATGGCTGCTGCTAAAAGGAACCAGAGGACTCTCGCATTCTCTCACTTCGATGTGACCTTTTATAGGGTTTCTATTTTTGGATTTAGGGCAGCCTGCTTTCCAACTTCAGGTTGCAGACCTGGGGAGATTTTTTTCTTTCCTACAATTACAAACAAAATGCCTCGATTCTATGGGGGAAGACACTACCATACACATGCATGAATTTGTGCAAACTCTGGAGACAGGGGGACAGAGGAGACTGGCGCACTATAGTCCATGGGGTTGCAAAGAGTCAGACACAACTTAGCAACTGAACAACAGCAATACAGACTCACACAATATGTTTGTATATAATACGATCTATGCATCTGTATGTCTGTACAGTAAAATATATATTATAAATACGTGTGTGAATATATGTAAATATATGCATACAGAATTCTGTAGGACTAACCCCCAACACTCAAAAGCTTAAAATAAAAGCAGTTTTAAAAAGGTAAACACTAGACCCCAACCTTCCCGTAGCAACTTTGACCCATCAACCCTCTGGGAACACTGTGTTAACCATGCCACACTCAAAGATCCATCAAGGTAATACCCACTCTAATACCTAAGTGACATCTGTACTTTGAGAAAGCTGCATTTTAATTCACGTGGCCATGGCTTACGTTCCCTTGACCTGAATTCACCATGTTTCAACCTGCAACTAGTTATCTGTGCTGCCTGTCCTCATAATATGTTTGGCTTACGCTGACATCATAAAAACCTACTGAAACATCCATATATCCAACAATCGCCCCCACAGTTTCCTGGCCTTCTTATTGCCAGAACCTGGAAATGGGGACGACAGAGTTCCAGTTTCACGGTACAGCATCGTGATCTTTCCATTCCGAGCACTCACTACAATGGTAGCTGTATCATTTCGTCTGCCTCTCCCTTTGGGGCTTCCCAGGTGGCATCAGTGGTAAAGAAATTGCCTCCCAACACAGGAAGGAGACACAAGAGAGGCAGGTTCGATCCCCGGGTCAGGGAAAAGCCATGGAGAAGGAAATAACAACCTACCCCAGTGTTCTTGCCTGGAGAATTCCATGGACAGAGGACCCTGGCAGGCTACAGTTCACAGGGTCTCAAAGAGTCAGACACGACTGAGCAACTGAGCAATCATTCCCACTAAACCATGAGCTCCAAGAGACCAAGAACTATTTGTTTTTCATTCACCCTTAAATCCCAGCACCTGGCAGAGTGCTTGACACAGAGTACAGACTCAATGCGTCTCTGCCGAATGAATACATACATGAATGTGCAGACAGTGATACCGAGTTTAGAAAGAAACAGACTAGGTCACAGAGCTATTTAACTAGTGGCAGAATGTCAGGCCAGGTGACCCTCCAGTGTAAACTCTTTCCTCTGTGTAATGCTTTTATTTATCTGCACCTTCAGTAATTCGAATTTATAATAAAAAGTGTACCAAAGTAAAAAACCACCAACACATCAAATGGTGTTTTAATTTAAATATACTCTCTTTACTCATATTCTGGCATTTTCATTTATTCTCTTTTTTTTGCTTTTTTTTAAAATATAAATTTATTTATTTTAACTGGAGGTTAATTACTTTACAATATTGTATTGGTTTTGCCATACACATTCTGTACCTCTTACAATGAGCTTACAATAATGACAAAGGTACAAAGTATAAATAAACACTCACTTCCTAAGACAACTCTAAACCACCCCACCCTCTCTCATGGTCTGAAGAATGGCACAGCTGCTTGCGACAGGGACGCTTTCTCAGGGGAACACTGCCTGAATGTGATTACCTACCAATGACATCATGATTTATAACACAATATTCTAAATTCTAAAGCTGTAATTTATAATGAATCAGACAATATCCATATGGGACCTGGTTTCCACTTAATTGGGGTTATCTGCATTATCCACTTTCTTCTAATTTTTTTATTAAAAAAACTCTTACAAAACATGAAATGCAGACAGACTCCCAAGTCTCAGTAATTAAAAAAATGAATACCCAGAGAGTTAAAAAGAAAAAATAAGAAAAGAAGAATATTCTAGAGTGTTTCCCTGAATTCTCTAGAATTGTGTAACATCATATATTATAGGTATTCCAGAAAACAGGATTCATTTTTAAAACTTTTATTGTTACATTTTTGGTGGCTTTTTTTGTTCTTTTGAACAGTATGGACTAAAATTATTAGCACAGCATAATAAATATTTCATAAGATATCAGGAAAAAGTTAATCACACTACATATATTTTTAAGCCCTGCCCCAATTTTTAGTATCTGTTTAATACCAACCTGATGGTTCACCCGAAATATACCCTTCGAAGGATACACTAGAAGATATTTTTTCTAATCTGTACTTCAATTTGGACCTGAAATGATGGGAGCTTATTTTTGTTATTATTTTTGGATCAATCCCTTAAGAATAAAATTATGACAACTGTACAGAAACCTGTTTAGGTTAGTTTTTAAAACGTGATTTTATTTGGCAGACTCCAGATATTCAAAAGCATTCTAGCCAATGCTGGATCAACCTTGCAAAAGGGAAGTGTTCAATGAGAAAGTAAAAAAGAGATTTGGACCCACATACCATGTGGGTATGAAAGGTACTTAGAATCAGATGTAAGGACAGAGTAGATACTCATTTTGAGCTTTTGGCTAAAACACGGTAACTTAAGCTTGGAGAAAATAAAGGCATCTTAGTGTAGAGAGGCACTTAGAAAGTAAGAGCCTGTATCCTAACCAACAGTGAGAACAAGCGGAACAAAAGAGACCAGAAGCTGGGTTGGAGGAGGGAGGTAGAGCAACAATTTGAAGACGTAGAGATCAAATACTACATTTGTATCTGGCATTTTTTCCTAACTGGGATTCATCAAAATGTATTAGTCAAACATCAAGATTAAATATTTATGCTGTTAAATCAATAATGAAAGAATATAAAAATCAATAAAAATCAGATGAACTGAGTAGGAATCCCCATTTCTCTCCCATCCATCCATAAAGAAATCTAACTGCCTGCAGTGTTCTTAATCAGACACTACCTCGTGATGGTTTCAAGTCCCTACAGGTATGCGCTTGGGCCAATTAGCCAAGGCTCAGTACAAATGTCTTCTGCAATGTTAACTGCTCTTACAATGAACACATCACGTGACATTGTGAAAAGGGCCCAGATGTTGAATCAGTAGGAAAAAGTTGCTCCCCAAGCCTCAAGCTCTTCCCTGAGCCCTTCCAATCCAACTCCAGCATCTAATGACTCCAGTGCTTGATAATAAATTCTAACTTGGGCTCTGATCTCTGCTGAGCACCCAAGCTGGCACCTGCTTGTCTGTGGCATGCAGGCTAACTCTTGGTGAGACACTGTGAAGGATCTAGAAAGAATAAAGAGTCTTCATAGGAAAAGAAATACCATCTTTTAGGTCTTCATAAAAATAGAAACATTTATCCACAAAGCTACACTGGTTGGATGGCATCACTGACTCAATGGACATGAGTTTGAGCAAAACTCTGGGAGATAGTGAAGAACAAGGAAGCCTGAAGTGCTGCAATTCATGGGGTCACAAAGAGTTGGACATGACTTAGTGACTGAACAACAACAATATACTGTTTAAAACAGAACAATCAATTAGCTACAACCAAAATATACTGCCTTAGACCTGAAAATAATCCTTGATGGGGTAACTTCTTTATTTCTTAATTTAATTATGGTTCTTATAGAGACATTCCAGGAATTAACAGCCCTTAATAATTCTTCTATGTCTTAACTCCCCTCTGACTCATTCAATTGCTTGTCATTTATTTTCCAACCCAAAGAAAGAGAGAGAGATAAAGAAGCTTACATATGTTTACATATATCTTAGTATGTACTTTCTTCTAGCCCTGAGCTCTGATGGCTTTATCACTTGGATCTCTATAGAAAGAAAACTAAAAATACTGGGCAATATCCCAACAGCAGTTCAACAAAAGAATGCAAAACCATTTCTTTATATGGCCATTTTACATGGCCTCATTAACCTCTCTTCTGAAAATCCACCCCCTTAAAAACAAAGAAGACATGACAACACCTATAAATCTCTTTCTGTGGTGAATTAATACCCTCTGGAATTAATTAATGTTCTTTCATTGTAATTATCACCGGTTTTTATGTTTGACGTAGATGGAAATAAAGTAGCCTTTTATTCTGAAGTTATTTTCTCAAATAATAGGTTCCCTGACCCAGTCAGTGTTCTTTAACATCCACAGCCTAATATGGTAATTAATCTTTTTTTTTCTGGTTAATTTCTGCACCAACAGAAGAGGCTCAGGACAGAGTGCGAAAGCACCTGGTTCATCCTCCCACTCCCACATCTAAGTCTGACCAAAGCTTCTTAAGCCCACTCCCCCACAGGGACCTGTCCTGTGTCCCTTGATTGCTCTCACATAGCCATCATGAATCAGCAAAACAAGCTGAAAAAATATCTCTACCGCAGGGTCTGCTGCTAAAAACTTGACCTGTGTTACCCTTACCAAGAGTGTCTGCAATTTATTTGGAGGAATCTACTCTCTGGAAAAGCACTGTATGATGGGCAGGATTAGAAGTGAGGTGTCCCCAGAAGGTACTGTATAAATGATGTTTGTTAAGAGGGTTCGTCCCAAGGTAATCCTAGGAGGTGACGACTACGTTAATCAGCTTGATTCTGATGACTCTTTCACAACACATGTGTGTATCAAATCATCAAGGTGTACACCTTCAATATACGCCAATGTTAAACAAGAAAGACAACCATCTTCCACGTTCAAACTTTTTCCATACAATTAATGGATTCAGCTAAAATTACAGAACTCTGGGCTCTCTATTCCACATGTAAACACACATTACAAATCATCAGAGATTTATCAGCTTCCCTAATAAAAATAGGTGGACTAAAATAACAGCACAGCCTTGTCCTTCTGAACAACAAAAGGTGTGCATAAGTAAGAGGTGTAGAACAGAAGACTCAGTAATCCCACTTGGAGGATATACTCTAAGAAAATAATCCCAAAAGCAGCACAGTCTTTTCTATGAAGATGCCAATATCAATACTACTTATGAAAATAAACAATTAGAAACACACCAACTTGTAACAACAGAAGGAGAGCTAAGTATGATTGTGACATAATCATACATAAAGTATGATGGATACTTTATCACTGCTAAAATTGTTATGTAAGAAGTTGCACGTAATACAAGATGAATTAATTCTAAGAGAGCCACTGTACCACATCATGCCTCTGGTTGGCAGTACTATACTGTACATGTAAAACCTTGCTAAGAGGGCAGATCTCATGTTAAGGTTCCCTGCCACATTACATATGTGAGCACACATTCATGCAAATTATACATAAAGTAATATTCAGTTGGAAAATTAGATCATGTGTGCAGTGCTTACACCTAGGCAAAGCGTACCAACAGATGAAAACAGATTATAAATTTAAAGTTATAAACAGAGGTTTCAATTATCTTCTTTTTTTCCTACCAAATTGTGTAAAATGACATTTTACAGTATACTAATGCATATATACGGAATTTAGAAATATGGTAACGATAACCCTGTATGCAAGACAGCAAAAGAGACACAGATGTATAGAACAGTCTGTTGGACTCTGTGGGAGAGGGAGAGGGTGGGATGATTTGGGAGAATGGCATTGAAACATGTATATCATATAAGAAACAAATCGCCAGTCCAGGTTCAATGCAGGATACAGGATGCTTGGGGCTGGTGCACTGGGATGACCCAGAGGGATGATACAGGGAGGGAGGAGGGAAGGAGGGGGTTCAGGATGGGGAACACGTGTATACCCATGGCGGATTCATGCTGATGTATGGCAAAACCAATACAATACTGTAAAGTAAAAAAAAAATTAAATTAAAAAAATTAAAACACAATAAACAAAAAATGGACTGTTCTGATATTGGCTAAATGCATACCATTCTTTAAGGTGACGGTTGTTTAAGTAATGTAATGGAAACTGCATTCCAGGATGACAAAGATCAGCTTTTCACTATACCATCTTTGTGATTAAAAACTGTAACATTAAAAAAAAAAAAACAGTGGACAAACGGGAAGAGGATAGGTCCTCAAGTAGAAATGCCACCAGGAGTGTTGACTTGCATAAAGCAAGGCCAGTTCTCGCTTCAGCGATAACTCGGTGTCTGGGCTCTTCCGGCAGTCAAGCTCCACCAGGCTCCCAACCTGTCAGGCAGTGGTGATTGATCACTTCAATAGAACCAGCCAAACAGAACCAGATCAGGGTCAGTAGATTTCTACCACTGAGGCCACATTACATTTATATTTGCGATGTGTTCAAAGGTCTTCAGAGCAGCGTCAGTTCCCTACATTCTCCTAAAGCTCTGTCTACACTAGCCAAATAAATCTGAAAATGATGATATACTATGCAGACCCACTCCATTTCTACTGTTCCTAGTTAAGGTTCACAGCTACATGTTACAAAGTCATTCCTTCTCCATTTAAAGTACGAAAATAGATGGCAGCAGGATGCTGATTAGTGCCTTAATCCCTGCTCAAAATAGTACGGCTTACAAAACAACGCTGGCAGTTCCCCACATTATGACAAAACTCAAACGTGGGGAGCACTTTACAGTATAGAAAATGCTGTTGTAAACATCAGTTTACGCCACCACAAGATCCGATCCATGTTAGTTAAAATTCAGCTTAGCTTATATTAAGATGGAGTGTCAAGTTCTAGCAGCTTTCTAATTGGAAGCAAAACTAGGCAATTAGAACAGGCCTATTTAGAGGAGCTACTTCTTAAGACAGCTATGATATAGAAAATGAAATCACTTAAAGCTAGCAATCCAAAGTTATATGGGAGGGTATCAAATTCACCACAACACCTCTTTATTTTTCACAGGTCATTTATGGATTCTGTTGTGGGTGGAGGGGGCAGGAGGAGAGGACAAGTTTGGATTCATTTTACATAAGATCTAACCAAAGTTGAACATAAACAGGTTACTGTATCATTCTTAAATGCAACATTTCCATTTTCACAAGCCTACACTGACTCAGTGTTGACTATGTGCCAAGTGTCAGGGCATACAAACAGAGGCAGCAGACAAGGTGCCTACCTTCAGTGACTGCGGCAAGACAACTGTCAAGCTTGGGCTCCACTGAGCCCATCTAACTTGGATGACAAAAGACACCGCTTATTTCTTCTCCCTCTCAAGTCTCCACGGTAATAAAGGGATGTTAGAAATTCCTTAAAATAAAGGGATAGTGTTTAGGGAAAAAGAAAGCAGGAAACCATAAGAACAAGAGGATGCAAGAAGAGTCATCAACAAACAAGGACTGGGTGGGACGTGGCAGGGAGGTTCAAGAGAAAGGGGGCAAGTGTATACCTATGGCAGATTCACGTTGATGTGTGGCAGAACCCAACACACACTGTAAAGCAATTATCCTTCAATTACAAACAAATTAAAAACAAAAAAAGGATTATAATAGATCTCTACAAAAGCAGGTAGAAAACAGTGCCTGAAGAGGTCTAAGGAGGTCCAGGAGAAAATACACCTTGGGGGGAGACCCAATGACCCCCAGGACAGTAAGTAGGTGACCTGCCTTGCAGACATCCAGACAGACCCAGGCCCACCAGGCCCTCTGCAAGGCCAAGATCAGTGGAGACTAATTAAGAGGTGCAGGTTAATCTGCCTTCTCTTCCCCATCATCTTATCTCTGAGGACTAAATGATCAGGTTTCTGGACCTCAGGCTAGTAGAAGAGGATTTCCCCAAATGAAAAATGTAAAATGAAAAAACTCTCATTGCAATGACCCATCAGGAAAATGAATTCTGAAGATCCACAGATAGATATATTATATTAAAACATTCAGAACCACAAGGGTGAAGAAGCAATCCTATAAGCTTTCAGAGAAAAAAACAAGGACAGTTACAGAAAATGAAGTATCAGATCGGCATCAGATTTCTCATCAGAATCAAGAAGGCTAAAAGACAACAAGAAATGCCTTCTAGTTGCAATGGGGAAATTATCTGCAGTCTAGAAGTCATAAGTAGTCAGCCCTGCAATCAACTGGACAGAATAAAGACATTTTCAGACATGAACGGGTAGAGGATGGAATAAAGACATTAGTAGGAACACATGAAAGTAATGTAGCTTTCATCAACCCTTTCTTAGGAAATGATTTGAAAAACGTGCTCAGATAAAACTATATAGTAAACGACATAGGAAAAAAGGTACTAAATTCCAAAACCTGGATTTGACCAAGAAGGTCAAAGAAGCGTCATCCTGGGGTGACAGCTGTGTAGCTGAATCCCAGGTCAACCTACCCAGAGGAAGTCAGCAGGGGGAAAGAGAAGTCAGGGATTCCTCTCCACAAAAGGGATTCCTTCAAACCTAGAGACACTGGGACAACGTAGGATGGTGATGACAGCAGACGGTGCAAAACAAAACAGAAAGCAGAAACCTTAGCACATCTCTATAGGAAAGGACATACAATCATAACATTCCATTTGATTCCTCAATCACTCGTATTTACTTGGCCATCAGAAAGTAAAAACAACTTTATTGCGTTCCAACTTTAAAATATGTTATAAAGAAATCACTGAAGACAATTATGGGTCAAGAAAGGCAAGTACACGTCACCCACATTGATGATGCAAAAGGAAATGGACAGACGTCAAAGGTTGGGAGAAGACATGTAACTGGAGAGCTGAAGGGAATATCGGGGTGCTCTCGCCTCCATCCCATACTGGACAACACAGAGAGCGAAGGAGCGGCTGACTGATTACAGCTAAGACCTTAACCAAGAGTTACATAGAAGGATGGACCTGTTTTCGGAAGATGGGAGCTAGGTGAGCTAGGGTGATGCCAGCAAGAGTCACTTCTTGGGATTAATAGATACTACTGTGTATAAAATACACAACAAGGACCTACTGTATAGCATACAGAACTGCACTCAATATCCTGTAATACACACACACACATATACATATAACTGAATCACTTTGCTATATACCAGAAACACAACATTGTAAATAAACTAACTACAATTTTAAAAAAGAATCAATGACCAAAATAAAAGCCAACAAAAAAAGAGACACACATCTTTTACCATAGGATGAAGCCAACAACAACAAAAATAACTAAGTTTGATCAATCCAGACACAGCACTATAAGTTTATATAAGAAGGAAGGTACTCAGCTTTGTAGCAATATGAAGAATTTTCTAGAAGAGATAAGAATTAACTGATTTCTCTGACTTTTCTCGTTAGGGAGAGTGTGTAGGACAAAAGGTGAGAAGATTTTTTTTACTGTATTTTTATATTTTCCATTTTTGAACCATGTCAAATAAACTACCTTTTCAGACAATTAAATATGTCCACATTTAAATAATACAAATATATTATTTAGCAATATGGAGGCAACCGTACCAAAGCAACAATGAAAAAATACAAAAGTGGTTCTCTTTACAGGGGGATTAATAATCAGAGAACGAACGCTTTTCAATATAAATTCACCTGTACAATATTTTTTAACAATTTGTGCATAACAATTTTCATTAAAAATTTCAATGAATAAGAATAAATTTTAAAAACTCAGATGGAGAAAAAGGCTTCTTGAAGAAAAATGTCTTTCAGAGGAAGGAGCTGTCAAGTAATAATACAAATAATGAATCATCCTCTACAGTCCCCCTCTCCTATTTCTCAATGGCTTCTTCCTCCTTCCTGCTCTGAAGAGAATTTCATGATTATGATGTGATTTCCAATAAAAGATTTGCTAACATTAAGAATAATACAGAAATGTAATTTAATGTGTTAAAGGCTTAAGAAAAGTTAACTAAAATGACTTTTTCACCCTTAACACTTTCCAAATGAAGCAACAAACAGATACAAACCCTGACTTTACTCATAATTAAAAGAAATGAAACTTTAAATGACTTTATCAACACTGTACATCCTATCTATTATGAATCATAATTATACATAATTACTAATTGGTGATACTTCCAAATATGTCCAAAATTACTACCAAAACTAATTTTTCATACAAACACAAACTTTAAAAAAATACTCATATTGGGGGTAAAATTAAGAATCCGGAGTCCCGCAAAATGAGTTAGTTAACTTGGCCTTGTATCCTCTCTTTCTTCTTCACTTTATTTCTGCATCTGTAAAATGTTAGACAAACGCAACTATCTCTAAGATCCCTGCCAGCTACGGTCATTTTTCGCTTGTTCCTTCTACTTTTCAGGCAATTTACTAGTGAAGATTTAATGGCAAACAATCAATTAGTGGATGTTACCATTAATGTCCGAATATGGTCAGCGTCTGACCCACTGAAATATTCTGTCAACCACATTGCATTAGGTTCTGGTCTGGTTATTCCATCAGTCATTTGAGATGCGCTGTGGGCGGCAGACTTAGGAAAGAGTGGAGCACAGCCCCTGTCCTCAGACTGCTCACGCATGGAGAGGGAAGTGACCAGTGAACAAGAACAGCGCAATGCTGGAAAGCGCTCTGGGAGAACCAAGTCCACGTGCTAATGGAACACAGAGAACCGAGTAATTAACTCTGCTAAGGGCTGTAAAAAGAGGTTAGAGGAGAGGAGAGAATCATGGAACATCCGTAAGGATCCAAGTATAAATTTTGGTTTTTTTATTCATACTAAATTTCATCATGTCAATTTTAGCTTTTTTAATCCAAACTATGGAATCCTGATCCTAATAGCCATCATTTAACTCTTGATCCCAATCTGTGCCAGTCATCTGGCATTTCCATCTAAAATACTGATTAGAAAGTTGAAAAAGAGAGTGCAGGCAAATCCGGCAAAATGCAGGACCACCCTGGATACTTCCTCCAAGCTGATGATAGGCATAGTCATTTGACTAATATTCACACCTAGTTTACATATTTCTCCATTCAACTATCATGGAGAACCAATGTAACTCCACCTTCAGTAAAGTTATTGTTCAGCCATTAAGTTGCGTACAACTCTTTTGACCCCATGGACTGCAACACACCAGGCTTCCCTGTCCTTCAAGAAATCCTACCAAAGAAAGAAAACTGAGGTCTGACATAGCTTTTTCAGAGCAAGTTTACATAAGATGCAGGACCTCTCTTCTGGGCTCACAGATGACAAATGCTCAATTCTTAATGTTTTCTTAATTTTTAAAACACTCTTAAAGCTTGTTTAAAGTGGATACTGTTTACCAGTCTGAAGCAGTATGTCACTCTCTTTTTTTTTTTTTTATAATTTTTATTTTTACTTTAGTTTACTTTACATTACTGTATTGGTTTTGCCAAACATTGACATTAATTCACCACGAGTGTACATGCGTTCCCAAACACGAATCCCCTCCCATCTCCCACCCCATACCATCCCTCTGGGTCCTCTCCTTGCACCAGTCCCAAGTATCCTGCATCCTGCATCAGACATTGACTGGCGATTCGTTTCTTACATGATAGTATACATGTTTCAATGCCATTCTCCCATCTCATCCCACCCTTTCCCTCCCTCCCTCCCCCAGAGTCCAACAGTTCACTCTATAGATCTGAGTCTCTTTTGTTGTCCACTCTCTTTTCAATTGAAAAAAAATCGACATTTTTGTTCAGGATTTTCGGGATCACTTTCGGTAGCTGTAAGTATCTTATTTATAAGTTCTCCCAGTATACTGGAATACAGTTTCATTAATGCCAAGGGATGTAAATCAATTAAGGCTGAATAATCTCTTATATATTTGCTACAATTCACCACCAGCACTGACAGATTAAAAAAAAAAAAACACACCAATGAGAAATTGGTATGGATTGAAAACAAACATAATTAAAATAAAGCTAAAGTGAACGGCTGAAAAAGGGAGTAAGATTGCAAGGCAGACCATGATATAAAAATGGCAGCTCTGTGGTTTTACTTTTTTGGAAATCTACAAAACAGCAATTTGCTTAAATGACTCAGTAACCATTTTTACCAAACACTGCAAATAAAAAACTGCCCATCTCCAGAGAAGGGGTGTTTGGCTAGACTCTGTCCTTGGTTCTCTTTGCTTCTCTCTCTAAATGGACTCACTTGAGACCCATCTACTATCTGAATGACTGCTGATTTGTGTCTCTAACCTGATCTCTCCCAGTTTCTATTTCTGTTACTCTGGGTTTCTATTTCCCGCTGTGTACTCAGCTTTTCTTCCTAGACAGTCCACTTTAACCTCAGGGTGAAGCCGCCCCAAGCCAAACTATCATCTTCTGGAAAAATTAAAAGCCCCCTTTCCCCTTCTCTATTTCTGTTGCTAATGCCACCCTAAGCCTGAAACCTAAATCATCGCTATTCCTCCCTCTGGTCCAGATCCAAGCCAAGCACCACATTCATTAGTCTTCCTGCCATCTGTGGTCTCTCTTGCATAATCCCTTTCTTTAATTCTCACAATCAAAAGTTGAATTCAACCTTCTATCATCTCATATTGCCTCTCCCCTCCCCACCATAATCTCTTCCAATTTCCAAGAGAAAGGCAACAGATTCATCTCTCCAAAACACACGATCATCATACATTCCCAGGCTCTACAGTCTGCAATGACCGATGGCCTCCCAACTTCCCATCTGATGACCAAGACCACCCACAGTGTAACCTTCAAAACCATCATCATTGTTTACTCACTGCCACCAAACCTTTGCATCTACATCCACAGCTGGAATGCTTCCTACAGTTCAATTCAGTAACATCGACCATAAAGCCTTCAAATCTTTTCTCTCAGTCCAAGACAAAAAGAAAAAAAAATTGTGAACATAGGAATAAATGAGTCTACCTAGAAGACTTAAAAATGAAACTTAAAATGAAACTGGGAGCTTACAGGGCACCTTTTTTGCAAGAGCTTCGCTAGGCACTGTAGAGGATAAGAAGATCTGTATCACATTAAAAACTGCATCTTGATTTCCAATCAAAATAAGTTATAGATCTCTTAGGGGAAAAAAAAATCCTATTAAAGACTTAGTGCAGCCTATATCACAAAGCAAATATGTCTGAAGAGCACGTGACTGCCTTCTTTGATCCGTATTAAACTCACTCTGAAAAATAAGAGCCACTGAATGAGAGTCAACTAATTTCATTACAATTCAAATAACCTTTGATCTCTAACCTCCTTCTGCATGTCTAAGATGTCTTTATTTTTAAAGGACATTTGTTTGGGAATTGTGCTTTAAAGAAGTAACTTTAATAAGATGACCTTTTATGATCCTTCAAATTCTTTAATTCGCCAGGGATGAACCATCTTGCATGTCTCCTCTAAATGATTATGGACACAGTGGAGCCAGATACATCTCTTTAAAAGCATCCTGGGGGGGAAATTCACAAGCTGTCTAGAGAGGTTTCAGTTAGCTCAAGACCACTAGTAAAGATTTCCTCTTCTTTCAGTGAAAGAGCCATTCTATCAGAAATTCCCCATTTGTGTTCTAGAAAAGCAATGCTGTGTTTGCCAAACACGCTGAATGCCATCTAAGAATTATTTAACCATTTTTATATTAATCACCACAGCATTAACTAATATTTCATTTACGATAACCAAGGAAGTATCACATGCCAAGAAATACATCTTAAATCCACCTTAGCTTGGCTTTAATATGCAATGATACGTATTTTTTTTTACAACTTTATGATTTAAAGGACTAAAAACGAATGAACATTTTTCTTCAATTCATGAGGGAAAGATTATAAAATGCTGGAAAATACATCATTCCCTTCTTCTCTATAGACAAATAATCCCTGATAAACTTCAAACTATAAGGTGGGGGGAGGTGGGGACTGACAATCTATGCACACAGCACAAGACGGTAACACAGGACACCGTAAAGCTACGGGAGGAATGATTCTCGTCTACCTTCTGCTACCTTGAGTTTCACAGAAACAAAAGGAAAATCTACCCCAGTCAAAGAGGACACAAACAGAGCACGTGGACACACCCCCTCTCCTAGAAGACAGACCCAGATGTTCTCAGATGCTTAGGATTTTTCTTTGTGCCAGAGGTCATCCTGGTATGTTCATACTGAATAGCTCTTTCAAGAATATCCAAATAAAATTATTTTAACCATTCTCATGAGGATGTAATACACACAATCTAAACATTAATAAGAATGGAAGATAAATTATTAACAAATACTGGATTTACTAGGATTAAAGTAAACATTCATGGTTATAAGTGAACAAATGGCTAATGCAAGGACCTTACATGACTAAAAAGCAAATTTTTCCCACTGAAGGATCAATAATCATGATGAGCATCCTTATTTTCAGATTGACAACTCAGAGACCAATGAAAACTAGTAAAGAATTTGAAAATGTCTGACTCTCTTCCATTGGACTCTGAGCTCCTTGAAGGCTCCTATTTGATCTCCATTTCCTAGCAAGAAATTTATCTTAAAAGTACTACAAAAAAAAAAGTACTACAAAAAAAAACGAAAAAGAAAAGTACATTCATCACAAGCACCCTGGGAGGGGGAGAGGAATAAATTGGGAGATTGGGATTGACATATACATACTATTATATGTAAAATAGATATCTAAGAAGGACCTATTGTATACACAGGGAACGCTACCCAGTACTCTGTAATGGCCTATATGGGAAAAGAATCTAAAAGAGTAGAAACATGTTTATGTATGACCAAGTCACTTTGCCATACACCTAAAAACTAACACAACATTGTAAATCAATTATATTCCAATAAAAATTTCTAAAAGTACTACATATACTGCTATTTTAATAAATATTAAATAACAGTACTCTGATCATTTTAAAACTTCATATGAATCAACTTCACATGAATTTCTTTACAAACTTTAGAAGTACCTTGTATAAACACTAGTAAGTTGTAATATTCACTATCAACTGCTTTCTGTTAGAACTGAGGAGGGTTTGGATTCTTTTTAACTGGATATCATCTGATTTCCATGTCACTGGTCATGCAGATTATCCAAATTAGTGTTCAATGACAGCTGAAAACATTATCAATCTTTTTGCATTCATTCATCCTCTCAATGAACATTTATTGAGCACTTACTATGTATGAGGCATTGTGCTTCTGTAGAGAATAAAATGACCAAAACACCTGTGATAACTACAGAATGGAGAGACTGATAACTACAGAATGGAGATAAGCAAACAAACAGTTACAGTACAACTGATGAGCACTATGACAAATATGACAGCAGGCGTGTGAGGTCCCATGGGAGCCCACGGAAGGAGGCAGCACCTAATTTACACTCGACAGATCAGAGAATATTCTCCTAGAGAAAGTAACATACACAGAACCACAGAGGTCAGCAAGAATTGGCTAGGCAAAGAGACAGTGAAGTATATAAAGTAAGAGTGAATAAACACTCTGGGCTTCCCAGGTGGTGCCAGTGGTCAAGAACCCACTTGTCAATCCAGGAGTCACAAGTTCAATCCCTGAGTCAGGAAGATCCCCTGACTTCCCTGAGAAGGGCACAGCAACCCACTCCAGCATTCTTGCCTGGACAAGCCCATGGACAGAGGAGCCTGGTGGGCTACAGTCCATAGCGTCTCACAGTCAGACATGACTTAAGTGACTGAGCGTGCACACACAAACACTCCACATTCAGTGGATAAGAAAATGCTAATTCCTTTATAATTTTATTTTCCCTTAACAGAACAAGATAAATAGGAAGTAAAAAAAGATGCCTAATTGAGAATAAGAACTTCCACTGCTTTAACATTTTGAACTGTACTTGCATTATTACCGTAAATGTTTTTATTAGTAAAATTTTAGATAACATAATTCGTTCTTTGATCTAAACTATAATTAGCACAAAAGGTAAGATTATCCTTGGATTAAGTTTTTTTGGCTTCAAAAGATTAGTAGACTTGACTGGCTTCCAAGAATATGCAAGTGTAAATTAATATTGTGGCTTGTTATAGGACTTGTTGAATGGAAATTTAAAAAAAGAGAAAAAGAGAGAAAGTGAAGACTTCCTGCAGAAGGAATATCCCAGAAGCAAGGCTACAGGCTACACAGAACTCATGGGAGCTGGAGCTGGAGGTCAAGGACTGGTGAACGCTGAGGCTGGAGGGATAAACTGAAGTCTGATTATGAAGCACCCTGTAAGCTATATTAGGAAGGTGGAATGGTATCCCTGGAGTAGTGTGCAGCTGGTTTTTCTGAGGCCTGGGTGGGAGAGGTAGCTTCATCAGAACACTCTAATTATCATATGGTAACTGCATTTGCATAGCAGATCTCAAAGCACGGTGCTCAGAACAACAGCCTCAGGAACCCCTAGGAACAAGTCAGAAAGGTAAATTCTCAGGCTCCACTCCAGAACTATAGAATCAGATACGCTGTGGGTGGAGCCTAGCACCTTGTGTATTTACAGGCCTTCTAGGTGATTCCCATGCATGTAGTGTAAGGTGGTAACTGAAACTAGGGAGCAGACAAGACGACCCTGTGTGCATGCATGCTCATTCATGCTGCCAACTGTTTGTGACCTCATGGACTGTAGCCGGCCAGGCTCCTCTGTCCATAGGATTATCCCGGAAAGAACACTGGAGTGGCTGCCGTCTGCTTCTACAGGGGATCTTTTGACTGAGGGACTGAACTCGCATCTTCTGCATCTCTTGCACAGGAAGGCAGATTCTTTACCACTGAGGCACCTGGGAAGCCGCTGAGAAAGGCATAAAAGAAGAGGGCTGAGGAGAGCTCCAGGAAACACAGATGTTTAAGAGATGGGCAGAGGAAGAAGAGCCAGGAAAAGTTAAGACCGAAGAGGGAGAAGCTAGAGTGCTAAGAGGAAAAGTTAGAACCACCGCGGCCCACGGCAAGCACTGCAAGGGTCAAGTCCGTTGAGAAGTCAGGCAAGACAAGGACTGGAAAGCCTCTCTCCTGGATTCAACATTGACAAGGTGGTGAGTGACTTCAGCAAGAACAGTCTTAGAGGGGTGGGGGCTGGTGAAGATGGAAGAGATGGGATAGTAACTGGGGAGGCCAAGAGATGAAGGGCACTTTTAAGTTGAGAAAGGCTTCAGTTCAGTTCAGTCGCTCAGTCGTGTCAATCTTTGCAACCCCATGGACTGCAGCATGCCAGGCTTCCCTATCTATCACCAACTCCAGGAGTTTACCCAAACTCATGTCCATTGTGTTGGTGAGGCCACCCAACCATCTCATCCTCTGTTGTCCCCTTCTCCTCCCGCCTTCAATCTTTCCCAGCATTGGGGTCTTTTCCAATGAGAAAGGCTTGGTCTTATTTAAATGATAGCTAAAAGGATCCAGTGGAGGAACCCAATGAAGAATGAACTCTCTAAGAACGTGTGACTAGTAAACAGTTCAAGGATTAGCCTTGGAACAAATTAGATTTCTCTCTGCCACTGTCACAACACAAGAGGCAAAGATGTGGAAATACAGGCGCACCTGTAGGTTTGGGAAGAGGATTCTCATCTGAGGGGGTCTGTTTCTCTGTCATTTCAGAGGAAAGGTCATTTGCTGAGAGTGAGGGGTGTGTGATGACTGAGGATACAGTTAGACTAGAGAGGGCCCCAAGCTGAAAGCTGGGGAATGAGCTGGGAGTACAACTCACTGATCCACAGGAAAGAAGACAGGGATCTAAGTAGTCAGATGGTGGCAGTGGGGATGTGGATAAGTATGTGGATTACAGAGATGTTATTGGGGGCAGAACCATCAAGAGCTGTTGACTGGTAAGTTATAGAAAATAAAAGGAATTTGTCTATATATCTTGTAGGGAGGTTCCCCTGCATGGAGACCTCTTTGTGAAAGCGGATCCTAACACTGCCTTCCCATATGGTCCCTGAAGTGAAAACATGTCAAGAGCATAGTCTGTCCTTAAGGAAATGCACAACAAATGGCAGTCGGTATAATTATTTTGCTCTTACAACAGAATACTTTAAAAAGAATGTGCACTCTTATCTGTTGAATGATGACTGAATGAATGAACAAGTGAACAAGGATGCGGGCAAACAGATGTGGCCTGAATATTTCCATTTCTGCTTCTGCTATTGCTACTGCTAAGTTACTTCAATCGTGTCCTACTCTGTGTGACCCCATAGACGGCAGCCCACCAGGTTCCCCCGTCCCTGGGATTCTCCAGGCAAGAACACTGGAGTGGGTTGCCATTTCCTTCTCCAATGCATGAAAGTAAAAAGTGAAAGTGAAGTCGCTCAGTCGTGTCCGACTCTTCGAGACCACATGGACTGCAGCCCACCAGGCTCCTCCATCCATGGATTTCCCAGGCAAGAATACTGGAGTGGGGTGCCATTGCCTTCTCCGACTTCTGCTTCTACCCCTGCCTAACTTTACAACAAAGATCACAAAATACTAACTGGATATTTGACCACAGTAAGCACATCTATTGAAGTGTAATAATTGTTAGAATGTTCTTAACTAGCTCTTTATGGACACATACTGAAATATTTATAGATAAAATGATACAATACTTGAGATTCCATTAAATATGGAAAGGAGGGGAAGGAAGTATAAAGGAGATACATGAGGACTTCAGTTAACAATTATTAAATTTTGATGACAATTATTAAATTTTGATGGCATTTATTAAATTTTATTAAAATTTTAAATTATTAAATAATTTAAAAATTATTAAATTTTGTGTATGGGAATCATATTAGTCTATCTTCGTGTTTGATTAAGATGTACACGTTAATTGTTTTTGCTTTTCCCCCTCTAATCACAACAAAGTTAATCTATGATCTCTGGCAGAACACAAGGTCATAAGATATTTAATTGCCATGTGGAAAAAATAATATTTAAACCTTTTGGATAACCAATGAGGATATGACAGTTCTTATATTAGAGAGTGGTTTTGTTATTCTTTATTTTGTGGAATGGGGGCAAGGCTTTTTTTGATAAAACAGGTTTGAAAGAGTGTGTGTGTGTTTCTGTATGTTTAGTCGCTCAGTCATGTCCGACTCTTTGCAACCCCATAGACTGTAGCCTGTCAGGCTCTTCTGTTCATGGGATTTCCTAGACAAGAACACTGGGATGGGTTGCCATTTCCTCATCCAGGGGATCTCCTGACCCAGGGATTGAACTCTTGTCTCCTGTGTCTCCTGCAGTGAAGGCAGATTCTTTACCCTCTGAGCCATCACAGAAGTCGAAAATGTAGTATTTTAAAAGCTGAATCACATTATTGCTCCTTTCCATCATCTTAAGGCCCAGAGAGGCCCTCACTGAGCCGCCTGCTTCTGGCCACTGAGTGTGGTTCCTCCTCTCAGTGCAGGAACTGATTGCTCTGCCTGGCACTTCCCACCTTCCCCCCTTTGCCCGGCCACTTCCTCCTCCTACTTTAAGTCTCTGCGTTAATTTCATGCTCCTGAAAGCCTTGCTGGACCCTGAGACCATGCTGGGTGCCCTTCCTACATGCTCTTGTAGCACTGGTGTTCATCCTAACAGCGGTTCTCTCCTTTACACCCCTTACCAAAAGGGAGCAGAAAACCTGTGAGCCAGAGGACAGGAGCGCTCCAGTCACAGCCATCTCCTCCCCGCCTGTCCCTCCGCCAGCGCCTGCACCACCATGAGTCACAACACCATCCCCTGCGCCAACTCCACATCCCCATGCCCGCCTAAACCATTTCAAGGGCTTCTCAAGGCCACCTTCCTTGGCCAATGTCCCCATTTTTCCTTCCTTTTGCTTTAACGGTAATAAATACACAACATAAAACTTGTCATTTTAATCATTTTAAGTGCACAATCCCATGTCATTAACTATATACATAATGTTGTGCAACCACTATCATTATCTATTTCCGAAATGCTTTCATCACCCCGAAATAGAAACTCTGTACCCATTAGACAGTAACTATCCCTACCCCCGGCCTTTGTAATCTACTTTCTCTCAAGACCAGGGACTGTCTCCATGGATTTGCTTATTCTAGAAATGTCATATTAAGTGTAATCATATAATATTTGTTCTTTTGTGACTGGTATATTTCATTCAGCAAAATGTCTCCAAGGTTCATCCATGATGTAGCATGTATTAGAACTTCACTTCTTCTCATGGCTCAAATTCTACTGATTTATACATATACACCACATTGTGTTTATTCATTCATCTATTGATGGATCTTCCCAACCCAGGAATTGAACCCAGGTCTCCTCACTGCAGGCAGATTCTTTACCAGCTGAGCCACCAGGGAAGCCACTGATGAACATTGGGTCTTTTCCAGTTTTTAGTTATTGTGAAGCGTTGCTGTGAATGTTGGCATGGATGCATCTGTTTGAGTTCCTGTTTTCAGTTCTCTTAGGTTCACACCTAGTCATAGAATTGCTGGGTAGTACAGTAATTCAGTGTTTAGTCTTTTAAGAAATTCCCCTTTTGATAAATACAAAGTTTCACAGCAGTACCTCCCTGGTGGTCCAGTGGTTAAGCCTCTGTGCTCCCAATGAAGGGGGCACACGGGGTTCAATCCCTGGCTGGGGAACTAAGATCCCACGTGCCTAAGACATAAAATAAAGAAATAAAGGTTAAGGATTTAAAAAAAATAATAAAGGAAACAAATTTCATACCTACCTAAATACCATGATACGCTACTCCCCTACCCCCGACATGGACGCTCTCACTTGAGAATCAGCATCTCTAAGGAACATGCAAAAGCCTTGGCCCCTGGCAAGACTGTCCATGGTCTGGCCGCATCTCCCTTTTCCATGTCATGGCCCTCCTCCCCTGTGTTTTAACCCTGGTGTGTCCCTGTGATTTCTAGAAGGCTATGCCTTCACGCCCTCTCTTTCTCTGCCTACTCCCCTGGCAAAAATTGTCCAAATCTTCCTGGATTTTCTCTGGTCTCCCACAACACCATCTCTGCAACAAGAGGGCAAAAAATACCACCACTCTGAATTGTTCAAAAGGGTAGACTCTATGCTGGCCTCTCTAGGCTCACATAGCTTGCCATCAACCAAGCCTACACTGTATCAAAGTGCAAGATATTCTGAAAACAAAACTTTACAGGCATAAAATTTCAAGGTCAAACAGATGACAATGGGCTATCCAAAGGAAGTTTCATCTATTTAATGTAATAAAGTACTAGTATAAATATGTTCTACTGATCTTTAAAATGTTACTAAATACCATATTTAATATTTCATTTGATTGCAAATGTCTCAAGGATAGGAATTACATTTTTCCAACTTAAACTTTCCTTCTTTATTATGAAATATAACATATATAGAATAATGAATTGCATGAAAACATGGCTTAATGAATTAGTATAATTCATTATATATATTCATTATATAGGGCTTCTCTCATAGCTCAGTTGGTAAAGAATCCACCTGCAGTGCAGGAGACCCGGGTTCAATTCCTGGACTGGAAAGATCCCCTGGAGAAGGAAATGGCAATCCACTCCAGTATTCTTGCCTGGAGAATCCCATGGACAGAGGAGCCTGGCAGTACATGGGGTCGCAAGAGTCAGACACGACTTAGCGACTAAATTACTCCTACTAACTACTAAACTACTATTCATTATATATTCATTATATATAATTCATTATATATTCATTATATATAACTCAAAACCCAAGTAATCACCACCTAGTTCAAGAAATGGAGAAGGTGATGGCACTCCACTCCAGTACTCTTGCCTGGAAAATCCTATGGACAGAGGAGCCTGGTAGGCTGCGGTCCATGGGGCTGCAAACAGTTGGACACGACTAAGCAACTTCCCTTTCACTTTTCACTTTCATGCACTGGAGAAGGAAATGGCAACCCACTCCAGTGTTCTTGCCTGGAGAATCCCAGGGACAGGGGAGCCTGGTGGACTGCCGTCTATGGGGTTGCACAGAGTCAGACACGACTGAACCGACTTAGTAGCAGCAGCAGCAGTTCAAGAAATACTGTTGTTAGGCCCCTAGAAACCTTGCATGTGACCTTCCCAATGACGACCCCTTCCCTTAGGGAAGTTATCTTTAAGCAGGTCCATATCTTTGAAAATAAAGATCTGTATCCCAGTTAGGCAACTAAAAGCTTACAAAAGAATAAATAAATGTCCAAGATATTTTTACAGAGTCACATGGTATGTACATGAGACTCTAGATAGTGAAGGACAGAGGAGCCCGGCATGCTGCAGTCCACGGGGTTGCAAAGAGTCAGACACATGACTTAGCCCCTGAACGACAACATGGTATGTCATTAACAAATGTGTTGGCTAATGCTTAGTTTCACAGCTCCATATTTTATAACATCTTTAGTTTTATCTACTGAAATCAATTTTAATGAAATAATAAATTTCAGGTCTTCAGTAGTTTCACTTTGGCTTTCACAGATTCCACTGGGGGAAAAAAGCTCAGGTCCATTTATTTCCCTCTCATATACCAGCTGTGTGTGTGTGTACCAACTTTATTGAGATATAATTCACATGTCATACAATTAACTATACAGTTAAATGGTTTTTAGTATATTTATGGTTGTCCAACCATCATCACAATCTATTTTAAAACATTTCATCATCGCCACCCCCCTAAACCCCATACCACTAACAGTCACTTCCCATTTTACTCCAAGCCCCCAGCCCTGGGCAACCACGGATCTATTTTCTGTCTTTATGGATTTCTCTGTTCTAGATGTTTCATATAACGGAATCATACAATATGTGGTCTTTGGTGCTCAGTTTCTTTCACTTGGTATAACGTTTTCAAGGTTCATCTATGTTGTGATATATATCAGTACTTCATCCTTTTTATTTCTGAGTAATACTTCATTGTATGGAAATACCACATCTTGCTCACCCATTTGTCAGTTAATGGACGTTTCAGTTGCTTCTATTTTTGACTATTATTAAACACGCCACTAGGAATATTTGGGTACAGGCTTTGGTACTCAAGGATGTGTACACTGGAGGAGTGAAACTGCCCAATCATATGGCAACTCTATTTACAATCTGCCAGAACAATTTCCAAAGGCGCTGCACCATTTTACATTCCCAGCAGAAGTGTATGAGGCTTCCAATTTCTTCACATCATTGCTAACATTGTTATGATCTGCCCTTTTTAAGTACAGTTGATTTACAGTATTTTGTTACTTTCAGGAGTACAGCATAGTGATTCAGCATTTTTGCAGATTATACTCCAGTATGGGTCATTGTAAGAAAATGGCTATAATTCTGTGCTACACAGCATATCCTTGTTGCTTAAATATTTTACACATAGTAGTTTGTTGTATCTGTTGATTCAATACCTCTAACTTGTCCCTCTCCTCTTTCCTCTTCACTTTGGTAACACAAGTTTGTGTTCTATATCTGTGAGTCTGTTTATGTTTTGCATATACATTCACTCGTATTATTTTTTAGATTCCACGTAGAAGTGATATAATATTTGTCTTTCTCTGTATAACTTCTTTCATTAAACATAGTCTTCTCTAGGTCCATCCTCGTGATCCCATTGTGATTTTGACTTGCATTTCCCTGATGACTAACGATGCCATGCATACTTCCCTGTGCTTACTGGCCATGTGTGTATTAGCTCTGGGTTACAGATGTCTTTTATCAGACTGAGGCAGTCCTTTCTTTTCCCAGCTTGAGTGAGTGAGTGAACGTCACTGAGTCATGTTTGACTCTGCAATCCCATGGGCTGCAGACAACCAGGCTCCTCTGTCCCTGGGATTCTCCAGGCAAGAATACTGGAGTGGATTGCCTTTCCCTTCTCCAGGGGATCTTCCCAACTCAGGCATCAAACTTGGGTCTCCCGCATTACAGGTAGATTCTTTATTATCTGAGCCACCAGGAAGCCCAATGATTCCAAGTTTACTGAGTGCTTATATCATGAAGAGGTGTTACACTTTGTCAAATGACTTTTTTAGCCTCTACTGGTCCTACTTTTTCTAACTGTATACTGGCTACTGCCATTCTTTAGAACAATACCCAAAGACACACTGAAAGTTTATGGACTATTCAGCATAGGCCCAAAATAAACACAAATTCCATAGACATGAATACAGCACAAAGCAATTCAAGTAAAATAAATGATGTCATAAGAGGATCTGTGTTCAACTATCAAATAACCAAAACTGTTCAACATTAAAGAAGTCAATAAAACCTCTTACACTGATAGCCAAATATACCTAAGCCAAGTGGATTTTAGAAAACTTTTAGTTTACAACTTATAATTTAAAGTAAAATATTTAGTGTACAATTTTGAAATTGGTTCAGTTCAGTTCAGTCGTTCAGTCATGTCCGACTCTTTGCGACCCCATGAATCGCTGCACGCCAGGCCTCCCTGTCCATTACCAACTCCCAGAGTTCACTCAGACTCACATCCATTGAGTCAGTGATGCCATCCAGCCATCTCATCCTCTGTCGTCCCCTTCTCCTCCTGCCCCCAATCCTTCCCAGCATCAGAGTCTTTTCCAATGAGTCAACTCTTCCCATGAGGTGGCCAAAGTACTGGAGTTTCAGCTTTAGCATCATTCCTTCCAAAGAAATCCCAGGGCTGATCTCCTTCAGAATGGACTGGTTGGATCTCCTTGCAGTCCAAGGGACTCTCAAGAGTCTTCTCCAACACCACAGTTCAAAAGCATCAATTCTTTGGCGCTCAGCCTTCTTCACAGTCCAACTCTCACATCCATACATGACTATTGGAAAAACCATAGCCTTGACTAGATGGACCTTAGTCAACAAAGTAATGTCTCTGCTTTTGAATATGCTATCTAGGTTGGTCATAACTTTTCTTCCAACCACCGTCTAATATTTAGCTAAAAAAAAAAAAACCCATTAATAGAAGAATAAGTTTTGACTTCACGATGATACGTCTTTGTAAAAAGATGTATATACGTTCCCTCCCTTATAAAATTCAAAGCCTAATTGGGAATGCCATAGACTGTTGAATATTTTAAATGCTAAAAACATGTAAAGGATATTAGCCCAGCCCAAAGTAACAGACCTCCAAAATAACTAATGTACATGCTGAGGTTCTGGATACTACATTGACTCATAAGACCAGTACCAGCTAGAATGGACTAGAGTTGGGAGATTAGGAAAAGGCTTCACAGAGATGTATTTTGCCAGAGCAGAAGAGAAACACAGATGAACTAAAAGTAGCTCATCTAATGAGATCTTATTAAGAGAAAGCCTCAATAACATTAAGAACATTTCTGCTGCTTATTTTCAATGTTTATTTTTGACCAGTGAGTCAGAAAATACAACGAAGCAAAGATGTCATTATTCAAATAATTTCAAAGAAATCATTTAAAATCAGTTTTGGGGGGCCAAATTATATCTCAAGATGTTAAATCAAATCACATATTTTCTCAAAAGAAACTACTACATAAGTCACTTATTTTTATATTGATTACCTCACCCTAAACCCCAAAACACAAAGATTCAGGGTTTTTTGGTTCATGCTTAATCCTGCTGAGATGTACAATATTGCAAATATTGCCCAAGTCTCAATTTAATTCTTCTGAAGTATGGAGCAAGGAAAGGTGCTTGGAAAATTACAGAGATCTACAGGAACACAGATTGCATCCTAGGAAGAAGAGGTACTCTCCTCTTCACCCCAACGTTCAGGATCCTAACCCACTGGGACTGCACCACACTAAAGGCAGTGGCCGAAGGGGCTCTTCTCCCACAAAAGCACTGCACTGATTCTCCAGCATTCAGCTTCTCCACTTGAATGGAATAAAAACTCTTTTGAGAACAACAATTACAATCCCCCCATTTTTTTCTCAGGCACACTATTGGACTTCTTGGTGCAGGCACAATGCAAATAAGGCAAGCTTCCTTTCACAGAGTGATTAATATGCAACGACAGCCTGCTTTTTTAGGAGGATGTGAAGAACCACCAACAAGCTTTTCTAAACCCAGAGGTTTCTACAATTATTTCCACTGTTTATTTTTAAACAGAAGATTACACAATAACGCCAAGCGCTTTAGCTCTAATTTGCCAATATTTTGTAAACAATGACAATTTAGATTTTGAAACCTTTTGTATCATATTTAAGTCTATGGTCAACCATGGAAGCCAATATATTAATTTTTCTCCCTAAATCTAGGAAACTCACTTGTGTGAAACAGAATTCAAGTTATACTTTCTTTTTAAGAAACTGCACTTTATTTTTAAATAGCAAGACCTCTCTGGCGTATACCTTTGGCAAACTCATGATTTTAAAAATTTATTATAAATTCCAAACTAAGAAATTAAATTTTATTGGTAATCCATATAATTTATATGCATGTGCCTTTATAAAACATGAATTTTTAAAATTATTGTTAAATTCAATATGAGGCTATGCCTTGATAGAAAATTAAATGAAATTTGTTCAATAAAACAGTGTCACAAAGAAAAGGTAATTTCTGTGCTACAGATCACATACATATGCACATTTATTCTCAATAATTTATGAAGTTTCATGTTTCCTTGGTGATTTTTACCAAACTTTCCATGACAATGCAAACTATGAGATATAAGACCTTCCTTACTAAAAATTTCGCTTATCTCTCTCTTTTAACCTATCTTCATCTACACAGTCTCATGAGATTCCAATCATAAAAAAAGAAACTCATCAACAACTCAAACATTTTGCTCTGGATGGATACAAATTTTTTCTACTCAATGTATTAAATGTCAAAATGCAAATTTGATTTTTACATTTTTTTTAACTTCTATAGCTACAGTTTTAAGACTGTATAGATATATATAGATGAGACTTATGACTTTGAATTGAATTTCAGTCAAAATATTCCAAAATTATATATAGGTCAATACCTATAATCAAACCTATGGCCTAAATCAAACCTACCTTACTGCCAATAGGCCCAGATCCCGGGGCATGTAATGATGAGGCAAGAGGAGCTGATAGTGACATCTGAGACCCATCAGTTTTCTTCCAGGAGAGATAGTAGCATTATCTCAGGGAAATCAGCAAGTCATTCAAGATATTCTTGTTTCCTTGTGAAACCAGAGTGTTTAACCACTGCATGTCCCTTACATGCCTAGATTCTCCAGACATCACCACGCATGTAACCAGCCCAACACTTGGCACCACCAGATTCACTGTAGGTTTACACTGTTCTCTTCTTTCGTACTTCTAATTCTAAATTAAGGATTTTGTAGTTATAAAAGAAACAGAAAGAATTTATTTCTTCTACTCTGTAAGCAAATAAAAAGATGAAAGTGAAGACTAAATTAACAATGGAACTCCTCATTTTAAATCCCTCCTGTTGAGTTTGTTAAGAGAGAATATAATTTTAAACCCACTTACTACAAAGAAAAAGTTTAATATTTAGAAACACACACCTACATTGTTAAAATAATTATAATTTATGTTTGCTGAAAATATACTCCACTACACACAACTGTTACGGTATTTAAATAATACAATGTAACTGCCTGAGGCTGTCTGCGATACCTAGTCTCTTAATATTGCACAGGGCAGCAAAAACACAACACAGAGTAATATAACACAGATTTACCTCCCAGTGACTTCAAAATCATCCGCTGTAAATATCTCTAGAAAACCAAATAATAAACCATTATCCAGGTTTCTTATTTAGATATAAAACTACTCTTGAATACCTAAATCAAATAATGTGTGAAATGTTTATCTTCTAAAAAATTAATTCCTACATCTAACTTGGCTGTAAAGAACTTGTAAACCATAAATAAATTCTTTTATGAGAAGGGAGGAGGAGAATGAACTGTCTGCATGACCAGTTATCTTAATTGAGTCTGACCAGTAATTTAAATTCTGATTCCAAAACCAATTTAGCTCAGAATGACCTCAAACTGTAATCGAGGGCAGTTAACGGACTCATTTTCAATCTCTTCTCTTCAAAGAATATCACACAATGTCGCTTTTTTGCTTCATTATGACAGATGGTTTTCTTTGATGAAAATTTTAAACATGTCATGAGTAACTTTAAGCTACATACACAAAAGGGAAAATCTGAGAAAGGAATAAATAGCTCTTAGTTATCTTTTTGTGACATTTCAAGGTTGTCTTTGGTATCTCCTTCCACAGGAATAAATACTACAAATGCAATCAGAAAGAGCTTAGAAAGCAGTTAAAAAAATTTTTTTAACAAAACTAATACATTCACCTTAGACCAAACACAAGGAACAGAATAGTTTTTCTGTAAGTACGAAATTAAGTGAATATTTCTAATAAATGTCTCTGCTACTCAACAAGTCTGGGACATCGCCATTTGCAAATGTGTTCATGAAACTGCTCTTTCTCTGGTTCACAGCATCACTGCCAAGCCCAAGTCTTTATATCCAAGAAATGTGGGATCTCAGGCCACCCTGGCATGTTTTGAGGACTCCTTAGTTCAGAATTGTTCAACAATCTGAGACCGGCCCTAAGTCCCTCCATTGTCAATTCCCTTGAAGGTGCCTTAACATTCATCCTCTTAGGTCTCTGCCTTTGATGCACCCCTGAAGCATGTCCCCCTTCCTTTAAGAACTCTTCAAGGTCCTTTCCATCTCAAAAATTCCATACTAAACCATAAGAGATAAAAGATTTCAGAAATCAGCTTTGGCTTGTAGCAAATTTGAACCCTGAAGGAGACAGGTCACCAGAGGGTTCTCATAGTCTGCTCCAAAATTAAAACTAACAATTTCTCTCTTACCAACAGTCCTCTCATACCACTAACTTCAACCACACACACACAGAGACACACACGGGTAACCTACAGTATTATCTCATCTCCCATCCTGCATTGTTCTTCACTCCAGCAGTCTTTACTGCATATTTATTGATGGAGAAGTTAAATGACAGCATCTTTGTCCTTGGGGATATCAGGCATTTGAGAGAAGTGCCCCACAGCAAATAGGAGAATTAAATGAAATCTTGACTACTGAATAAAATATCCCCAAACCATATCTCCCACTTAGCTTACGGAAAAAGAACAATCAGACTTATACCCTGTCATTTGCAAAATGTTGGATTCTCTCCAGCTGATAGCTTAAGAGAAAACACAGGTACTAATGGGCGGGTTTGCATGTCCCCCACCCAAGGGACCAGGTCTGTGCACAATCCCCCTTGCAGGGAACCCACTCACATGGAGCCTCCCCATGGTTCTTCCAGTGTCTCACTCCTAATTACTAGTAGGCATCCAGGGACCATTCAAGTTTGAGAAATGAAATGAGACAATATGAAACACAGCCGAGAGGCTAAACCCAGTAGTAAAGAGGAATTCAAAGGAAAAAGACAATACAGGAAGCAAGGAAAATATTCTAAAATACTCGGGGACATAAAATTTGTTGCATCAAGAAAGAAGAGGGTGCTACCACAGAGACATTCAGACCACATAAAAGAGTTCTTAGAAACTTTTAATATGCTGTATGTTTACATATTTTTGTGTTCTTTATGTTATATATGTTAGCAAAACAGAAAATTCAATAGAAATGTTGGCAAAAAACTGAAAAAACCTCCCAGGAAACAAAGGACGGAGGCTTGGTGAGACCAAGAAATGAGTAATAGGAGACAGAAGATAAGAAAAGTCAGATGATCAATCCAATTCCAAAATAGAGTTCCAGAAAAACAAATTTAAAAGATACAAAAATGCCAAATAAATGACGTAGGAACATTTCCCAGCATTGAAGGACATAAATTTCCACACTAAAAAGGCCCGCTAAGAATCTACCCCAATAAATACTATAAAGAGAAGATCCTAATGCCTTCGACAGGAGAAATAAGTTTCACGCAAATCATCAGAAATTAGAATGTACTGAATTTCACAGATGCAACAGAAAGTTACAAAGTCTGGAACAACATCTTCAAAATTCTCAGGAAAAACAACTTCCAATGGAGAGAATTATATACCAGGCAAACATAAATGAACTGTCACAAGCTTAGAAAATTTACAGTCCAGACTGAAAAACAGGGGTAAAAAAGAAAATAACCATATTTTAACATATTGAGAGGGGATATATACTTCAGTCTGAGAACTTAACCATGAATTAGTGATAGGTATGTAGAAAACTAAGCTAAAAAAACTGAAGCCATAATACACTCAAAAAAATCCAGAAAACTATAAAAGAAAGGTAACAAGGTCACAGCACTGATAAAGGCTCAGCTGTGAATAATATTTATATGGTCATGATAATGTAAACATTAAATACTGATTTAACAAAAAATCAAAAAATTGCAATATTGGGAGGCCATGGTAAAATAGGAAGGAATGGCAAGTGTGTAAGAGTAGTAAACTCCCACAGGAAAAAGTCAATAAATAATACCTAAAACTGGAAATTCAGTTCAGTTCAGTCACTCAGTTGTGTCCGAGTCTGCGACCCCATGAATTGCAGCATGCCAGGCCTCCCTGTCCATCACCAACTCCGGGAGTTCACCCAAACTCATGTCCATCGAGTCAGTGATGCCATCCAGCCATCTCATCCTCTGTCATCCCCTTCTCCTCCTGCCCCCAATCCCTCCCAGCATCAGGGTCTTTTCCAATGAGTCAACTCTTCGCATGAGGTGGCCCAAGTACTGGAGTTTCAGCCTCAGCATCAGTCCTTCCAATGAAACTAGGAATTAAGAAAGTATAAATATGGAGATAAAAATGTGGAAACAGGTAAATGAGTAGAAAGTGGTTGTTTCAGAGGAGTCAAAATCAAAGGTTGGAGGGTTAAGGAGGGGTAAGATGGAACAGAAAGAGTTGGGACTGGGGACGAATGCTTTTTGTTTCAAGTCATAAAATTATTTAACTTTTTAAATGTGGACATTTCAATTTGCCAAAAGTAAACATTAAATTCAGGAAAGAAGACAGGAGTGACAACCAAGTAATTGCAATTGCTTGACTGGTTAAGATCTTTAATCTGAAGATATATTTAGTGTAACTTAGCAGAGAAAAGGGAAACGAACTGACCCACTTTATCTTAGTGGTAAATAACTTGGGCTTCAAGCCAAGCTGAGAAGCTATATAGTATAACAAAGTCACTTTATAAGAATGAAATATGAAATCTTTGTCCTAAATCCTCGGGGATTAGAATGTCTTGAGTCAATTTTCCAGATGACTAACACTAATTACATTACCTCTTTCATAGACAATGGTACCTATGTTTATTTTGCTTTATTTTCCAACTATATGGGAAAAAATCATAGCTCCTTTAGCACCTAGCACAGAGCTGAACACAAAAGACATAAGCTCAATAACTGAATCGGTATAATTGTTGCCTGCTGCTTGAAAACGAGGTTTAGTTACGAATAGGCATTATTTATACTGCACTGTTTTAGAGACATTCCCTTAGCATCTGTGATGCATAGGGCTTTTTTTTTTAACCAAATACTATGGCTATGATTGACATGCTTTCTATGTTCTTGAGTTTGATTCTCATAATTGTCCCATCCATTCAAGTTACTGAATCTTCTTCCCATCAGTGTACCTGTACCTAGCAGGCATGTTTCCTTGATGCTAATCTGAATATAGGAATCTTTATAAATGTGGCAGAGTGTAGAAATTAATTAAGAATATACGAGCTCTTTCTGAATAAAGGTCTAATGTCTTTAATGTCTAACGAATCAAGTCCCATGGACAGAGGAGCCTGGCAGGCTACAGTCCAAGGGGCTGCAAAGAGTCGGACACGACTAAGCAACTAAAACTACAAATGAAATGCATACAATTCAGTGCATGGACTTGGGGGTTAACTATCTTGGCTATCCAGAGGCTTCATTCCTTCACTCCTTCACTCTTTCCCTTAATTTTTCATTCTTCATGCTCCAATAAAGAAAGGTTACCAGACAAATGAGTTCCATATTAATGAATTGCTACTAACAGGGTCTTTATCAGCAGCCATTACTTAAATACAGCCTGATGCTGGGAAAGACTGAAGGCAGGAAGAGAAGGGGACAACAGAGGATGAGATGGTTGGATGGCATTACCAACTTGATGCACATGAGTTTTAGTAAGCTCCGGGAGTTAGCGATGGACAGGGAAGCCTGGTGTGCTGCAGTCCATGGGGTTGCAAAGAGTCAGACACGACCGAGCAACTGAACTGAACTGAAGCCTCCACCATTGACAAGTTTAATATTAACTCTATGCAAATAGAAAGAAGAATCTATATGAACTCATTTTGCTCTATAAACTTCTGCTTTTCTCAAAATCGAGACCACTTGGCTTTCACTAAAGATAACACAGCTAAGCAATGAGTCATGGCATTTCTCACTCAGTCACAACTCAATGGTGAGTTCAACTCTGAACTCTCAGAGAATGAAAAATAAGTGGAAGAAAATGTGACTCTAATTATAATCAATACTTAAATCCAACACTCATTGTGCACCCCTTCACTGTGAACTTTAACAGAAAGAAAGGAAATGGGAAAAAATGGCTGAGTTTACTATGTGCCAGACAGTTGTATGAATTACCTCATTTTATCTTCACAATAACCCTTTTAGGTAGGTATTATTATCCCTGTCTCACAGATAAATAAACTGAGTTTTTGGAGAGATTCAATTATTGGCTCAAGGTCATGGACAGCAGGAAAGCCACCTTTCAAAATCAAGTGTGATATAAAAGACCCATAGGGCGCCCCCTACAGGATGCACTGCCTATAGAACACCACAAACAGTAAATTAAGAAAGGAAGGTAATTTATAATATCAATTTATGCCTGCACTGAACTTAGGTCTTCTCATGCATACAACAGCAGATCTTTAAGGTTTCCATTTGTGTCCTGAATAAAATTATCATATGGCAACCACGGCTTGACTGGTGAGCGGCAGTATCTACTATGGACAGAACAGACAGTTGGGAGATGACACTGGAAAAGGGGTCAATCTCAGCCATTACCAGCCACTCCTCTGCTGATCTGATAAACGCAATGCATCTAAAATGTGACAGGACGGATTTTAGAAGATTTTGCATAAAAACTAATGGGTATGGGATTTCTTTGGCAATAATACAAATGTTTAGAAATTTTAAAAAAGGTATGTGCGTGTTCCTACCAGTCTCTCTTGGCTCTTTCCCTGGGTGTGCGGGTAGTGCCAGACGGCTCTGAGCTTGAAGCCTTCCCAACGACTTCTTCTCCCCTTCTTTTTGGCCAGTGTCTTAAGGTATTAGTTCTTCCGCCACCTTTGACTCTAAGAACTTGAATTTCACTCTCTGACTGAAATTACTCTAACGTTTCCATTCTCCTCCAAATCCAAAGATTCTCCTTGAGTCTCATCCTCCTTATTCTCTTAACCACAATAAGCACCGCTGTCCTCTTTTTCATTGCACTATTTGTTTTGCCTTTGGAACATAAAGCTCATTAGAGAAAGCCCAGGTTGTATAAAAATAATCTTTCAGTCTTAAAAAGTAAAAAAGATTTTCAAAACAAAACAGATTATGCTTATAAATTCCATTTGCTTTCCAACTCTTCTACTTAACATTATTATCCTTCTCTAACCCAGGCATTCATATTTGCAAGGCTCTGGTCCCCTTTATTTGTTCACTATCACTTCATAAATTATGGACAAGTACCATTATAGATGCTACATAAATACAACAACATAAATACTCCAGGTGTGATAAAGACTCCACTAGGTACCAGTCATAATTCACGGTGTTTTCCCTCCACTGAAAAAGGATCAAAATATAGACTACTATGACTCTGTCTTCTTGATCTCCTTAGCTGGGTTACCTCCAAGCTTCCACCCAAACATGCACCAGTAACATACCTCATCCATGCTAAATCCTTCCTTTAAACCTCTTTCAGCTCTCATTTACACTGTGAAGAGTTTTCCAATCTCCCCTGGTACACAGGCAATCTTTATCCTGCCTCGACAATCTGAGCCACGTACTGGCTTTAAATGCCACCTGGTATTCCCAGCCGTCTTTTCATTCTCCACTAGACAGTAAGCTCTCTTACTATCAAGGAATTGTACTTGAGAGTTTTGGGTTTTTTTTTACATCTGCAGCTAAGAGACTGCGGCAATGCTCAGTAAGTATTTTCACTGATATTGCTTCTCCCTCTTCCCCCAAACCCATTAAATCTCCTCCCTATCCCTTCTCTGCACTACGGGCAGTTTTCCCTTCTCTCTAGTCCTATATTCTTCCATCTGTGACCTTAGCTTTCTAACTCTATGGACCTGAGTCATAACACGATATATGTTTTCCATCACAACCAGATCAACAAAAGTTTCACAAAACAATATCTACCCTTACTACATAAGATATACTCTCTATTTCATTCCATTTCTTCTTTCTCCCTGTTTCCCCCTTCCTTCCTTTCTTTAACACTAGTAGAAGTCAACTGAATAGATTCCACCACCCACAGTTGAAAAATACTGACCTACAAGGTAAGACACAAGGATGGCCCAATTTTTTCTAAAACCTAATGTGCATAAAACTGAGGGTATCCATTCTCCATCCAAGGTAAGCCCTTCTTCCCAGTTCCCTATCAGGCTGACAGTGCCATGATTATTGCATTACTTTGGGTCTACAGCATAAATGTTTTTCTCTCTCAGTCTGCGACCATTCTGGACCTAGCATTTCCTCTTCTGGCTGATTTGTGATCTCCAGGGTGTCAGCTGTGCATCCTTTTCATTCTAACCCAAAGTTACCACAAGTGTATCTTTCCAAGATTATCTGCTTTATAAAATATTGATATATCACAGTTGTATTTCTTTAACAAGCAGCTCTGATACACAAAATTTGATTTTTGTAAGACTTTTCAGCTGTGTGTCTATTAATAAAAGGTATAGTTAAGTATTTCAGTTTGTGGTGAATTTCACATATATTATTTGATTTGATTTTCCTATTCAAATGAGGAAATTACAGTTCGAAGATATTAAGCAACTTTCACAGATTAACTAGACTAGTTGATAACAGAGCCAAATGCTGAACCCAAATCTTTTAAATCTAAGCCCAACTGTTCCCTTTCTTCACATACACATCTTCCTACTCTTAAAAGACTTTCATTGCACCTCATAGGCCTTCAAAGCAGCTTTAACTGGATCTCCTATCTCCCAGTCTCTAAGTTCTCCATCATCTAGCTGACTTTTTATAATGCAGCAAGAAATCCTTTCACCAACTCACAGCCCCTATAGTGCTTGCCACATGAAACCAAAACTTCCTTTAAGGACTGCAATGATCTTGACCGATTAGGCCCTGGTGGCTCAGACGGAAAGCGTCTGTCTACAATGTGGGAGACCTTGGTTCGATCCCTGGGTCGGGAAGTTCCCTGGAGAAGGAAACAGCAACCCACTCCAGTACTCTTGCCTGGAAAATCCCATGGACGGAGGAGCCTGGTGTCCATGGGGTTGCAAAGAGTTGGACACGACTGAGCGACTTCACTTTTTTTTTTTTTTCTTTTTCACTTCTCTGCTAATTCACAGCTGGATCAAACGCAGAGCCTAACACATTGCTATAGCTGACTATACCCTTAAATATTTTAAAAAATGATTTTTCTTACATCCCCAGTAGCACCCCCTCTTTTGCTGAGCATTTAAGATTTTAATAAGACCTGTCCCAATATCCAGTCTGCTGTCATTGCTCCTCAACACTAAGGATCCTCCAGCTAGAAGCATCTCCTACAGAGAACTGGCCCTTCCTCTTATCTATCCTGTGTCCCGAAGCTTGATATCAGCAGCTCTGCCACACCTTTTCCCAGACATGAAAACCAACTAAGATGACTTTTGGCTTTCTGAATAATTCTCACAATTATTGCCTGCCTCCTTCTCTCTAGGCACTTATTCACACCGTATCTTTCAGGATTTCGTACCATCTGAACTAAGTAAGTGTTTTTGCCCCAGCCATCTGAAAGCCTCTGCAGGACCAATATAATACACTTAAATGTATTTTGTTTTTCCCCTTGGCTTCCAGCACAAACTCTGCACATCCCGTTCACACCTGTTTAACAACCATTTGAAACAAAACCTCCATGGAGGATGAACTTTAAAAACAAATACTGAGTTCCATTCAGTTCAGTCACTCAGTTATATCCAACTCTTTGCAGCATGGACTGCAGCATGCCAGGCTTCCCTGTCCATCACCAACTCCCACAGCTTGCTCAAATTCATGGCCATCAAGTCGGTGAGGCCATCCAACCATCTCATCCTCTGTCATCCCCTTCTCCTCCTGCCTTCAATCTTTCCCAGCATCAGGGTCTTTTCCAATGAGTCAGTTCTTTGCATCATGTGGCCAAAGTATCGGAGCTTCAACTTCAGCATCAGTCCTTCCAATGAATAACCAGGACTGGTTTCCTTTAGGATTTGGTTTGATCTCCTTTCAGTCCAAGGGACTCTCAAGAGTTTTCTCCAACACCACAGTTCAAAAGCATCAATTCTTCAGAGCTCAGCTTTCAGTACCTATCTTACATATGTGTAACATATTATCTGTCTTACATAGGTGAATCATTTAAGCTCACCAAAACCCATACTGCAGGTGTCACTTTTCCCATTTTACAGAGAGGGGGCGAGCTCAGAAATGCAGCAACTTGTGGAATGTCAGTGACAGTGACTTTGACCTAGACCTGTCAGACTCCAAAGCTCTTAGTACTGCCTACCACTCCCCCCCATTTCCATCTGATCCAGAAGCCAAGCAAGTTCACCTTTGCTTGGCATGTACTCTGATGCTGCGCTAAGTCACGTTTGACTCTTTCGACCCCGTGGACTGTAGCCCGCCAGGCTCCTCTGTCCACAGGATTCTCCAGGCAAGAATACCGGAGTGGGTTGTCATTTCCTACTCCAGGGGTTCTTCCCAACTCAGGGATCGAACCCTTGTCTTCAGTATCTCCTGCCCTACAGGCACGTTCGTTACCACTGAGCCACCAGGGGAGGCCTGGCTGATCCTATATGTATTCACATCATCCTAACCTTAGAAAAGGATGAAATGAAGTCAGAGAAAGTAAGTTCCAGTCCGAGTTTCACATGAGTAAATCACTTACTCTCCTAGCTTCAGTTTCTCTTTCAAGACCTAACACAACCTGGCCCCGAGAATTGGTTTTTCTCCTCATCTCTAGCCACTTCCCCCAAGCACCCCACACTGTTTCCCAGATACGACTGTATATATCCACGTCTCTATGCGTTGGTTCTGCTGAATCACCTCTTCTTCCTTCTCCATCCACCGAAGGCAAACTGACACCCCTTACCCACCTCAAGGGAGCCCCAGGCCAAATTAATTGCTTCCTTCCTTGTGCTCCAATGGTATTTAATTCATGTCTGTATTTATAAGTACAGTGTCTCCCCCACACTGGATGGTACGCTCCAGAAGCAGACACGCCTTATTCGACTTACTGAAACCCAGCACAATTCCTGAAACTATTTGACCATCACAAGGTTTCAGGAAAGTTCGCTGAATTGAGAAAGTCAGGAATGTCTGTTGTGATTCAGCCAAGATTTGTTAAGCAGTCAATCAACCATGCCTCCAACTAAGAGGAGCATCTGTCCTTCCTACTTCACAGAGAGTTTTTTAAACGTTATCTGTTTACCTCTCCAACTACCCAAAGATGGATTTCCCCCTGATAATATCTCATAGCACCCTGCTCCTTTTCTTAGTTTTTAATCAGAATATGTAACTATAAAGATGCGTGTGAATTACTTTGTTAATGTCTATATTCCTCCACACTCTGAGACTGGAAGCTCGACACAGGGATGATGTTTACCACTGTATTCCTAGCACCTAGCACCTAGTACCTACTCGATTAATATTTACCAAATAAAAGATATGAAGATTAAAAGACACAATGATCAAAATATCTGTGAATTGTATACAGATGATAAATAAGATACACTAATTAGGATTATATATCCAGTTTATCCCCTTTGATGGCTACACCAAAACCATCAGTCTCTTCTCCAGTATCCTATGCCTTTAGTTGGCAAACTTCTTCCAGCCTTGCCAATAGGGCACTTATGTTTGACTCATCTGAGTAATAAGAGCAATTACCTTATTTTTATTCCAGTTTGCAATTTATAAAAATATCTGCAGTGAGACATATTTAATCACCTCTGTTCTCACTAAAGACAGTCTATAAAATATAGGTCAAATAGCTTTCTCTTTTCAAAAATAACTTTGATTTTGATACATGGTTCTCATCTTCAAAGCACTATACAAACAACCTTTACAAGGTACAGGTACACACTGGAACAATTAGTTTGTATTCTCAGGCGAGTGGGCCCAAGCGGGCCAACACAGTTGCCACGGCAAGTCAGATGTTTGCATGGGCTCCTTAGCTACATGGGTTCCTTCCAAGGCTCCGGGGCGATGCGGATCTGGTGACCTGTGCTTATGAGCAAAAGAGTTCTGAATTGGCTTCAAAATCACAGACCTTTCAGCCCCATGAAACCCAGAATCCTTTTGCTAACAACTTTCAACCTCCTAAGACCCCTTTCTCTCTGAAGTATTCATAACCAACAACGTGGCAGGCATATTTAAAACAAGATTTTTAAAATTCTAGTTCTAATCATTGAAATACAGTGCTTTAACATCCTTTTTTAAAGTCTATCTAAAAAGAGAGCATGATGTCTGAATAATTTTTTTTCTAGGTCCATATACACCCCTCTTTCTCTTTAATAAGCACAGCTCACGTGCATTCTAAAATATTCACAAGGTCTCTAACAAGGAAGTATTGCTAATTTTCCTACCTCACAGAAGAGGAAACGAACTTAGAGGACTGAATTGACTCACCCGGGATCAGACAACTAATAAAGGATTCATGTGCTTGGGGTATCACCCGAGGGCCACCGGCCACTCTTAATCTCCAGGCTCTCCCACTCGCAGGGTTCCTTGACAGCAGAAATTAGGTCATCACAGTGCTTTGTAATTCGCCACAGAGCTGATGATAAAAAGCTGGCACTCGATAAACATATTTGATGAACTATTTAAGAGAATACCTATTGTTACCCAATCCCTACTGGCGTGACAGCACTATGAATATTCCTAAATGGTGAGGTAATCTGATCTCTCAGGAATGGTACAGAAAGGAAAACAGGGCCAGATGTTGCCAGGGTTTGCAGCTACAAATCAAAACGTACTCAGTGAGCATATCCAGTGGAACACAGGTTAGACAAAACCCTGTCAAGTCCCACCAGCAAGGCAATCTTTGAACTGAAGTCATATCTACAATCATATCTACATATATCTGGAGAAAAAGAATGCCTAACAGGTTTATTAAAACCTTTAAAACACACACACACACACACACACTCCAACACAAGACAGACCAAATGTTTTGTTCTTCTGGCACAGTCCTCTTTGAGTGATTGCTTGGAAGTTAAATCAATTCTGCAGGAAGGAAAAAGTGTGGCTACCTAACTGAAAACAGTGAACTCAGTGGCTGCGTGTAGACACGGCCTAACAGCATTTCAAGGGTAGTGTACTAAACGTGCCTGAAAGGCTGCCCCTGGCACCCACACCAACATCAAAAGGCAGGGCTCTAATGAGGATCTTCAGCCAAGAGACGGCGTTTCAACGCGGTGAAATCAAAGGGCATAATGGCACCACTGGCAACGCCAAATAATTTACATCCCTGTACATCAGCAAATGGTTTTCAGTGTGGCACTAAGATGCAATAACAAAAGGGCGAGAGTTGACACGCCTCTGGCCCTCAGATGGCCTTCTGCGCTGTGCCACTCTACAGTGGTCAAGTCCATCTGCCTGGATTGCTGATGGGAGGTTCACTACACGGTCTTCTAATACGAGAAACTCTAGATCTCACAGAGACCTATTCATCAAGACTCGGAGAGGTCCCTGGCTATTTATTCACTCTTCCTAAGAGGCCGACTCCGACAATACTGCTCAAAGCCTCACTGAGTATTTTAAGAGATGTACAAAATCCTTCTCTGAATCGTATTGTTTCTTCCTTTTTATCCAAAGGAATCTTAACCTTGCCTTCTTGATTCAAACCTCAAACAGACGTTATCATTCTATGGCCTGTTGAGTCACCTTTTCAATGTGGTTTAATTTGTAATTCATTTTTAAGATTGGAAAAAAGTGCTGTTTTTAATTTCCTGCCCCTTCTTTTAACATTCCAGAAGTTCCTTAGCCTATATAGTGTTAGGTGAATTTAAGGATTATCTAATAATACCTAAACTGAAGAATTATCAATTATGGAATTTACATTAAAATATTTATATTGACAGCATAAGACACGTGTGTGCTCAAAAGCTCAATACTTAAGTAGCACAGGAGAGCCTTTTAAAAATGCCTTTGTCTCCTGCCAGAGCGACTGTTCCCAGAAGACTGACGAGGGCAGGTGCCAATCTCTTCTCTCCTCTCCCTGCTGACTGGTTCTGCTCTCCAGCACCGCAGAACCAAGATCAGCAGGGAAAGTTCAAACCGTTCATTAGCAACAGGTAGTCAGTCACTTATTTTTCACCAAGACAGGAAGGACTGTCTGTAAAATATCTTTGGAGGTCTGCCGTCAGCGCTGAAATCCCTTTCAGTCTGGGAAGCAGCCCCAGTTCTTTAACTGTGAAGACGTAAACGTGGGGGAATTCATCAAACTAATATTAAATAGAGACTTTGTCACCTTAAAAGACTCACTGCTTGGATCAGAAATTCTGAAGTCTCTATTTCAAGCAGTGTGAAGTTTACAAGATACTGTCTATAATTTACAAAACTCGGTTCTGCAGCAAACAAAAACATCTGTCATGTCAAAAGATTAGTATTTGAATGACAAAATGGTGCTACTTATTTTGAAAGGCAATTAGGATGTTCCCTGTGACAAAAAAAAAAAAAAAAAGATATAGATCACTTACATTAAATGACATATTACCTATCTGAGGAAGCTAATTAATGATAAATGTATTCTGAAGAAAAGTGCTATGCAAAACTCTCAAAATTGAGGGTTTTTTTCTCTCTTATTGCTGCTTTGACTAAGCACCTACAGTCCTTGAAAACAGCACATCCACACCACGAATTTTTTTGCAAACAATTACTACTTTAATTCTTGAACTATCAAACTCAAGAAACAATCACCATTTACATCAACAAACCCATAGCTTAATCAATTAGCATAGAGACTTCGATGAACCACCTTATGGAACAAGCATGTGTCTTGCTATTTTCCACTATTTTAACATTATTTTCAAAAAAAAAAAAAAAGATTTGGGTAAAGGTATCTGGAAAGAAGTCATCAAGTTTAATCTGTCAGGGGAAGACAGGGGAAGCTTCTTGAAAAACTGACTCTAAAAAACAGTAAGTGTTAGACTATGGGATTCCCTGGTGGCTCAGGAGTGAAGAATCTGCCTGCCAGTGCAAGAGATGAGGGTTCAATTCGTGGGTCAGGAAGATTCCCTGGAGAAGGAAATGGCAGCTCACTCCAGTGGGCTTGCGAAATGCCATGGTCTGCAAAATGCCATGGACAGAGGAGCCTGGCGAGCTACAGTCCTTCGGGTCGCAAAGAGTCTGACACAGCTGAGAGATGAAGCACAGCACAGCTCTATTCCATTAAACTTTGTTCAGAAACATACATTACTGATCTTAAAATGAAAACCAATTAAAAAAATTTTAGCTCACCGTAACTGTGTTGACAGCAAATTCTCCTGAAACCTATCTTAATTCATTTAGAGAATGATATCAATATGTACTATATATATACATGCAAGCTAGCTTTTGGGTGTAGCAAAGGTGCTCTTTGTTCTTAATCTGGTGCAACTTATTAGAAAACCAGTCCTGATCACTCCCTGACTCTTTCAAGTTGGCAGAGAACTGAAAAAATTATCAAATAAATGACTTAACAACCATTCCAGATCATTCAATCAATTTTTCCACCAAACATCTCAAACTGACATCATGATAAACTCAAATTTGTAATTCCACAACCTTTCACTTTATTACTAAGGAGCAGAAGACTCCAAAATGACAGAGGGGCAGCAGACACGATTCCTTTGGTATATTAAGATGAACACACCTTACATTTAAATGTTCATGTGTTCCCAGTCGTGAAGTAACTTAACTACCATTGTCCCTGGAGAGGCTAGAATATTGGAGGGGAAAAAAAAAAAAAAAAAAACCAGTAAAACGCGTGTGTATGTGTCTTTGGGTGGGAGAGAAAGAGGGAGAGAAAGCAAGACTGCGGTCATTTTTGTTTCTGTCCTGACCCTCTGACTTGAACTCAATTTTTTTTTAATGTGAAAACAATACTTTATTGGAAAATTATTTCTCTTTGGAAAACCGCTCAACTTCTTTCTTTTGTTAAGCATCCCTGCATGTGTTTCTCGTTCGTTCTGCCTTTTCCCCATCCTCACGTTACTAGGGCCCCCTAAAGAGGATGCTTTCCTTCCAAACATTGGTCGGAAAGCCACTCATACCTTGGCAGCCAAGAACATCCAATCTGGGATTCCCTGGGCGTGTACCTGCTATGACTCCCTAGGGAATCCCAACACCAAGAGCGACACCCATCACGGGGTTGGTAACGACAGCTGAGCGATCCCCCAGAGCCCCTCAAAAATCAGGTCTGTGTGGTCATGCCCCCACCTAGGGGACAGAAGGCCCAAGAATCACACAAACACACTCGTGCGGTGCAGGGGAAATCGCGCGCCGGAGACCTACCGACACGACGTGAGAAGACCTGACAGGGCGCCCCTGGCCAGCCGGCAGTGGGCACAGAACCAGGGGTCAGGCAGGGTTGGCCTCCCCGTCGGGAGGCTCGCACCCCCCCGGCCAAAGCCCCGCCCCCGGCGTCGCCCCCGGCCCGAGGCGCGCCGGTCAGCGCACGCGCGTCGGTGCGCCCAGCCTCTGCGCCCTCCCGGACCACACGCTCCGGCCCAGTCGGCTCGGCGTGCGCGCGCGAGCCCGTGTGTGTGTGTGTGTGTGTGTGTGTGTGTGTGTGTGTGTGCGCGCGCGCGCGCGCGCGCGTCTGTGTGCCGGAGGGGCGGGAGAGATGGTCCAAGCAGGCGTGCAGGAGGCGCGAGTGGGCGAGCACGGGCTGGTCGGGCCGGGAGACCTCCCTGGGACCACCTCGACTCCCTGTTATCTCCTCGGAAACTGCGGACCGGGCGGGGGGCCGGCCGCAGGGCGGGGTTCCTCCCGGCCTGGGGTGGGGGTGAGCGAGACCGTTAGGCTGGCGCACCGGGAGACCGTGCTGGCAGCCCCGGGCCGCCACCCGCGCCGAAATAAAAAGCCTCTCGCAGCTTCCCGCCCAGCCAGCCTCTCTCTGATTGGTCGCCGGAGAAGAGACCCGAGTTGGCTGGAGGCGGCGGCCGCGCGCGGCTCTCGTGCCGCCCGGGGAGGGGGCGCGTTGGGTGCTCCCAGCTCTCCCGCACTCGGGTCGGGCGGTCTAGGGCCGCTCCAGCGGCGCCTGGCAGCGGCGGTCGCAACACACAGACCCCTCCGTCCGGCTCTCCTCGGGAGCTTCTCCCAGCACACACCCCACCCCCACCCCCCGGCCCAGAATGTCCGCCCACCCCACCCAGCACTCTGCAGCCCCGTCTCCTTTATTCCAGTCCGTCAGCTCCAAAACGCAAATCCTGGGGTGGGGTGGGGTGGAGTGAGGCAGGGTGGGGTGAGGCGGGGTGGGGTGGAGTGAGCAGCTGGAGAGGAGGGTGGGCACGCACAGAAGAATCTTCCAGGGAATCTAGGATGGAAATACCCCAAATGGGAAAAAAAAAAAGGGGGGCAAAAACAAAAAAACCACCTCCCCCCCGGCCGCCAAGGTGTTTGGGGCGGCGGCGCGGCCCCCTCCACCCGCGGGAGCATCACTACTGTCTTCCTCCCAGCTCCCTATTGTTCGCACTTTGCCAGGATCGGGGACCTCGCCCAAAGAAAGGAGACTGAGGCGAGGTGTTTCGAGAGGCTACCTGCCATTCTTTTCTCGCACCGTGCAACACGGGGCTCGCGGTGCGTGTGAAGGCACACGCGCGCACACACGCGCGCACACACACACCAGGCAGCCCCGATCACGCCCTCCTCGCCCTCCGCCCCTCCGCACTTCCTCCTGTCAAAACGCAGCGCTCGACCCTCCCATCCCTCCTTGCTCTGGGCCGAGAGCCGGCTTTGCAACTAACCAGCAATTTGGCAAATGAAAAACTAACGTCATATCGACAGGGAGGTGCAACAACGGCCACACAGCTCTGAGATTCTGCCCATTTCGCCCCATTTTTGCAAACCGTTATTTCTCCGGGGCGGGCAGGGAAGGGGGTAGGCGCAAAGGCGGCTAGTCCCACTTTATTAGACCCGGGGAAATAACGATCACGGGCGGCTGCCCCGGCCTTATTGTTCACTTTTCGTGGAGCCGGGGCCGAAAACCCCTTACCCACGGAAGCCGAGCCTGTGCGGCTGTACCACCGAGCTACGGCATCCGCCGCCCGCTTTCGGGGATGGAGCGCTGCCCATCGCCGGCGCGACCGCAGCGTCCCCGGGAGCGGACGGTTCGGCTCCCAGTGCCGCGGGCACACAAAGTGGGAAGGGCGGGCGCGCTGAAGGGGCGCCCGGCGCTCGCTGCGCGGGGAGCCTGTCCCGGTCCAGGCAGCCCGGGAGGGCGCGGGGTTCGGCTGGGCTGCAAGGACGACGCGCTCCTTCCTCAGCTCAAGGAAAATGAACACCTTTAGCATTCCACGTAAAACCACCCCCAAATAACAGCGTTCCTCGGGGGACGAGGAGGAGGCAGGGGGCAATGAGCAAATCAAATTGAGAATAATAATTTTGAAAATGTACCTGCAGTTCCCAGGAAAAACAAAGTCCAGATGAGATTCTTAGTTTGCAGCATTGTAATCTGCTGGCCGGGAGGGATGTTCTTGCCGCGGTAAATTCTCTGCCCCCCCTTGCAGCGAGTGTGGACGGCGGCAGAGCAACAGACCTAGGGGCAGACAATTGCCAGGCTGAGTACGATTATTTTTGCAGAATTGTTTCCTGCCAGCCGCTGCCGAGATGCGTTCACGCGCTGATCGGAGAATGAGTGACAGCCCCAGCCTCAGCACACTCGCAACTCGGAGATCCTTGCGCTGGCCCGGGTTCGCTTTGATGGAACTGGGGATGGGAGCTGGGGGCGGGGGGCGGGGGTGAGAACCTCACTGTGTCCTTCCACCACGCCGGCCACAAATAGTGCCTCACATCAAGGAGGTAAGAGAGACAGGGGAGGCAGATGCGGCGGCCTGCAAAACGTGGCCTGGAGCCGCAGGAGGAGTCGGGCTCTTTCACACGCAGTCTTCCAGGCAGAGCTGGGATTTCTTCTTTTCACAATTCTCCCAAGCCTCCGCGGTCCTTAATGCCGTCCAGCCTTCCTTCATCGGGAAGCGAGGGTACTTTAATAACTAGTAGATAATAAAAAGAAAATCTTAGGTTTGCCTAGGGTTTCAAAGTTGTCAAATCCTCCATTTAGATCTTAAGATCCTTGAATTATAAGAATAGCCTAGGACTTCATTTTTTTAAGTGCAGGAAATTAGAAATTTGGAGAGGGATGAGGATCGCTGTTGTGGGGTTTGGTTTGGGTTTTGCTTATTGGTTTGTTCGATACTGGCTGTGAAGTTTGCCTCAGAGAGGCAACAAATCCCAAGGGAAGGAGATGGGAAGCAACTGAAGTTAAGAGGAAAACGCAGATGTTTAGAAGGGCTTTTCAGAAATAACTGAAGGAAAATGTTTTCTTGTTTACAAATGCTGAAATCTGTTATAAACCAAGATTTTTTTTTAATGTAGGTTTTATAGTATAGGCACTGTATTAAATAGTATTTTCTTACCAGGGTTACAGCCTCACTTCTTAAAGAGTTTAATACACATCATCACTGAGGTACCAACATTAAGAGTTTCAATGAATCTTCCAGCTGTATTTTAAACAGAAGAGGGTGGAGGAGCAGAGTGAAAATAGGCCTGTTTCAGCCCCGGAGCAAGGCTTGAGTGTTTAAGGGACAAAAGGTGAGGTAGACTCGGGAGCTGGCAGTGTTCTAGCTGCTGGACTGGGCTATTAGCACAGAGAAACCCTCCCAGTGGAAGGCTGCCTGCCTGTGTTCAAAGCACCAGTAAACCAACATCACCACGCACTCCATTTTTCTTCAAAGGTCAGACTCCCCACTGCTGTGCCACTCTTTTCAAACCTGTTCTCTGCTGGTTGACCAGCCAGCCTCCATTACTGGAGGGCTTTCACTCGCCACTCCCCAACCTTCCTACCCCCCTCCCCCATCCCCGCACCTCCGTGGATTTGACCAGGCCAGCCACACCAACAGCCTGAAATACATGGGCCCCTAAAAAGGGCTTCCTCCCTCAAATCTATCTTTCACAACATTTGCTTTGTAATAATTCCCTCATACCAACTGTAAATAATTTTAAAATACATAGAAGTGGAAAGAACTAAAAATATCCCCCAAATCCCACAGATTCCAGAGATACCCACAGCCTTTCTAAGTCTTCTGGAGATGCATATGATTTTTATCATTGACATAGTCTAGTAGAGCTTTGAATGCTGTTCATTTTCCTTAACATCTCATGATAAGCATTTCCCCAAGTTGTTAAAAAGTCTTTTGCAATCTTTTGTAGCAATGTAATATTTCTTCATCTCCAAAGTTCTTCAATGGTTTTAGCAGGATATTTAGATTGTGTCCAGAGTTTGATAATATAAATAATGCTTTTTGAAGTCTTTTGGTAAATATTTATTGAGCAACCACAGTGCTTAGCCCTGTGCTGGGTACAATGAATTATATAGTTACTGTTGTTGTTTCAATGGTTGCTGTATTGAAGCCAAGCGTCTTTGGCTTCAGACATGAGGTTCGGCTAACATGTAAAATTGTCACATTAAGCCTTGTAAACTTAAGTCAATAAATATATTAGACTTTTTTCTAAGGAAGAGACTTTGATAGCAGGGAAAGATGGGAAGAACAGGCCTGAGGGGGCAAGGAAAACAGTGAAGGTTGGGATACCTAAAATATAATTTTTCTGTTTCCAATTTTACCAAGAGTGAGAGACACACCCTTCTCTGCAAACCTCCTTCCCTAAAGCCCCTATCTGTGGAATTCAAAGATTCCTCACAGTTTTTCCCCAAATGTCCCTATTTTTAGCTTTTCAACACAGGCAGGTGTGGAAATCCTATCTCACTTCAGCATGACTGAATTTCTTTTTTTTTTCCCCTCTCTGTCTCTCTCCAGCCCCTCCCTGCCCCGTAAGGCTGTTGCTCTCTGTTGTGATGACTCATCCTAGAATTCTGGCCCACAGTCCTTCCAGTCCACACTCCACGTGTCTCTCCCGTGTTCTCTTAACAGGATCCGTCACTTGTGTCCAGTTCGTCAGCTCTCTACTTGTCAGTGCCCACATCTCTGGGTTCTGGGTGACAGCTCTTTCCTGAACCTCACTTTGAACTGAGACAGAACTGTGTCCCTACTCAGACCTCTTTCCCCAGGGGGGTCCTAGGTTGTCAGGTACACCGTAATGAGTATCTATTGCGTGAATATCTTATATCAGGGATTGAAGCAGAGGAAGGAGACACTCAGGACTGTTTCAGAGATGGAGCTTCCCTAGTAAAATGGAGAATGGACTATAAAACCAGCCATAGCAAGAACAACTGGGAGGCCACAGTTGTGGCCTGAAAGGGGTGGGTCCTGATCCAAGGCAGTGACCAGAAGGAGCCAACAGGGCGCAGATCTGAGAACTATTTCCAAGACAACAACTTGGAACTTTCTGAAGGTTGGAGTCTAAGGCAGGGGAAGAAATCAGAGTTGCTTTCATGCAATAAATACATATTCATTCATCACTCAACAAATACTTATTCAGTATCAACTAGGTGCCCAGCACTGTTCTAGACACTCAGGGCATAGCGGTGGACAAAAGAGAATCTTTGCCTCATAGGCTTCTGTTCTTATGGGGAAGATAGAAATTAATTGACAAATAGCATGCAGATGGTGATATGAGCAAACAAGAGGCAATGAAGAAGGGTACGGGGAGAGGGAGCTGGGGGGAGGATTAGCATTTTGTACAGGGGAGCCGAGGGCTTTCCCTGTGGTTCAGCAGTAGAGAATTCTGCCTGCAATACAGGAGATGCAGGAGTTATGGGTTCCACCGCTGGGTCTGGAAGATCCCCTGGAGTAGGGTGTGGCAATCCACTCCAGTCTTCTTACCAGGAAAATCTCGTGGACAGAGGAGCCTGGGGGACTACCATCCATAGGGTCACAAAGAGACGCAACTGAGCACACACAGGGGAGCTGAAGAAGACATCTCTAACTCAGGGATATATGGCAAATATCTCGAGAAAGCAATGATGCCAAAGCTTCCAGTGTGAGCAGTTCAGTAGCTGCTGGTGACATTGACCAGTGGTGGAAGAGGAAGGGCAGACTTGGACAAGGTAGTAAGCCAAGGAGCAATGGTATCAGCTCTGGACATGCACAGTCTGAGATGTTTGAGGTATATCCAAGTGGAGATGTACAGAAGATGGACAGTCAGATGGAGAGGAACCCAGAGTCCACCATTATTTAAACTTATGGGCAGAAGGAACTGCCAAACAAATAGTGAAAACACGGTCAGAGAGATAGAGAAATGGAACATTATAATGTCACCAAATGAAAAGGAGAAGAAAGTTTGGAAGTGGTCAAATAAGACTTAAAAGTTTCCTGGACTTGACTGTTGGAAAGTCATGAATGGTCTCCGAGAAAGCAGCATTCATGGGGAACAGGAGAGATCACTTTCCCAGGAATGGAAGACTGGCCAGGAAGGAGAGCTGGGGATGTGGACCGCTCTCAGAGGAGCCGCGTGAGGATGGAGCACAAGTGGGATAAGGACAAGGAGAGAAAGGCAAGCCTGAGGAAGAAGGAAACTTGAAAGCAGGTTTTCTTTTCATCTCTTTACTATAAAGATTTAATCATTAGGCTATAAAGTCAATTCAATTGGCTGCTAACTCCTGTTCACCATCACCACCACCTTATTGTCTAACTTAGATTGCTTGGAAAAATGAATTTAGTCTAGAGTCAAATGCCCTCAAGAATATTTTTCCTCCTTTACAACTTCTTTCATGTTGGTGCTGAAAAGGAGAACTAAGGCGTAATCTCAGGGCCCACACATACCTAAGAAGCTCAATTTCACATTTTACATGAGTGAAATACATTCTGGGAAACACAGAGACTGGGGCGGGAGAGGCAAGCCTGGAGAAGGAGTGTGATCCAGGAAAGGGGACCACAGAGCCAGAGTGACCTCTCTCCTAGCTTCTTGTATTCCTGATCTGGTTGACAGGAGAAATGACTTCTAAGTTCTGCTGCGTGATGAGGCTTAGGTCACTGACATGCTTCCCTCACTGATCAAGGCCACTCAGGCCCTGGTGAAGATCAAGGCCACTCAGGCCCTGGTGAAGGACTGGTGCATACTCATCCATCAATCCAGCTGAACGATGATAGTAACCACAAGAACCAAGGATGGGACAAAGGGAAAGAGACACTACTGTGCTGATGACTTCAAGGGCCACATTTCAAGCCTCACACCATGTATTTATCTAGTTATTAGGACAGTTTTTTATAGGGAAATCACAATGCAGGAGTGCTGTTGTCATTTTGGATCCTTTATCTTTCTTTCTTTTTCTTCCTTCCTTTTCTTATTTTGCAGGAAATTTATTAGAGAGTGCTTTCAACACCTGTATGAAAAGGGAAGCAAACAGGTTGGATTGAGGGAGAATTTAAGCCCTGCTGCAGGCCCCACAAGGCCTCAGTCAGACCCTGGGAGCTGTGAAACTAGTTGTAATATCCTTGAATGGAATGGTCGTTGGATTCAGGCTGCCTGGGGAACACAGCCTGGTCTTGGGAGAGGCAACTCTCTGAGGCCAAGGACAACCTCTCAAGGCTGATTGGCTGAGAGCATCCTCCCATGTGGAGAAGCAAGTCCACCAGCCCTGAAAGTGGCCTCTGGGCAGCTTAGCACAGCATCCTCTACACAATTTTAGCTGTAAATCAAAATAAAATTTGGAGGAAAGTTAAATATTTTTTTCTTTTTTTTATTATGAGAAAATGTATGTAACATAAAATTAACCATTTTGACCACTTTAAGGGTACAATTCTGGTTGGGAAGATCTCCTGGAGAAGGAAATGGCAACCCACTCCAGTACTCTTGCCTGGAGAATCCCACGGGCGGAGGAGCCTGGTAGGCTACAGTCCATGGGGTTGCAAAGAGTCGGACACGACTGAGCGACTTCACTTCATCCTGTAGCATTAAATACAGTCGCATCGTTGTACAACCATCACCATTATCTATCTCCAGAACTTTTCACCTTCAGCAACTGAAACTCTGTGCTCATTAAACTACAAATCCCCATTCCCATTTTTCTCCCAGTCCTTAGTAACAACCATTCTGCTTTCTGTCTCTATGAACCTGAATAGTGACACATATAAGAACGATCATACATTCGTCCTTTTGTCCCTTATTTCACTTAGCATAATGTTTTCAAGCTTCACCTCAGTTGTAGTATGTGTCAAATTTTCCACTGTATGCACATACCACATTTTGTTTATCCATTCATTCATCGGCGGACACTTGGGTTGCTTCCACCTTTTGATTATTGTGACTATAGCTGCTATGAACATGGGTGTGTAAATATCTGTTCCTGGCTCTGGTTTCACTTCTCCTGGGTATGCACCTTGAAGTGGAATTGCTGGATCATGTGGTTTCATGTTTTGAGGAATTGCCATACTATTTTCCACAGCTGTGGCATTATTTTACATTCCCACCAGTAATGTACATAGTTTCCAACTTTTCTCTACAACCTTGCTTACACTTCTTTTCTTTCCTTTCCTCTTTTCTTTCCTCTTTTTTTCCCCTCCTTTCCTTCTTCCTTTCAACAGTCATCCTAATAAGTAGGAAGTGCTATCTCATTGTAATTTTCATTTTCATTTTCCTGAGGTCTGGCTTCCCAGGTGGCTCAGTGGTAAAGAATCCACCTGCAAATACAAGAGATGCAGGAGTCATGGGTTTGATCCCTGGGTCAGGAAGACCCCCTGGAGTGGGAAATGGCAACTTGCTCCAGTATTCTCGCCTGGAAAATTCCTTGCAGAGAAGAGTCTGGTGGGCGACAGTCAACGAAGTCATACACAACTGAGCAGCTGAGCACAAAAGGTCTAGAAATTTGAGCATCTTTTCATGTGCTTATTGGCCATTCATATATTTTCTTTGGAGAAATATGGAGAAATTATGGAGAATAGTCAAAGGACTGTTCAAGTCCTTTGTCCATATTTTAATTGGGTTATTAGGTTTTTGCTGTTGTAAGAGTTCTTTATGTATTTTGGATACAAATCTCTCATCAATTATACGATTTATAAATATTTTCTCCTATGGATTAGCTTTGCACTCTGTTGATGGTGTCCTTTGATACATACATTTTTAGTGTCACTGAAGACCAGCTTGTCCATGTTTCCTTTTGTTGTCTGTGCATTTGGCATCATATTCAAGAAATCATTGCCAAACCTATATAGTCTTGACATTTTCCCCTATGTTTTCTTCTAGTTTTATAGATTTAAATATTACATTTAGATCCTGTATCCATTTTGAGTTAATTTTTATGCATGGGTAAAGTAAACATCCAGTGTTATTCACTTATTTACATAGATATCTATCTTTTTTTTAACACTATTTGTTGTAAAGTATTTCCCCACTGAATGGTCTTGGCATCTTGGTCCCAAGCCCTTTGGCCACACATGCAGGAATTTATTTCTGGACTCCATTCCATTGGTCTGTTTTCTGTCTTTATGCCATTACCACACTGTTTTGATTATCATAGCTTCATAGTAAGTTTTCAAATCAGGAATATAAGGCCTCCAACTTTGTTCTTCTTTTTCAAGAGTATTTTGGCTATTTGCAATCCTTTGAGAGTCTGTATGAATTTGAGGATAATTTTTTTTTTCCCAAAAAAAGGTTATTAGGAATTTGGTAGAGATTGGGGCGGGGGGGTGCTGTTTTCTAACCTGCCCGAAGTCGTTACCTGGTCTATCTAGTATCTGGAACCATGCTGACATCTTGAGGATGGATATGTGTTAGGCATCTCACGCTAGAGCATAGGGAACGGGGTCACAGTGAACTACCACAAATCGCCAACTTGGATGACCTATTCTTTTCAATGTAGTTACAGAGAGATGAAACAAGATCAATGATAAGAATCAGGCCATGAAACTGCACAGCTAGTTTAGAAAAGTGACAGTGTGCCAATGAAGGAAAGATGGGTTCAAATAGTTTCTTGGCTTTGAACTGAACTCAGACCTCAGAGACTCAAACCTGTTTTGTCTTTGGGGAAAAAGCCCTCTGAAACAGGTAATACAGCAGTTTGGAGAAAGGAACCAGGGTCTCCATGTCAAGATCTTCTAAATCACAAGATCAGCTCAGTTCAGGTCAGTCGCTCAGTTGTGTCCAACTCTTTGCGACCCCATGATCCACAGCAAGGCCTCCCTGTCAATCAGCAACTCCCGAAGTCCACTCAAACCCACGTCCATCGAATTGGTGATGCCATCCAACCATCTCATCCTCTGTCGTCCCCTACTCCTGCCCTCAATCTTTCCCAGCATCAGGGTCTTTTCAAATGAGTCAACTCTTTGCATCAGGTGGCCAAAGTACTGGAGTTTCAGCTTCAACATCAGTCCTTCCAATGAATACCCAGGACTGATCTCCTTTAGGATGGACTGGTTGGATCTCCTTGCAGTCCAAGGGACTCTCAAGAGTCTTCTCCAACACCACAGTTCAAAAGCATCAATTCTTCAGTGCTCAGCCTTCTTCACAGTCCAACTCTCACATCCATACGTGACCACAGGAAAAACCATAGCCTTGACTAGATGGACCTTGGTTGGCAAAGTAATGTCTCTGCTTTTGAATATGCTGTCTAGGTTGGTCATAACATTCCTTCCAAGGAGTAAGCGTCTCTTAATTTCATGGCTGCAATCACCATCTGCAGTGATTTTGGAGTCCAGAAACATAAAGTCAGCCATTGTTTCTACTGTTTCCCCTTCTATTTGCCATGAAGTGATGGGACCAGATGCCATGATCTTCGTTTTCTGAATGTTGAGCTTTAAGCCAACTTTTTCACTCTCTACTTTCACTTTCATCAAGAGGCTCTTTAGTTCTTCTTCACTTTCTGCCATAAGGGTGGTGTCATCTGCATATCTGAAGTTATTGATATTTCTCCTGGAAATCTTGATTCCAGCTTGTGCTTCTTCCAGCCCAGCGTTTCTCATGATGTACTCTGCATATAAGTTAAATAAGCAAGGTGACAATATACAGCCTTGATGTACTCCTTTTCCTATTTGGAGCCAGTCTGTTGTTCCATGTCCAGTTCTAACTGTTGCTTCCCGACCTGCATACAGGTTTCTCAAGATGCAAGTAAGGTGGTCTGGTATTCCCATTGCTTTCAGAATTTTCCACAGTTTATTGTGATCCATACAGTCAAAGGCTTTTGCATAGTCAATAAAATAGAAATAGATGTTTTTCTGGAACTCTCTTGCTTTTTCCATGATCCAGCGGATGTTGGCAATTTGATCTCTGGTTCCTCTGCCTTTTCTAAAACCAGCTTGAACATCAGGAAGTTCATGGTTCACGTATTGCTGAAGCCTGGCTTGGAGAATTTTGAGCATTACTTTACTAGCATGTGAGATGAGTGCAATTGTGCAGTAGTTTGAGCATTCTTTGGCATTGCCTTTCTTTGGGATTGGAATGAAAACTGACATTTTCCAGTCCTGTGGCCACTGCTGAGTTTTCCGAATTTGCTGGCATATTGAGTGCAGCACTTTCACAGCATCATCTTCCAGGATTTGAAAGAGCTCAACTGGAATTCCATCACCTCCACTAGCTTTGTTCGTAGTGATGCTTTCTAAGGCCCACTTGACTTCACATTCCAGGATGTCTGGCTCTAGGTGAGTGATCACACCATTGTGATTATATGACTGAGCTAATACTAAACACCGAATCACTTCCTCTCTTCTCTACTCAGCAGCAATGAAGTGCAGTGAGGTGAGTCTCAGGTCCTGGGGCTTGACAGTCCAACTCCAGTTCCTAGCTTCTCCACCTGTGGATTTAGGCAAGATATTTCCCACCTATAAACTTTGCATTTTTCTTGCTCATAAAATGGGATTAGAGAAATATCTGTCTTCCAGACATCTTGTGGACATTAAAGTAACATACATAGAGGGTTAGTGTAGGCCTGACACCCTTTCATTCAGCAGGTAAGTACTGAACCCCTGTCACATGCAAGGCACTGTGTTAGTCATGGGGAATAAGAAAAGTCAACAGAACACATGTGTTTACAGGCTTGTAAAGAAGACAAATTACTAAACAAAGAGACCAAAACAATTGTAAACCATAACTAGAGTTATAAAAGACATAAACAGGATTGTTTGGTTAAAGAATGACAGTAGAGATCTCTTTTAGATCAAGGAATGCTTCCTTGAGGAGGTGACAGGTAAGTTGCAACCTAAAGAATAAGAAATACCCAACCACGTTTCCAGGTAGAGGAGCATTAGATTAATGTGCAAAGACCCTGAGATCGGAAAAATCTGGGTGGTTCTAGAAAGTAAGATAATGTGAGTCCCAGATGGAAGAGCAAGTGGGTAAAGAACAAAGGGTAAGCACCACATGAGCCATCTTGAAGGCTAAAGCAAGGAGCTTGTATTTTATTCAAAGTTCAAAGAAAACCCCTGGAGGACTTGCAGCAGAGTGACGGGAGTTGTTTTCTGTGTTTTAATAACCACTCTGCTGTGTGGAGAATGGCTTATAGGAAAACAGGAGCGGGTGTGGGGAGGCCAGTTAGAAACCAGAGATGCAGGGGGAGATGGTGCAGGCTGCGGAGGAGGTGGGGGGAAATGTGGAGGAGCAGAGATAAAATGGGTCAGATTTGCTGATGGATGAGAGGAGAGAGAAGATGCCGAACCTACCAGGAGGATTTGTTTGGAGAGGACAGGAAATCAAGAGTTCAACATTGGACATGTTACATCCAGCTGGGAGCCATTCAGGTGGAAATGTCACATTGGTCATCAGACATGAGTATAGAAGTCAGAAGTCAGAGAGGTCTTAGCAGAATGTATAAATTTCAGAGTCACCATCAGTAATGGCACATAAAGTCATGGGAAAGGATGAAGCCACTTAGGCAAAAATGAGAAGAGAGAAGAAAGGAAGGAGGGCCCCTGATCCTGAGCAACCCCAGTTTCATGAGTTCAGGTGAAGAAAGCAGCACAAGTGAGAAGACTGAGCCGAGGGCCCGACGCCAGTGTGTGAGGCCAGAGGCCAACCAGGAGAGAGCAGCATCTCAGGACCCAGGGACGGGAGACTTGTGACAAGGGAGACGTGCCGTGTGATGTGTGCTTCTGAGCGGCCAGATGGGGATGGAGAAGAGTGTCCACCAGATTTGGGGATATGAGGGTCATTAGTGACCTTGGGAAGAATAAATTTCACACTTCCTGGGCTGAAAATGAGTGCTTAATAAATGTTAGCTGTAATAACAATAACAGGCTCCCTACTCATTCCTTCTGCGAGCTTCTGTGATAATAGAAAGACATTTGGGGACTGATCAGAACCCAGAAGTGCAGCCTGAATGATTAACTGTTCACACATACAAATTGGTCTTATTTTAAGGTGTAAACTCAGACACCTTTGTCTTTCCTGAATAACTGCCATCGTAGTTGTAGGCAACTAATGCTCCAGAAGATTTGGGGTATATTCCTTTCTCCTCCGACTATCTTTACTTCTGCACACACCCTGCCTAGCCCCCTCCCTCCTACTCCTCCGTGTATTCTGTGGTTTACTACGCCCCTTGGTCGCACACTAAAACACCATCAGGCACTGACCCCAGCACCAGGGAAAGCAGCCTAGTGGGTAGAGCCAACACAAAATTTAGGTCCCTCCTGGCTCATCCGTATCTTTGAAGCCAGAAAGGGTCTCGTTCACGGAGCCTGTGCCCACTTGTGGCACCTTCTCTCTTAAGCACAAGCACCTTGGGGAGTGAGAGTATATAGTTAAAGGAGGAAGCAAGATGGCAACGTTCACCATGAAAGGCAGAGGCATTCATCCCATGACCACTGTTCCTACCATCACCGCTTCTTTTGCAAGAAGAGCCAAACTCTTCCCTCCTTGACACAGCCATTGCATCACACCTCTTGAGAATCCTTTAGAACCATCCTGAAAAAACACAGTGCCAAAGAGGATCGCATGACTGTCCTACACTAGTGACAAAATCCCAAAGAACTCTGAATTTGAAGTCAGTATGAATCTAAATGCCTCCACCCCCACCCTGCACACACCTTCCAAACACTGGCAGTCATTTCTTTCCTTATCCTGCCACTCCAGGGGTGCCAAGAGTTTCACAGAACCCGAGAGCTCCAGGGGGTCTATGTGGTGGTGGTGGTGGTGGGGGTGTCCCAGGAGACATAGAGTTCATTCTAGTCACTGGCTCCAAAAGAGAAATTCCTTGTTGTATCAGCAAGAACTGTGGATTGAGCAGACTTGTTCCAGGATGGGAGGCTCCCTCTAGCCACCATCTGTCCTTGCATCAGCAAAAGAGCAATCAGGAAGGAAGATTCCACTGAGTGACTCTCTGAGCAGGGGACAAATGTGAGAAACACCAGACCTCTGGTTCAAACTACCTTTCCTTGACTCCCCACCCACCCTGCATGCGTGTGTGCCGAGTCACTTCAGTCGTGTCCAACTCTTGGTGACTTCATGAATGTAGCCCACCAGGCTCCTCTGTCCGTGGAATTTTCCTGGCAAGAATACTGGAGTTGGGTTGCCATGCCCTCCTCCAGGGGATCTGCCCCACCCAGGAATTGAACCTGTGTCTCTCATGTCTCCTGTATTGGCAGGAGTGTTCCTTATCACTAGCACCACCTGGAAAGCCCCAGCCCCACTGCCCCACCACAAATATCACTCTAAATGTTTACTGAAACAAACCAAGAAATAGCTCATACAACTCAATATCAAAGAGGAAAACCCAGTCAAAAAATGGACAGATGATCTGAATAAATATTTTTCCAAAGAAGACATGCAGATGGTTAACAAGCCATCAGCATTGCTAGATATTAGAGAAATGCAAACCAAAACAACAATGAAATAACACCTCACACCTATCAGAATGAATATTATCAAAACGTCAACAGATAACAAATGTTGGAGAGGATGTGGGAAAAGGGAACCCTCACACACTGTTGAAGGGGATATAAATTGGTGCAGCCACTATGGAAAACAGTGTGAAATTCCTCAAAACACTAAAAATAAGACTACCATACATGTGTGCGAAGTCGATTTGGTCGTGTCCAGTAGCCTGTCATGCACCTCTGTCCATAGGATTCTCCAGACAAAAATACTGGAGTAGGTTGCCATGCCTTCCTCCATGGGATCTTCCCAACCCAAGAATCAAACCCATGTCCCTTACATCTCCTGCACTGGCAGGTGGGTTCTGTACCACTATTGCCACCTGGGAAGCTCTGAACTACCATAAGATCCAGCAATTCAACTGCTTGGTATATATCTGGAAAAAAAAATGAAACACTACTTTGAAAAGATACATATACCTCCATGTTCATAGAAGTGATATTTATGGTAGCTGAGATAATGAAGCAAACTGCATCTGTCAACAGATGAACAGATAAAGAAGTTACAGTATATATATATACACACACATATATATACACACAAATATATACACACACACATATATATATATATACACATATAGACACACACATGGGCTTTCTTGGTGGCTAAGATGGTAAATAATCTGTCTGCAATGCACGAGATCTTGATTCGATTCCTGGGTTGGGAAGATCCCCTGGCTAAAGGAATGGCAACCCACTGCAGTATTCTTGCCTGAAGAGCTCCATGAAGAGAGGAGTCTAGCAGGCTACAGTCTATGGGGTCTCAAAGATTCAGACATGACTGAGTGACTAACAACTAGCTATATATATATAAATAAACACAATGGACTATTACTCAGCCATAAAAAGAATGAAATACTGTTGTGCACAGCAACATGGGTGGACTTAGACGATATTTTACTTAGTGAAATAAGCTAGAGAAAGACAAATACTGTATGAAATCACTAAAGGTGGAAACTGATAGATGACACACATGAGTATATAGGCAAAACAGAAACAGAATCGCGGATATAGAAAACAAATTAGTGGTTACCAGTGGAGAAAGGGAAGCAGGGGTCAAATTAAGGGTATGGGACTAAGATACACACTGTTATGTATAAAATAGATAAGCAACAAGGATATATTGTACATCACAGAGAAATAAAACCACTTTCTCATGATAAAGTTTAACTGAGTATACAAAGTATACAGAGGAGACAATTATAGGTCTAACGAGTAAAGTCAATTTTTATTTTAAGACTTTCTTACAGAGAACCTTTGGCTATTGTATCTCAGGTCAGCCTCAGAAGCCAGTCTTTCTTGGTTTGGATCCTTCTATCCAAGGAGCCTGGTGGGCTGCTGTCCATGGGGTCTCGAAGAGTCGGACACAACTGAGCGGCTTCACTTTCACTTTTCACTTTCATGCATTGGAGAAGGAAATGGAAACCCACTCCAGTGTTCTTGCCTGGAGAATCCCAGGGACAGGGGAGCCTGGTGGGCTGCCGTCTATGGGATCGTACAGAGTCGGACATGACTAAAGCGACTTAGCAGCGCAGCAGCAGCATCCTTGATTAATTGAGAAGACTCTATTTTATCCTCAATTCCATCCTGTTTTTGCCCAGGAAAGTCAGGCACCCTGGCATCAAGCCCAGTTCTACAGTAGCTTCCCTGGCATCTTGGTTCCCCCTCTGGACTTGGGAGTAGTAGCTCCCAGAAGTCTGCAGAAAAGATCAGCCTGTTCCTTGGATCTGAGGCTTGTAACCTTCTAATCTCTTTCCCTAGTGGCCTTTCCTTACTCCTTTCAAAAGTTGGTTCCTGTCTGCCTTTGCTTATGCTGCATATGACGAAATAGGGTGAGAAAATTCCATATTCCTAATTTACCATTTTTCTGTTTCCTAGTTAATTTCAGGTTGCCTTTCCTCTATGATTTATAAACAAGTGAATGAGGAAGTTACTGCTCTTATTACAAATGCTTTGTGTCATGCATTGCATCCCTGGGTCAGAGCACAGACTCTGACTTACCCGGTGGCAACATTTTTTTACCTACTTTGTCCACTAAAGTACTGAGAACACAGTTTCTGTGAGCAATTAACCTTACAATGGCACAAGGGAATTTGGAGCAATAAACAAGTGCTTCCCAACTTCTCAGCATCTTGACCTGCCCTCCATTCCTGCCCCCATCACCTGCCACTTGTGTGCATTCCTGTTTGTTAATGTCTCCCTCAAATGAGATGCTCAGAGCAGAGCTCAGTATGCCAGAAGAGGTCTGGATGAGGAAGAGTCAGTGGGGCCATCGCCACCTTCACTTGGGGCGCTGCCAGTTATCCCTTTCAGTCCAGGGTCACATAGACCAGCAACTGGCTGAGCTAGAGCTAAAGTCTCAGTACAATGGCCTCTCCTCATCAGACCTATCTTCTTGTCTGAACTTGCTTGGAAAACCTGATGTGAGGAAATGAGCAGGGGAAAAAAATGCTCATGTTGCATAATGATTGCTAAAGGATCTTTTAAATAAGTCACTCTCTAAGCGCATATAAATATTTCTGTGTTCATTTATTTATTCAAGCACCTCTGGATTCCAGGGCTTATTCTAGACACAAATGAAAGTGAAAGTGTGAGTGGCTCAGTTGTGTCTGACTCTTTGCAACCCCATGGATTACAGCCTGCCAGGCTTCTCTGTCCGTGGGATTCTCCAAGCAGGAATACTAGAGTGCATAGCTGTTCCTTTCTCCAAGGGATCTTCCTGATCCTTGGATCAAACCTGGGTCTCCTGCATTGCAGGCAGATTCTTTACCACCTAAGCCCATGGGAAAGCCCCAATTCTGGACACAATCAGGTGGTAAATAAGATACTAGCTCTCTCCTCACAGGTAAAGCAAGAAGAAGAAAGCCTGAAGAGCAATCGTTACTACATACAATCTCTGCGACAGTTGCTTTGCTCACACACTTTATTTAATTCTCACACAACTCTCTGAAAAGGTGGAAGAAGTCCCACAGTTTGTCCAAGGACCTGAGCCCAGAGCTGTCCAGCCCCGTATCAGTCAGGATTAGCTAGATTCTGCAGCAATAACAGCCGATCTTCAAGTCTCGGGGCTTAAAAATAACAAATGGTGTGTTATATGAGTTTAGGATTCTCTTCTGTATTGTTCTCACTAGGGGACCACATCTGAAAGCGGTGTCATCTCCAGGCTTCCATGATTAGGGAAGCAGAAGGAAAAAGAAAGAATGGTGTGGAAAGCCACATGTAGGCTTCTAAACGTTCCCCTCCTAAAGTGGCTGCATTACTTACACTTTCATTCCTTGAACATAAGAAGTCATAGAGACATTATTACCTTCAGGGGGTCAGAGAGGTGAAAATCTGTTGTGCCTAAAAGGAGAATCAGAAATACTTAATGAACATCCTAATAACTACCACAGGCTCCAAAGCCTAAGTTGCATTCCACTACACTGTACTTGAAACTAGCTGGGGAGATTAACTGCTTTCAAAGGGGCTAGGGGCAGGGAAGCATAAATCTAGAGAGTTAGAAGCCACTACCAACAGAAGATCAAAATCGGGAATGAAGATAAGTTATCCTTGAAATATGCACGAACATCAATGAGAAATGGGATCCTTTGGACACAACTCAGATACACCTAGCAAATTTACAAGCACCTACAGAATACACACAAGAAATGAGGCCCTTATATCGTGAGATCTTTTAGGATTTTAATAACTAGGACTTAGTTCAAAGTCCTCTTATAAATATCCAATTTATGGCTAAAATTTATATTATGACAAGATTTCTAAATATAAGGAAAGAGCTTACCACCTTTCCTTAGTCTTATAGATGAGAACACTGGGGACTGGAGTTGATTCCTACTCATTTCTGAAACAACAGTCTAGCAATAAGCTATAAATTTAAAACTGATAAACACGCATAAGAAAGAGAAGCTTTGGAGGACGCAGAGCCCCCACACCGGTAGAGATAAGCACTCAGCAGAGTTGTACAATTATGTAAGAGTCTAGGACTCAAGATACAGCCTCATTCTTTCCTAGGCATAAATGTGGACTCATAAGTGGTCCAAATGAGATCATTACAGACTGAATCCCATATTGTAGGTCTAGTAGCATCATGCTTAATCACTGAGGAGTTTAATTACTTAAAGTCAGACTCCAAATATCACAGAAGAGTCCTCCTAGGCTATCTTCATTTTAGATACACACACACACACACACACTTTTTCTACTCTTTTTCACATTAAAGAGAAAATTCTGCATTCTCAAGTTGCTTGTGAGTTTAAATCCCAGGATGGCAAAATGATGTAACTACATGGCAATATGGCCACCACCTGGGGAAACATGGCAAAGCTGAAACACTATCCGTGGACTTGAACTAACTGGACTGCCTTCTATCTGGCTTCTCCAAGGTGCTCACGGAAAAAGGGGACTTGCTCGACTTAGTAGTGTCGCGTTTCAGTTGCTGATACAGGTTGTCTGGCCGGTGATGAATGCATTTCTGAGCTACCATTTACTATAGTTGTTTGACATGTGCTCTCCTAGGCTTGTATTTTAATAATGTTTTACAATTAAGAAAACTAAAAAGATAAGCATATTGATATAAATATGTATACATGTTCTGTATTCCTAACACAAACACTATAGATCTTTCAATCTTTAATTAATTTTTCAATCTTTTAATCTTCTAAAATAATCACTGTGTTTAGACCTGGGGACTGCTGTTATCCTCCACTTGGGCAAATAACCAGAGTAAATGCAACCACATGCAATATGAACTTGACATACAAAGAATACTAATTGAGCACTTGCTATGTGCCAGGTGCTAAACTGGGTGCTGCCATGCTATCAACAATTGCTTGCACTTATTCAAACTTGTTTTATCCTGAGTAAAGATGTTTGCTTACTATGTTAGTAATTTATTAAAAATTCATTAGCTTAAAATCAGAAAGATACCTCCCAATAAGACTAGCCTATTCTTCTGCATAAAGTGTCAGATATAATAAATGGGTTCATTAAGAGCATGCTAAAGAAGAAGGCAGGTTCATTATCTTTATTTATTTTTTAAATGAGAAACCATATGTTTACTAATCTTCCTAACAGGATTCTTCCTTTCACTGTCATTTCCCTACCCAAGTATGGAACAGGGGCGTTGCCTGGGGCACCAAGCCTAAACCCTGCTTTCTGGACTTCAAGCCTCCGCCTCACTAACTTAATTTCTCACTGTTTTCTGGTATGAATTCTCTATTAAGTTCAAATCGTTTCCTTCTGTTCCCCCTACACATGGCCTGCTAACTCATTTAACCACTCCCAAAACATTTATGGAAGACTTACTTTCCCTGCCAGGCTCTGTGATGGGGCCTGGAGATGAATAGATGGTTTTTGTTTGTAGGGCGCTCAAATTGAGGGTGTGAGACAGGGAGACAGATCCACAATCAAAGAGTCACAGATCATGCACGGTGGACTTGGGGGCCCTGTGGAGGGAATAATCGTGTGTGTACGGGAAAGAGTGTGTTGAGGGAGAGGTCAAGGACAGCTTCAGAGAGAGGAGCCTGGTTGAGCTGGCCATTGGACATTTGCCAAGTGAGCAAGTGGAAGGGGTATTTTGGGCAGAGGGTGTGTTCTGTCCAAAGGAATGCTGCATAGCCTCTGCTGCACCTCGTGCCTTGCCCTCCCTCTCGTCTTCTATGCTGTTAAACTCCATCTCATCCTCACTGCCGGCAAGCAGCATGCATTCTGTAGACTGGGAGGAAGCCTAGAGATCATGTAGCCCAAGTCCTTTGTTTCACCAAGATAGAATTTGAGGTGTAAAGTGTCACGTTGTGAATCACACTTTGACCCTCGGTCCACTGTCACCAAATGTGTCCCACACATATTTGTCGGGCACCAACTGTGTATCAGACACTGTGAGGTATCCAAAGATGAATTGAACTTGGGTTTTCTTCCCCACCGTGAGAATTTATTTCTCAGTACACATTCTGGAGGTTAAGAACACTCTGGTGTCAGACAGACTAGAGCTTGAAGCCTGACCCTGTGACATTCCTGCTGGTGACCTTGCAGGAGTTACTCATCCTCTCTGAAACTAACTTTCTTCCTGTAAGAAAGAAGATAACATTAGAATCCTAGTCATAGATCTGCTATGAGAATTCAGTGTGATAACATTAGCAGAGCACGAAGCACTTAACAAATCTCAGTGATGAATTATGCAGTCTACAGACAATATGGGAAAATAAGGGATAGTACAGACTAGGTTCTCAATTTAAAAAGAGCCATATGATGAATGAATTAAAATTCAAATGCAAGGTCTTTACCTGATCAAAAATTAGTATAGAGTTCCTTGAAAATCTAGATTCCTCAAAGCTTTGTGTCAGGCCAAATTGAAATGGAGATTTCCCCCGCTAAGTTCTAGTAACCTCTTGCAATATAATGAATCCTAATTACTTCATTAAGCATCACACCATCTTTAAAATTGGTAGGTCTGAACAGCTTTCTGAACAAAGTCAGCGGCTCTGTAAGAGAAGAGCTGCTTCCAGATTTTATGGGTCACACCGCTTTAGTCATTTATACTCTGCTTCATGCCATCTGGGCTCCACAGGGAATTATGGGACCATCTCCTGCTATGTGAAACATGGTCAGGAAAAAGACAGCATCACTCTTGAAGGAAGAACAAGAATGAAGTAAGGAGGCTTCCGTGGTGGCTCAGGGATAAGGAGTCTGCCTGCCACTGCAGGGGACACTGGTTTGATCCCTGGTCCGGGAAAAATCCCACATGCTGTGGGGCGAAAAAGCCCATTGAGCCTGTGCTCTAGAGCCTGGGAGCTGCAACTACTGAGCCCATGCATTGCTCATGAAGTCCATGGGCCCTAGAGCGCATGCTCCACGCCAAGAGAAGCCACCGCAATGAGAAGCCGGCGCCACAACTAGAGTAGCCCTCTCTCTCCACAACAGAAAAACCTGTGCAGCAATGAAGACCAGCACAGCCAAAAATAAATACATAAATACCATTATTTTTAAAAAGAGATAGAAAAAAATAATTTTAAGGAACAAATGAGGGAGGGAAGACGTGAAGAGATAGACTGTGATGCCACGTAAGATAGAACTTTTGAGCAGTGAATGAAATTGACTGCCTACCAAGTAGTGGAGGGTCTCATGGCTACTGGGGTTCCAGAGGAGATAGGACCAGTTGGCATCAGTTTGTAGGAGAAGATTGTGGAAGTGACTGGGAAGGAGAATCAGCAGTACTTACTTCCCACTCAATAAGTTTCTATAATTCTATTAAGACATTCAAGGAAATGTTTATTGATCATCTATTATACAGTGTCTCCATTTAAAGTGCTCGGCAGACAGCAGTAAATAAGACAGTGGCCCCATCCTCATGCAAATTACATTCCAGGGAACTGCTAAGAATCCCTCAGTGAGGTAACAAGCAATGAGGCATCAGGGCAACTGAACTCTTTTTTTGGTGTGGAGATAAGAGTTGCCAGGTCATGAGAGGAAGAATCTTCAATATGTTCCACTTCTGTATATGAAAATTAAGCAAGAGAAGTAACTGAGAAGGCCATATATGGAAAAATAATGCACAACTTTTAAAATTATTATTATTTTTTGATTATTGGCAGAACTTTATTAGAAAGGTACAGAGATACTTTCTTTTTTCAAAAATGACGTATTATGGTTGATTTTATGTTGTGTTAGTTTCAGGTGTGCAGCAAAGTGAATCAGTCACACATTACACATATCCCTTTTTAGACTCTATTCCCATACGGGCTATTACAGGGTTTTGAGTAGAGTTCCCTGTGCTCTACCATAGGTCTTTATTAGTTACCTATTTTATGCATAGTACTGTGTCTTTGTGTTGTTCAGTTGCTTAGTTGTGTCTGACTCTTTGTGACCTCAGGGACTGCAGCATGCCAGGCTCCCCTGTCCTTCACCAACTCCCGGAGTTTGCTCAAACTCTTGTCCATTGAATCAGTGATGTCTTCCAGCCACCTTGTCCTCTATCATCCCCTTCTTCTCCTGTCCTCAATCATTCTGAAAATCAGGGTCTTTTCCAGTGAGTTGGCTCTTCACATCAGGTGGCCAAAGTATTGGAGCTTCAGCTTCAATCCTTTCAATGAATATTCAGGGTTGATTTCCTTTAGGATGGACTTGTTTGATCTTGCAGCCTAAGGGACTCTCAAGCATCTTCTCCAGCACCAAAATTCGAAAGCATCAGTTCTTCAGTGCTCAGCCTTCTTTATGGTCCAACTCTCACATCCGTACGCTACTACTGGAAAAACCAAAGCTTTGCCAATTTCTGTTTTGTAAGTAAGTTCGTTTGTAACATTTTTTTAGATTCCACATATAAGCAATTTAGATTGTCATACTGAGTGAAATAAGTCAGAGAATAATGCAAAACTTTAAATGCTGGGATTAACTAACTACAGCAGTAAATGCTAGAATCATCAAAATTCTCCAAGATAAAGTTACAGGCCATGACTTACACATTTGCCTGGTTTTTATTTTATGTGCTGCACAGTCTAACCCCAACCTTTGACTCTGTAACCACCCTGGTTTGAGTTGGGTTTGAACAGCTGCCCAGCCCATCAGTGCTTCAGTGTGTTTGAGCAATAACTCATGCAGAGACGCTTAAGAGCTCACACATCTTCAATAGACTAAAAGCAAGAGAAATAAGATTCCATAGCAACAACATGTCACTCTAAATCATCAGTGCTGTTTCATGAACAATGTGAGAACTGCAATAGAAAATACGGTAGGGAGTAGGACCAGTTCAGCAGATATGATTGGCTGTTTTCTGGGGATTAGATCACTTTGGTCAGAGAGACGACAAAACTGCTCATTTTTATTAGCTAAGCTGTTGAATCTAGAAAGCTAGAAAAATTTGCCATTATTTGCTACTTTGTCTTTCACTGAAAAAATAAAAGGGGGTGTTATTTTCCACCCTTGTTCTTTGCATGGAGATATCAGTGCTGATGGAGACAGCCAGCATGAACTAGGAACAAGGGAGCTTGAATGCTGTAACTGAAAACCTTTGCTGATTTGATTAAGGTTTTGCTTATTATGATAAATATTCCAGCAGACAAAAAGTAGCTAGTACACATTTAAGGGACTGAGCTGGACTTACCTCATTGTGGGATTTGCTAATCATCCAGTTTTGTTTTAAAAAAAAATGAAAATGTACTCAAAGTGAGCTTTCATATGCATGGAAGCTTGGAGTAAGCTACACTGGCTCAGTAAGGACTCTGACCACAAACCCTGCTTAGAGCAAATATAATCTTAGGCAGAAACAACTTTCCAACACAAACAGCAAATGGAAGCTTCTTGGAAATTACTTGATAAACTGTTAAAATAATAACTGCTTATCTTAGAGTTGGCTTAGGACTGCAGTGTTGGAAATGACACAGCTGAAGATCAAAGCAAGCATTTCTTGCAGTGTAGCCGAACAAGAAGATGGCTGTTTCAGTCATTTGTTTAGGAGGGATGGGGGAGTGGGATTCAGCTCTCACGTATAAAAAAGGATAGGGTCCGTGTGTGCTCATATATTTCAGAGCCATAAAAAATGAAGACTGATTTAAAATTCAGACAGCTTCTCTCTTTCTTCCCTGTTTTGACAATAGACAGCTGTGTCCCTACAAGTGTTCCTCTTAGGGAAGTTTTGTTCTAGGGAGTCCTCTGTGCTCCAGAGTAATAAACATGCATGATTTCTGCTAATGGTTTTGCCATAGGTGGCTCCAAGATGGCTGAACTGTCCTACAGGTATTTTTAAGTCTAAAAGCAAACCTTAATAAAATCTCCCTCTCAGTTTTATTCCCTAAGTCTCTTCACAATTCTCTGAGGACTTCCCCATATATGGTGGGCCTCTCCTGTAAAAACTTACCAGGGTAATAGGTGTACATAAGCTGCTAACCAGTGTCTTTTAACCAATTCTTTTTGACTTGATATCCTGATGGAATTGTTAGGTAGATTATTTTGTCCTCTTATAAGGGGATTCAATAGAGTATTTATACCTGTGGATATAAAAATAGACATTTAAAATTATTTATTATCTTTATTCCATGAAGAAAAGAGTGTAATCTTCTCTGTACACTGTATGTATTATCTCATTTAATTTTCACAGTAATACTATTAGGTAAGCTTTACCTATATTGTCTGTACTTTACTGATTAAAAAAATAGATAAACCAGATGTTCAGATAAATAATTTGGCTTCTGTGTATTCTCTACACAGCAAAGTAGTCTTTATAAAGCATACTCCAGGGAAAGCATTGGAGAAGGAAATGGCAACCCACTCCATCTTGCCTGGAGAATCCCAGGGACAGGGGAGCCTGATGGGCTGCCATCTATGGGGTCGCACAGAGTCGGACACGACTGAAGCGACTTAGTAGTAGTAGTAACGAAAGCATTGGAGTGCTTTCATCAAAGATGTAATAACAACGACTAGATTTACCTTCCAATCTGAAATAGTTAAAAATTGAACAAAATGTATGAAGCAATTATTTTTTAAGATATTGGGCATCAGGCAACTAGCTACAGTGATCCCTGAGAAATAAGAAATAAAAGGGATGGTCTCAGCAATGCTCTAGTTAACTACCCTCCTATTTCTAGATGTTTACTCTCAAGGTACGGGGACTCCCTGACTTGAGAATCTAGAAGAGGAAGTTCAGGGAAACCAAAGGAACTTAGAACAAATTATGGAAGAAGAGAAAACATATGGAAGACAAGACTGGTGATTTGTAGAGAGTTCCATCAGGTCTTCACCCAAGTATTCATCAGTTCAGACATGTGAGGAAAAGACCACAAATGGATTATATGGAACAATCATTGGAGGTGATACAGAAACAGGAAGAATTTCTTTCCCAAATAGACAGAGTGAAAAACCGTACTACAATTAATGGGGCATTGAGTGGGTGTTGAGCAATATACTCAAAAACTTTTTGCCTCCAAAATATAGCATAATTAGCCTTATACCAAAGGCTACTCTGGCCTCACTTAACAAAATTTAAAAGCAAGAAATGAAAGGATCAAGATGTTTCCAAGTAACTTTTCTGTGTCTCAGAACAAAGTTAGGAATAGCCACAGGAATATAAAAATATTTAGCACCCAACAAAATAAAATTCACAATGTCTATTATCGAATCAAAAATTAATGTGTACAAAAAAGGCAATAAAATACAAACTAATAATGAAAAATAAATAAATTAAACAGACCCAGAAACAGATGATAGAATTCACAAACAATATTAAAACAGTTATTATAATTATATTCTATATGTTTAAGAGGATAGAGGAAAGATTGAACATTTAAGTAGACAGGGAAGATATAAAAAGGCCCAAACTGAATATCAAGTCATGAAAACAATAACATCTAAGATGAAAAATACACGGAGGCAGGGAGATTAACAACAGATTAAACAGTGCAGAAGAAAAGATGAGAGAACTTGAAGACACAGCAATAGAAACTATCCAAAATTAAACAAAGAGAGCTCTGAGCTGTGTGTGACAACTTCACACAAGCCTGCACACCTATAATTATTAATAGAGCCATTATAATGGGAGGGGCTAAATAATATTTGAAAAAATAATGGCAAATATCTTCAAATGTGATGCAAACTATAATTGCATGGATCTGAGAATCCCAATGAACCCCAGGTGCAAAAAAGCATGAATAAAAAAAAAAATTACTGAGGCATAGCACAATCAGATTTCTCAAAGCTAGTGATAAAGAGAATATGCTACAAGTACACGGAGAATAAAAGACATGTTACCTATAGAGGATTAAGATAAGAATGAGAGCAGATTTCCAGTCCAAAGATAGTGAAGCTTAAAAATACTGAAATTAAATAAAATTAATCCAGAATTGAACACCCAGTGAAAATTACTTTTCAAAATGACGGCAAAAAAAACTTTTTTTTTTTCTGAAAGAATTTATCGCCAGTAGACTTGAACTACAAAAGTATTGAAGGGTGTCATTTAGGCGGAAGGCAATGACACTGGAGGAAATCTACACGAAGAAATGCAGACCATCAGAAACGGTAACTCAGGGAAATAGAAGATAATTTTTCTTATGGCTCATATCTCCCTAAAAAATAATTGACCATTTAAAATAAAACTAATAAAATACTATCATGAAGCTTATAACATACAATATAAAATTTATTATTGAAAAAACATATAAGAAAGAACAAAAGAAACAGAAGCAAACAGATATAAAGTTTTTACAGTGTACATGAAATGGTATTATATCACCTTGAGGTAGATGTTAAATTAAAGATGTATATTATAAATCCTAAAGCAAGCACTACAATAATTCACAGAGTTATAACTAATAAACCAACAAGATAGATCAAATGTAACCATAAAAATATCTAGTTTCTTTTTTTTATTTTTATTTTTATTTTTTTCTGGTTGAAATTACAATTTACAATATAAGTATACATGTTTCAATGCCATTCTCCCATCTCATCCCACCCTCTCCCTCTCTCTCTCTAGTTTCTTAATAAAAAGAAAAATAAA